>JAABKJ010007545.1:25410835-26010835 GCA_011634705.1 Andricus grossulariae | reverse complement strand
AATTCAGAGACTTCAGAGTATTTAGAGAGTTCAGAGTATTTAGAGAGTTCAGAGAATTCAGAGAGCTCAGAGAAATCGTAGTATTCAGAGATTTCAAATATTTCAGATAATTCAAATAATTCAGAGAATTAAAATTATTCAGAAAATGCAGAGCTATCAAAGAATTCAGATAATTCATAGAATTTTAAGAATTACGAGAATTCAAAGATCTGAGAAACTTCAAAGAATTCAGAGAATTCAGCGATTTCAAAGAATTCAGAGAATTCAAGGCATTTCAAAAATTCAAAGAATTCATCGAAC
Organism: Andricus grossulariae; assembly: GCA_011634705.1. Lineage (NCBI taxonomy): Eukaryota > Metazoa > Arthropoda > Insecta > Hymenoptera > Cynipidae > Andricus > Andricus grossulariae. Next base: position 26,010,535 of record JAABKJ010007545.1, on the reverse strand, counting down.
TCATAGAATTCAAAAGATTCAGTGAATTCATAGAGTTTAAAGAATTTACGGAATTCAAATATAACGCGAAATTCAAAGAATCCAGAAATTTTCAGGGAATTCATAATATTCAAGGAATTCAGGAAATTGAAGACGTACGGGAAATCGAACGACTTCAAGGCGTTCAGAGAACTCAAGGAATTCCGAGGAGTTCAAAAAATTGTATCGCAATTAGAAAAATTCAAAATAATACCAAGAGTTCAAAGCAATTGAACGTGAATTAAAAAAAAAATTATATATACTTTATCAGAAAATATTAATTTACTAAACCTGTCTTCCGTTAGACTCTCCGAAAGGTTTCTTTAGCATGGATGTATCAATATTCCAGTTGGTGATTCGCTTTAGAAATTCTCAAATAAAATCCATAAAAACCCTTTTAATCCAAGAATCACTGCTAAAACTGTTTCTCAAGGCAAAAAAAAAATATTCTGAAACTCACTGAATCATATTTACCTTCTTAAGAGAGGATCCCTTGGTCCTGACTACCTTTGGGAATTAAATCCGACCGAGTTAATCCAAGATGATATGAATTTATACCCAGGATAAGTATTAATTTGGATAATCACAAATTCAGACAGATTCTGAGCCACTTATCACTGATAAACTTCTTTCCGAGCCCAAATCAGAAATTTAAGAAAAACCCAAAGAATCTCATCCTTTTCTCGCTAGAAAAATCTCCCCAAATTAAGAAGTTTAATTTTATCTTATTAAATCGTAAGACCCACGTCTTTACGATCATGGTTGCTGGTACAATGTAAAGTCGATGTTCACCCGAGACAACGTCGCTCGCCCTAATTAACATCATTTTCTACTTTAACGATGTGAACTAATTACAGTAATTACAGATTACGGGCAAAAACTATCAGCGGTCGATCGTGAAGAAATAAAAGAGCAAAAAAGCTCTACATTTGGTGATTGGTGCCGACCTTGAGCTTCGATAATTAACTAAATTCTTTCAAGATTGATAGGAAAATATCGATTTTTGTGTTCTTCTTCTTCTTTGAGGATGGATCATGTTTCAAGTATAAATTTAAAAGTTCCTAAATTCAAGACCATTTCCTTGCAACAAACATTAACCTTGGTTAAATGTGTGAAAGTTACCCTGAAACAAGGTATCATTTCCCTCTGACTTAGGGTGTGAAAGTCACCTGCTGTCAATTTTTTTTTTACATTTTTGCGGCAAAAAAAAATAGATTGCAACAAGGTATCATTTCCCTCTGACTTTGGGTACAAAAGGTCACCTCCGTCAATTGTTTATACAATTTAGCGGCAAAAAATGGACTGCAACATGTTACAGTTTCCCTCTGACTTTGGGTACGAAACTTCACCCGTACTCAAAGTCTGAGCGAGATGACACTCCATCTTGAAATTAGGTGCAACAAAATTTATCCCAGAATTTTTACTGTAAGAAGACCAGAATTGAATCGTCAATATTTCAAGTGGAGTAAAATCGATATTTTCTCTCAAAATCTGATGTTTCTAAACCGCTGATCGACTGCTGGTTTTCCACTCGCATAATTTAGAACGGTTACTTTATATTAGTTTTACACTACTTAAATATTTCTATCTATCCTTAATTTACTCGTATTATCTATTATCGTAAGGCATGGAGTATGTTACTTGTGTCGAGTGACCTCACTCCTTTCTCGTTAGACTTTAAAACCTAATTTATGAATTAATGTTCTTATCGCTTGAAATATTTTTTCTCGTCGATCCTAGACCAATTCGTTGGAAACTATTTTGGTATGTACCTAAATATATAGGTAAAAGTATGCATAAATATTTCTCTACCCCATCGAACGGAAAAGGCGTCCCGACACCAACTTCTTTCTTCCTTTTTTTAGATAAGTAATTTTTTTTGTTCTTTTCCGGTATTTTTGTTATTCCACGGATCCCATTAAATTGAAATGCGAGGCCGGTGAACGAAAACGACGTGATCCTCTTCCGTATGCGTGGGTCGTTTTCTTGCATCCATCCAAGTGGCATGCGATTAAAAGCTGGGGAAAATATTCCCTTGAAAACGACTCGCGGGCGTAATCGCGAAAAAATTTCCGAACATGGTTGAGGTACATTAAATCCAAGAGTTCCAAATAATCAGGAAAATGCTTGCAGACATTTTTCCCTATTTATTTTACAAGGTTTAATCCAATTAGTCCATTTAATCAAGTTTTATAAAATCTCCAAAATTAAAATAAAATAACCCCCGGGAAGGGAGGGGGGGGCGTTCAAATTTGAATTTTACTTTTCGAGACTTTTCAATAGATACCCATATTGTTGAGGTTTTGTAATATTATGAAAATCCTGGAGGGGGGGGGGAGCTCAAATTTGAAATCTATTCTTCAAAACCTTTTCATGGATACCCATATTGTTGGGATTTTATAACATCCTCAAAATCTGGGTATGGGGGGGGGAGATCAAACTTAAACTCTACTCTTCAAGGCTTTTCAATAGATACCCATATTGTTGGGGGTTTATAACATTATGAAAATCCGGGAGGGTTTTAATAATGGGGGGGGGGGTCGACTCAAATTTGATTTTTGCAGAAAAATCACGAACATTTTACTAAAGTAAATGGAAATATTGTTATATTCTCAGTTTGGAATGTTGAATTATATTTGAAATCGTAAATTCATAACATAACCGTCAGAGGGATTATTGGGAGGGGGGGGGGGGCTGAAATAAAATTTGAACTATGCTCTCCAAGACGTAGATACCCATATTGTAAGGGTTTTCTAATATTATGCAAATCCTGGCGGGTTTTATGAATGAGTGGGGGAGGGGGGTTAACAAACTCAAATAATTAATGTAACTGGAATCCTAATTACCCTCCACCCCAACAAAAATCAATAATCATTCAATAATCCTCTCTGATCACTGCCAGCCAAAATTTTCCAAACATTTTATTTTACAACACAGTAAAAAAAAATGTTCTTCAAATAAAAAAAGCCCCCTCCCCCGAATAAATTGTCCTTCAGCTGCAACGTAAGAACCATCCGCAGATGTTGGGACGAATGTGTGCAGTCCGTAGAATCCACGAGTTGAGTGCGGAGAAGGGAGCGACGTGATCGAAGTGGGGGCTGCGCGGAGTGAGTGGGGGTCGTGGGGTTCGGGGAGGGGGTGAACGGAAAAGTTGCCGGGTGGCTGGAGAGTGCCGTCAGAGTACAACCGAACAATCTGTAGAAGCTTGTCCAGGACGAGAGAAGTCCGTAGATCAGCCAATCAGATAGGCATACCCCCTCTCGTCCATTGTCACAAAATGGCGGCCCTAAATCAGCCTGACTCCGCCTATTGCTCTCCCCACTCACAGCGCCTCCTCGCGGTGCGTCACGAAAAACTCCGCCTATCGATTCATTTTTACCACTCTTGTTCACCCCCCCCCCCAGTCCCTTCACGGAACACACTTTCCTGTAGCATCATTCTCTCTTTGTCTCGCATTCTCGAGCTGTGTTCGGTTTTCTCTGCACGATTCGCTCACCCAAGGGGGTAGGTGTCTCGTTTCTTCAATTTGCAATTATTGTGGAGAATTTCGTTTCTTCCGGGTAGAAAAAAAAAAGATTGGTAGAATTGTGTACATAGTTTGAATTTTTGAGTTTAGACAAATTGTGGTGCACTTTATAAGACTGTGTAGAAATTTTCTTGGTTTTCTCTTTTGAGACTGTAAATTAAAACCAGTCAACATTTGACCGATTTAATTAATCAGGAGACGAAACTGGGGTTTCCATTAGGGCAAATATTTTTAAACATTGGAAATATTTCAGGGTATTTTAAAAACAGCAAGGATTTTTCAATCGATACCAAATTAAAGTGATTTTAAAGAATTTTAAAGGATTTCAAAGATTTTATCGCATTTCCAAAGATTCAAAAGAATCCTTAAAAGATTTCAAGGATTTCAGGGGATAATAAAAGACTCCAATGTATATGGAATATTTGAGGGTATTTTAAAACTGCAAGATTTTTCAATCGATTTAAAATTAAAGGGATTTTGAAGGGTTTCAAAGATTTTATGGTATTTTTGAAGATTTCGAAGAACCTTAAAAAACATAAAAAGATTTGAAGGGATATCAAAAGATTTCAGTTAAGGGCAGTTCAAAAGACTTCAAGGATTTTTCAATAGATTTCGACAAATTGAAGAATTTTGAATGATTTCAAAGATTTTATTGTATCTTCAAAGATTCATAGGAATCTTAAAGAGATTTCAAAGATTTCAAGGAATATTGAAAGATTTCAAAGTTTTTAAAATATTTAGGGGTATTTTGAAACTCTGAGATTTTTCAATCGATTTCAAATTAAAGGGATTTTGAAGGATTTAAAAGATTTTATGATATTTTTGAAGATTCCGAGGAATTCATGTCCGAGTTAAGAAGTGATTCGTCGTATGGTGGAGAGTCATTGTTGTAACGTCAGTCCCACCAAAACTTTTGTAATTTTCTAAATAGTTCCACAGATGGCAAAACTGCGGCAAGTCTCTCCAGCAGAAGCTCTCGCCCAAGAACGAGGACAGCGGGACAACGTGGCCTAATGAACAGAAAGTAGCATAATAACTTAATATCGAACACTTCATACTCAAATTCATTAAATTTAATGATTAAAACAGAGTTTATAATCCAAGATTTAAGCCAATTTTAAAAACGTTAACTTTTGCAATCCACAAGTTTTTTGAAAATTGAAATCTATATGAAGGAACAAAAAATCAAAATGTCTATATTTAAATTTATTTGTAAATCATTATTACTGAAAAATAAATGAGATAGACATTCGAAGCATTCTGGTCTTGATGTATACTTTAAGGAATAATAATGAACCATAAAGTTCTTTGAATGAAAATATAAGTTTATTTCCACTTTCTTACTCTCAAGAAAAATATTTACAAAACATTAAACCTTCTGTTAAAAACTATGCAAATCAATTTTCGTTTAAAATTATTTGTTATATTCACTTAAAATCCAGGAATAAAAAGACGTAATTTTATGGTGAAAGAAAATTACATAGCTTTAATTTTTTGTAAAGACAGGCATTCCACAAGTTGTATCTTTCTATCATTGCAGGATTTCTCTCAGAAAATTCCACGAAAAATTAAAACCTCAGCCGCTACTTCGGTCTGCGAAGAAAGTTAAAGCCTTGACCTCCATGTGGTATAACCATAAAAAGAATATAGAACAGTAACACAGTTACTGTTACAGAACAGTTACTTCAATTTTACAGAATTGAAAAATATTATTAGGATAATTTGTATCTATTGAGGGCTTGCGCGGTCTTAATATTGTCCCAGTTTTACGAACTAATATTTTAAGAATTGACATAATTACTTACCTTGAAATCATAGGAAAGTGATGGTGCAGATGGAATAGTAAATAGCTCTGGGAAGACTTGCCGCATTTTTACAAATTTTTATAACTAAGAAATTGTTCTTGGCATTTTTTCGATCTTTAGAACTGCTCATAAAATTTTCTTGGCGAGAGATGCCGCTGGGGAGACTTGCCGCAGTTTTACCATATTTAGAACTACTTAGAAAATGATCTTGGGGGAGATATGCCATCCGGGAGACTTGCCGCATTCTTCCTATCTTTACAACTACTTAGAAAATTTTCTTCGGCGATAGATGCCGCTGGGGAGCCTTTCCGCAGTTTTGCTATCCTTAGAACTACTCGAAAAATTTCTTTGGGCGATAGATACCGCTGGAGAGACTTGTCGCTGTCCTGACGTCTTTAGAACTACTTAGAAAATTTTCTTGGGGGAGAAATGCCGCTCGGGAGACTTGCTGCATGTTTTCTATATTTACAACTACTTAGAAAATTTTCTTTGGCAAGAGATGCCGCTGGGCAGACTTGCCACAGGTGAGAGATGCCGCAGATGTGACAATTAGTCCCGGGAGACTTGCCGCAGTTTTGCCACTTTGACGTGATCTTGAAAATTGTTTCCTGGTGAGAGATGCCACTGGGCAGACTTGCCGCCGGTAGGAGATGACGCAGATGTGACAATCAGTCCTGTGAGGCTTGCTGCAGTTTTACAATTTTAATATGGACGTGAACATTTTTGCCGGATGAGAGTTACTTCCGGGGAGACAATAAGTCCTGGGAGACTCGCCGCAGTTTTGCCATTTTTATTTGGACTTAAAATTTTGTTTGGAAAGGAGAGATGCCACTGAGAGACTTGCCACTGGTGAGAGATACCGCAAAAATGTCAATTTCACTGTGAGAAATGCCGCGTGGGAGAGAAGCCGATAGGTAGAGATGTCGCAGTTGTGACATGCCGCAGGCGTTACATGCCGCAGATGAGACATGCCGCAGAAGTGACATGCCGCAGATGATAAATGCCGCAGATGTGAGATGATATGGACCTAGAAATGGTAGAAATGTACTCATACATCTTAGAATAAAACAATCAAGTTTTTGATGAAAACAAAGTGAGATTAATTCTTTGCGTTCGCACCTTTGAGTTGAAGTCATTCCGACAGAACCTTGATATTCGTGCATTTATTCTTTATTTGTAAATATTGTATTAATAATTGTATTTTACGAAGAGAGTTATGCCCAGATATGAAAAATTCCGACGTTTTTTTAAATTTTATCCTATTTCCTAAATTCTCTATTTTTCCTGTATTTGCTGCTACAAATATTTCATAATTACAATATCTTTTATAATTAAATTTCAAACAGCAAAAAAATTTCCAAAAATAAGGTGCCATACTTATAAACAGATATAATATTTTGTACGAACTTGACATAAAAACTAGAATGATAAAAACTACATTCAGTAGATATATTGATTTCGAAATACGAATGGAACTCTGTTTTTGATTTCGAATAATATAATGACAAATTTCAGAGAAGCGCATGTAACCTTCATACAATTTTCTGATTGAATCAATTTCATTACACAGAATGTAGCAAATTTGTGCTGACCGACGAAAACGTTTTTTTAAAGTAATTTACGAATTAACTTTCCACAAAGTTCAAATTTTGTCAGACATTTAAAAACATTTCATAATTCTTTATTTTTTGCTCAAAAATATTTTGATTAGAAACCTAGGAAACAATCTTGAATATAATCGCTCTTAAGATCTTAATTTATATTTATTTCAAGTATTGTGAGTTTGGAAAATTCAATTAAGTAAGCATCATAATACGAGAATTTTCTCACGAATCCAATTCGAGTGATTAATTGTGAAATGGCAAATATATCAGAAAATAAATTTCACACGTCCCATAAAAATACCATTAGTGAGGATGTATGAGGCTAACGTCACACATATTAATAAATTGACTTCACATAAATTTGCACGAATGTGTCAATAAGCCTAAAAGTGAAAATAGGAAAATATTTATTGTTTCAGAATAAAAATTTGTGAAGGATGAAAATTGGGCGTTACGTGGAAATAGTATTTTGATAGAAAAAGGTATTTTTACACGTTTGAAAGAATATCTGATACAGTAGAAAGGATGAAAAGTGCAAAGAATTTCCACCTAATTGGAATGTATGATACATTTCCATCCTCCTTGAGTTCTTTCAATATTTTTCAATTTCAATTTAAACTTGAAAAAACTATGTAGGAAATTAATGTGTGATTAACATTTGAAATTCATAAACTATCAGGTCAATAAAAAGCTAATCAACTGTACTTTAAGGAAAATCATTTTTAGAAATGTGTATATCTCTGGAGTTGAGTCATTTTTCTTCTTATATTTCCAATATCCTCTAGAGTGGAGTACCATATTTCTTTGCCATTGAAAGATTTTTCTTCGTATCATAAAGTTTCATAGGGGTAGTAACGATTGTTAAAGGTGATAGGAACCTGTTAGATTCAGATTTACATTTATCAATATTTTATGGATATGAATCAGTACAATTTTTATTCACTTGGGGAATATAGGTAGAAATTTTTCATTTATTTTAATATACGTAATTACATAGGTCTTTAAGCTTTATGATTGAGGCAAGGATAATTACAACACAAATTTTAAAAAATTCATATAGAATAAGAGCTTTAATTAATTTTAGACAGATTTTGTTATGATACAACCATAATTATAATATCATTTAGGTCTGTGACTCTAAACTAGTATATCTGATCTCGAGTGAAATTCATGTTGATTTAGAACCCAGTTGGGACAATGGAGCTAATTAAATTGTCAGTCTAACTGGAAATTGACTAAACAGCCATCTGGAATCGCTTAGGTTCATTATATCACTTCCCTCAAGCTTTGCATCTTCGGAATTTGAAATCTACAATTTCCATTATTACAAATAAATTTTAAAAAGATAAGTAAAATTGTTGGCACTCGATAAAGAGTTTTTTCTTTTCTGCAGTTCAAAAAGTAAATAGAGACTGTGAAACACAACAATTTGTTAACAATTAACAAGTTTTTGCAAATAATCTTTGTAACAGAATAACAAATTTTAGAAACAAAATGCAGATTCATTATATTGCTGAGCATCGTGAGTCTCAACCAACTTTAACCTAAAAAAGACGTTACTTGCAAATTTAAAACTTTAATTATCAAAAAAATAAAAATAGTAAAAAAAATTGTAATTACTCAGGGGTTGTTAAGCTTGAAGAATGGAGTAAAAGCGATTCTATAAAAATGTGGGAAAATTTTAATTGTCAAATTTAAAAAGGGTTTTATATTCATTTAGCGCAAAGGGTTACTAAAATACAATATTACTGGACTTTATTTTGCAGAATTATCTCCTTGGATGATGTTCGGACTTCTTTGATGTGCAATTAAAAAACGCGTGTGAACAGTTATGTTCCAAAAGGAGAACGGTATAATCCATGAAGGTTTATGAATATTAAAAAAGCCCTTTTATCAGAAAAAGGTATCAAAAACATTATTTTAATTAACAGTTTACATCAGCTCGAATTAAATTATGTTTGCACAATTAACAACTGTTATTGTCATCAATTTGATAAAAAAAGTGCCTGTGCTATTGATTAGTTTTGCTAAATTAAAACTGTTGGAAATTTTCACTTTTTAGAATAATTTGATCGTGATGTTTAAAATTGAAAATATTGAACACACAAAATCTCCAGGTATCAATTATTTGATATGCTACAGAATGCCTAACAATGAAAAAGTCAGGATTTACTGTGAAGTTGTCGGGTTTAAAAGTAAATTTTATATTTTTTTAAATCGTAGCGCTTGAATGCAGCAATAAAAATTAGAGATCTCAAACGCGTTTGTACTAGAGAGAATTTGAAAGAATTCGAAATAGTTTTCATATAGTTTGGTTTCCACTGTGAATTAAGGCACCCTTAAACAAAATTTTATATAGAACACTCAAAGATAAATGTTCCAGAAAGGAAAATATTAAAATGTTTCGAGATTCGAAATTTGCATAGAAAATTTCATTTTCGCAACTAAATTATACAATAGTAGGCCACTTTGCGGAACAAGTGATTTTAATTTTCAGAATTTGCCAAAAAAATTCCTTAAACTTTTAGTCACAATATTTGGAACAATAGTCAGCCCAACTAGACGATACTCGACACATTTGCAAAATTGCTTTGTTAGGTTGGTATTACTGAATGGACTCGAAAGTAACATTTTCCAACATACCTTCCTGTCAATGAATTTTGTCAATTGTTTTCGGAAAAGAAATAGTTTAAAGATTAGCTGAGCTTTCCCATCGGATGATTTTTTTCCTTATTAATTTTCTGTAAAATATATTCAAAAAATTTGAAATTCCAGTCACCTACTCTTGCATAGGTTCTCTCATATAACACTCTTTGAAACGAATTGGGAAAATTGATGAAGAGCTTATCGAAGCTGCACGATCAACTTTTACGCAATTCCTATCCACGCAAGAATATAAGGGCATAAAGTTGCACCTGGTGAATGATGTTTTCGAACATGATCCAACCAGTAGGAGATAACGCTTACTTTCCGTAAGGCATGAAGATTGAGTGGCAGAGCTATCGCGGTAGAAAATTTAAAATGGTAAAAATTGAAAAAAAAATCAGAAATGATGCGCAAAAAAGTTCGATGAAAAATATATCAGCTTTGTGATATTTCACGCACGATGGAAAAATGTGCCCGCGGGTATAAGTCCTTTGGATCAATGCGATAAATCTTGACAACGTAAAGAAGTAAAAACGAGAAAATAAAATTCTTCCATACTGAAAGTTTTTGTCTATTTGGCATATTTTTGCAGTCTCAACAAAAATTTAAAAATCGTTTTTTAATGTGGTATCTTAGCTTCTGAGTAAAAAATAGTTTTCTTTGAATGATTCAAGTTTGGATTATTTTTATAGGATTATATAGGAAGAATATTTTTTTTTAACGGATTTACATCTAGAATGACTTTTGTTATTCTTGCTTTTCTTATCCATCGGCGTATGAGGGGTTACGAAGGATATTAGAGCTTGGATCAATCTTCTCTAGTGTCGGATCCTCGACTAGGAATTCTATGTAAAGTGTGAAACGATGAGGGATAAAAAACCATACAAAATACTATCCATTTTTCTATCATATTTGCATATTTATGAAGCGTAAGGAAATATTTTCAAAATCCTCGAAATCTAATAGTAGCTTTTATTTTTACATAGGAATTCGTAGCTAAATTATTTTCATTTAATAAATTATATTTACTAAATAAAGTGTTCAAAAGGTTATTTGCAATTTTATTGATTTTTTCAAATTGAAATTTGTTTATATTGTGTATTATATTACATTCATAATGAAAATGTTCTACTATAATATCTTTATTATCACAGAATATTTTGATAAACACGATAAATGGAAGGAAAATATTTGAAGAAAAACTCTTTTTACATAGGGGAGAGTGATCTGAACTGGATAATAAAAGCTTTAAGTACATTATACTTGAACACTTTAATACCAAATTAAAGATAAAATATTCGTTTAAGCGATACAATTGTCGTGACACAGATCATATCAGATGTGAATCAAAAATTGATATTTTTCGGAAGCAGCGCACTTTTATCCAAATGCGGATCTTGGACCACGATCTAGATAAATCGTTTTTTACAGCACTAACAGTGCTAATTGATAGATATTTCACTGCGGCTTCAGCCTGTGCCATATTTATCATCAGATAACAATTTGTCATTAAATAAATTATATTTGTAATTGAATGACGCTACCATTGGTAGCGTTGATAGTATTGAGCCGTAACAACATTCGAAAAAATCACTTCAGCTCACAAATCTAATCTTTCAAAATTATACAGATCGGGAAAAAGGAAATTACACATAAAAACGTATTGCAATAATTGTTCCTGAGAGCTGAGCACTAAAAGGGGTTTTCACTTTAAAGTTTTAGATACAAGCGTTCTATGAATACAAGGAACAATTGAGTCAAAACGATTTAGTAAGAACTTGGAAATTATTAGAAGTGAAAAGTTACATCTCAATGTCGAAATCACATTTTTCAATTATTTAATTGAATAACGGAAGGTGGTAAGCTGCATTATGATACAGACCCTTTTTGATAATATTACTTATAAAAAATTACTACAAATTTTTTTATTTAAATATATAGATGTTTTCACTCATTATTCAGTTCAGGAACCTATCCAGTTTAAGTGACTCTCCTCTACTATGAGAAAATTAAGAAAGAAATTGTGCCAGGTAAGGAAAGGAAGAAAATCGATGACTTGCTTAAAGACAAGAACCCAATTTATGGTTGGAGGGTAAATGGTATGAGAGCATATGGTCTAGTAAAGGGTCAATCTTTATGTGTTCGAGGGAGACTTCATTGGTTAGTCAAGATAGACTCTATTTCAATTTTTTCACGACCTTTCGCACAATAAAACCCAATCCCAAAAGTACCAGTCTAACCGGGAGAATCAAAAACACGGACCATTTGGTACTACACAAAAGAATCCTTGAAATACTCTCTCAATTTTCTGTGTCATGTATTCGAAACGACAAGCCTTTAACTCCAGACGAGTCTCTGCTTTCGTTTTCAATACAAATTTTTACATGCAATTACATTTTATAATTGTTGGTTTCAAGTATCATATCATACTTTGGTCTAAATTCGAATTAATTGATTATCGATTTCTTACAGTATTTGAATAATAATCTTTTTTTTCATGAAAAACTAGAGCAGAATGAATTATTATTGTGAAACGATTTTTATTTATTTTTTGAATCTATCCAAATAGATGAATTTGAAATAAAAGTTTTTCAAAGATTCAAAAAACACTTTACACATTCGTTTTTAAAATAATCCGCAATTGTTTAGCCAATTAATTTTTAGTGAAGAATACCATGATGATAGTATTTGCTTGATCTTGAAAGTTTGTTGATCAATGTTCAAAGTTGATTTACTCATTCAAATTTAAAAGTTCTGAAAAATTTTCTGTAATTGAAATATTCTGCACTTTCAGAGAATAAAAATAATTGTTTAAAGCACTCTGCTGCTCACGCACGGTCATCAAAATTGATTGAAGAGCTACACAATAGTAATTAAATGATGTACTGTAGAAATTTTTTTAATTTGGAATCTTTAAACTTTGAAAATTTTGACAATTATAACCTTAAATTTAGAAAAATAATAATTTATCAATTTTAATAGTTGAATCTGATTTATTCTTTTTTCCTTTAATAATGATTATTATTCCCATTTTCAATAAAATACTGATAATGAAACGTGTATGTTCAGTTTTCACCGATTGTACAATATCTTAGTCAATATAATCTTGAATTCGAAGTTGCTATTTCATTCAAGACATGTGAATTTTCGTCACGTTTTCTTGATTATTATTTGTCAAGTTTCTCCTTTATATCCTGTTTTATATCTCACGGTGTACGGCGACATTGCTTTGTAATACAATGTCGTTGCAACTCACTATAAAATAAATCGTAGAGCTGGACAGTGTAGCCGTGAATTTTTCAATTTAAAAAGACTATTCATTCCTGCTTAGAAAATAAATTATGAATTTTATGACAAAGCTTAATATAATTCACTTTATTTAGAACACAAACTAACATCTCGCTCGCATATATATATATATATATAACTAATTTGTTTTGAAAATCAATGCTATTTCTGAATTATAAATGAATGAATGATAATAAAAAAAGCAATGAAAATCTCACAAATTATTGAAACCAAAAAATGTCGACCATAATAATTTAAGAATTGTATCCACACTCTAAAATTCTGATCAGATTATTAAATATAGCGTAATATGAAATAGTTGAATATAAATTTTTCATGATATAAAATCATTGATCTCGCAGAATCAAGAAATTATTAGTTTTCGAACATTTTCCATGTTGAACAGTCTGGAAATATTATTTAACTAGATAAATGACTGCATTTTTAATGATATATAATTCAATATGTTGGGAATTCAATTAATTAGAAAGTAAATAAATAAAATAAATTGTGAATTTGATAATTCATTAATTTCATGTTTCAATCATTGAAACTTTGAGAATTATTTCTCTAATTCGTTTTTCAAAATTGGTATTTTTTTCAATTTGTTGATTTGCGCAATCAGGGTTTTCTCTTTAATCTTGATTACGATTAGTCTTAATTGTAAATGTTTGTTTAAATCCACGTTTTTGTGGTTTATGCTCCAAAGAAGAAAAGGGGAAATATTGAAAGCTGGATTTCAGCCAATTAATCTTTAGAACATGATTTATTACTTTCCATTCACTGAACCTTTTTTCTAATTGTACAATGAAATTCAAAGCGAGGAATCACTTCCCGCAAATATATTGGCTCAAAGCCAGAAAATAACGGATAATCGTGATTAAATTATTGTATTATATCTGATAAATTCGCAAAATCGATCTTGTGATTCACGACGAGCTTGCTAAATTGAAAAGCTTTCAAGCGTTTTAAAATCCACATACGTTCCAATACAGAGACTCTCAAAGCATTGCTTTGCGAAATCGCTGGTAATAGAAGTACTGTACCTTTGCAAAAAAAGCATTCCAAATTTTTATTTTCGAATCTTGCAGAACGTTTTGTATGATTTGTGAAACCTAAATAGTTAGATATAATAATTCAAATAATTGGTATTTTTAAATATACAGTACAATTAAATAAAAATTTTCAAAAATCAAATGGATTTAAACCTCTATTTATTTTTTCCGCCTTCTTATTTTGAAACTAATCGAAATATTCCGTTGAAATTTTGGGAAATGAAAGAAAACATGTGAGCCTACTTTATTGTGTTCCAGTAAAGCTTTCAATTTTATAAGAAAAGCTGTTTTTCCAGGGTTTTCATGGTCATCATACAGCTGCCGTCAAAGCAGGTAGAAGCGTCATCTGTTTTTAATGTGGGTCTTATGAAAACTGTGTGAAAAACTAACTTCTTCTTTAAGAATACAAACTCGAGTACAAACTTTAAGGGACCAGACAGCAATCGATTCTTACATTTCATTGTGATGTTTTATTTAGTTTAATAATAATAAGATGGATTAAAAATTCACGCGATACAGTCGGTAATTCTTGATTTATAATTCTCTTTTCAATTTTTCGAAAAAGTAAGAGTATTATAATCAAACCAGAAATGTATGTACATTCCCTCAGGACACAAATTGTATACAACAGAAATATGAAACCAACGTTTCGTTTTGTAAAGAGTAAACAAGTTTTAAGTATTTTTATTTCTGGCTCGATATAAAGATTGTATTACTGAAACGTCTGCGCTCCTTAATTGAATGTCGTTCTGAAAATTACCTGTGGACTTGTAAACGGACGGCAAGCGCTTGGTTATATTTAAAATTAAATAATACGAAAAAAGCGATCGTCAGTAAGGTACTTCAATGATACTTGATGAAAATAGTGTCAAGAGGGAGTAGATGGCGTTTAATTAAAACCTGCATAGTCGATTCAATCATCAACGAATCATAGATCTCTTTTCTCCAAAATATTTGCCTAATCTATAAATTTATTTGTAGATAAAAATAATGAAACAAAAGATTGTTTATAGTTTCTATCAGTCTTGAACATTATATGTATATGGAAGAGAAGTCCACTATGATAAAATATCAACAATGGTTTACAAGAGGAAATAAAGTTCATAATAGAGTATTTTTAAAATCATAAACATTTTTCACTAATAAATCTGTATTATAGACTGCTTATTCGCAATAAATTTGATGTTCCCAGATAAAAAGCAATAAAGTAATAAAAAAGTCTTGTAAGTTTACATGCAACCTGAATATAATATCTAAAGGAAATATATTACTCATAAAATAAGTTGTGAGGAGAACATGTTTGTAAACCGAGTATCACGAATGGCGTAGAAAATACGTGCAAAAAATTTAAAACCTTTCTATAACCATCCGGGTTTTAAAGCCTTTCCCTTTCGTTCGAAAATGTATGATGGTGGGGAAAATAGAGATAAAGATAATTATATTACATATAACTTTTCAAAGAAATTTTGTTTAAAATTAATCGCAAGATACTGGTTTCCAATCAATAAAGTTTCGATAAGGCATTCACGCTTATTTTTATTTTTCAGAATTATTTTCACAAAATTGATCAAAGTTCAATTTCTCAAAATTTCCCAATTCAGTTTTCGTTCTAATATTTTTTTAAACTGCGGAGAGTTGTATTGAAGATAACATTTTAAACTTAGTAAATTTTTTTAAAATGTCGGAAATGATTTGTTTCAAAATTTGTTTAAAGTTAGTTTTTGCAACAAAAATATTAACTTCTTATTTACAAATCAATCATTATTACTCACCGACAGTAGTTGGGGTTGATGGTTATATAAAAAGGATTTATTTGTTCACTTGTCAGTCTTCTGTTGAATTTCTAAAGGTAAAGAAAACAGATACAGTTAAAAATCAAATAAACTTGTTTCTAAAGAACATCCGAGGACTTAGACAATTTATAAGTTCTGTTCAGGGTATAGTTTTGAATATTAGAAAAAAATACCTTCCAAGGATTGCAAGAGGTTTGTTAAGACAATCGAAGAGGTACACACAACCAAAAAGCAAAGAGTCAAACCTGGAGGTATTGCATCTTGGATACAAAATAGTAAAAAAAAAAAAAAACAGAAGGCTTTTGACGAAAGTTGCACTTCTGAAGTCTACAACGAGGTAGTTTATAAAATTGCGAAATGGTTCGTGAAAGATATCATTTGTGAAAAAGATTTCACAGCTGATGACAATTAGCATCCTGATAAATGTCATTTCAGAAGTAGTGATGCATAACGAGTCGCTAATTTCTCGTTGCTCGATTATTTTTGTTCGGTTCGTAATAAAAAAGCTTGCTGTCTTGAAAGATTATGAAGGGTTCAATGCATCAGGGTTTTTGGAAGACATAATATATGTTGTTACTGCAACCTAAATTAAGAATCTTTAAAATAGTAAATTTTTTTGTAAAAATTCGGAGATTTTTTAAATGTTTACAAATTCATTAAAAATTTGTTTAATATATCACATTGTTATCATTAAATTACAAGAAATCTGTCTTAGAATTTCGGTCCTGAATGAAAAGTATTCGAAACTATTTAAAACATTTTATAATCTGTGTTTTCTATGGAGGGTAAGAAAACTTATTCTTTGCACCTTAGCCCTATTATTGGCATGCCAAAAAGGGAAGTGCATTTATTATATTTTGGATACATACTTAATTGCACTCAATAATTGACATATGCATAATATATAAAAATAATAGTAACATTAAATTAATTGAGGCAAAATATGCTGAAAATGTATTATCTTGAAAATCAGAGAAGGGTGCCAACAGTAGGGGGTAACAACAATTGGTGCTCTTACCCTGCTCTCTGAAGTTTTAACATTTTACCTTTTTCATAGTCATAATGAAGATTATTATATACAGTATAAATCAGAGATATCGTACATAAATAATCTTCATAGCCATCTCTAAAAAGCAGCCTATTAAAGCTTTTGATGTTCGCATGAAATTGTCAGATATATAATAAATAACTCTCAAAATTATTAAGGTGTTTCAACATTCTTCGTTGAACCTTCCTAGACGCACCTTTAATTATGAGTCAATGAATTTAAAATTTTGTTTATTATAAAGGCATATGAGATTTTGATTTTAAATCAGTATTATCAAAAATGTTAAAACCGAGATTGCTCAGATCTCGTCTGAAGTCGCTCGGAAGTCCGAGATGATCATCTGTCATCAAAAAAACAATATGACAATCTCAGTTGATAAAAAGAAAGAAAAATCAAAATATCGCTCGTTCCTCGGATCGTGTCGATCGAATGTATCACTACCTAAAAGTAAATAATACAGGTCCAGCACATAAGGGTAGAAATTTTAATTATAAAGCCTCACACATCATTCTCATAGTATAAGTTAGAGGTAAAAAATTCAAACTCAGATTCATTAACTGTTTTGCAGTTTATGCCAAATAGTCTTAATAAATTAGCTTCATGTTTCGGAAATGATGAAAAAACAACAAAAAAGAAATTATGCAAAAACGATGATGAATTTAACTTACTAAATTAGCACTGAAAGAAGCATTATATTCCAAATTAAATGATCAGGGAATTTCTGAAGAAAACGATCAACATGCATGTAAAGCATGGGAAGCATTTGAATTCAAAACTCTAGCCCAATATTCCGATCGGTATATCAAAACTGATGCTCTATTTCTAAAAGACATTTTCGAAAATATCAGAAAAAAAGTGTTGCGCAACATATAAATTAGATCCACTTCGTCACAATGCCGCACTGGGACTTGCTTCTGATGCTATGCTAAAGCACACTGGAATTGAACTTAATTTACTGACAGATGTAGAAATGTTACTGTTTATTTAAAGAGCTATCAGGTTTCCCACTGCTCCGATAGATATGCTAAGCAAATTTTATGGGATCAAACTTTAATCCATTTGAACCAGAGCCATACATTTTTGACAATGACATAAATATACAATATGGCAAAGCTATTAGTGTATATTTGTAGTACAAAAATTGCGAATGTTTCAAAAGTTTCGAAAATTTCAATAGTAAACTAAACTTTTTTAGTATTTCCAATTATGACCCTGCTGGTTACGTTCTTGAAGTTGACTTAGACCTTAAAGCACCCCGAAGAGCTTCACGGTTTTTATAATGACCTTCAGCTATGCCCTGAACACTTTATGCCTCCTATTCCATTGGTTTTGAATACAGAACTCAGGTCACACATGTAGAAAATTATTGGAGCAGACTTGCGTCCAGTTAGGTCATTGTGTAGGCCGTCTAATGCTGACGGTATTTTCGGGCCCTAATCGGGTGCTGGCTAGCCCGTCATTACCCAAACATTTTTGAAGTATCAAACCGAAATATCTTTTGGCACATTTGCAAAAAATATAGAAAATGAAAAATGTACATTAAAACCAAAGCATTTTTTTTCTTGTCATCCAGACAGTCTTTAAAATAATTTATAACATCAACCATTTAAAATAGATTTTTACAAGATCGACTGACTAGCGCTAGATTAGCTCGTCCAGACTAGCGCTAAAATTGCTTGTCCAGACACTTCTACTCAGGACCATAATAGACCGTCTTGACAGCGCCACATTAGCGGTCTGAGCAATCTATTCTGGCCCCGAATAGTTCCCCGATAATTTTCTACACGGACAAAAGCAGCAAATGAATTTCAAAGGAATGTCTGTAAATCAATGAATAATTTCGTTTTTGGAAAAACTATGGAAAAGGTCAGGAAGCACTGTTACGAAATGGAAAGGAAGATAGGGTAAAGATAGGATGCAATAGCTCTAATTGCTAGACCAAACTTTCATAGCTGTGCCGTATTTGGCGAAGACATGGTTATAATTGAACTGAATGAATTACGTATCGCATTCAATAAGACAATGTATGTAGGCTTTTCCATTCGGGATATTTCAAAGATAAAAATTTAACAACAAACATAGTGCGTAACAGAGTCCTAGAATTGTGTTGATGTTGTTACAGAACGTTCGAAACAGAGTTCTAGCATTGCTGTAGAATTGTTCAACAACGTGCATAACCGGGAAATTCTTTTGGAATTTATTTGTGGCTTTTGTCGTAAGTTCTTTATCTGAATTAATATAATTTTCTAACCGCGTTTTTGGCTTAAATTTTAGTACTTGGTAAATTTTCGTTATTAACATGCTTGAACTCAAGTATACCTTTTGAGTTCAGTAGAGAACTATATCATTTTTCTTTGAATATCAATTGTGTACTGACTTTGGAGCATTGCATTTTGGAACAGAAGGCAAAAAGTATTCAGGGCATAGGACAAGGTCTTGGTGCAAATCTTGAAGCTCTTCGAGAGACTCTATTCGAAAGCTTAGTTGTGCAAATATTCACTAACAGCATTACCATATTTATTTTTTATGTCAAAGTAAATAATTTATGACTCTGGTTCAAATGGACTGAAGTTTTATCTCATAAATTTATGGGATCAGTAAAAAACACCTCCTCTGATGGCTTTTTGAATAAACAGTAACATTTCCACATCTGTCAGTAAATCAAGCTCAATTTCAGTTTGCTTTAGCATAAAATCAAAAGCAAGTCCCGTTGCGGCATTGTAATGAAACAGATCTAATGTTTATGCTGGGACATAGCTTTTTCTGAAATTGTTGAAAATGTCTGCCAGCAATAAAACATCAGTTTCGAAGTAGAGCTCAGGATATTGGCGTAGAGTATTTATTTCAAATTTTTCTCACAATTTACATGCATGTTGATAGTTCTCTTTAGATATTCCGTTATCATTTAATTTGAAACAGAATCAACTGTTGGCGGTAATTGATATTCCTCTAGATTTTGCAAACTTTCAATGTAATCATACGGAAATACAGCTTTTTTAGTTGACAAGTCAAATTCATCATTGTTTTTTCAAAAGCTCTTTGTGATTGTTTTTCATCACTGCCGAGACATGAAGCTAATTGATTATAACTAAAATTTTGTAGCTTCACTTCCTTAGTAAATTGAATATATTTTCCTTCATTGATCGTTAATGAGACTTCTTCAAAACTTGTTGCTAACTCTTTCATGAAAAATTGTGAGTTGTAGCTGATAAACTATGGAATACTACTGGACTCATGTGTAAACCTTTTTAATTCAAATTGCAACCCTTTTGTGCTAAAACTTTATATTAACCTATAAAATGGCAGTGGTCACGATGCTCAATGTCATCAGCTAGAAAAGGTTTTCCACAAATATGACATCTGTCTTTGTTTAAAAATACTTCTTTTACTTTGATGTCAATGACACCAAAGCTTTTTCAGCTAAGCTTTTTATCTCTTTCACGAGCCATCCAAAGCAATCTTCTTTGCGCGATAGACTAAGTCTTCCCACCTTAATCTCGAAGCTTTATCATCGATGCCAGCTTATCTCTTCCGTAAGTTTACAAAATTCTTCGTTGTAGCCTTCAGAGATCCAACTGTTGTCAAAATCTTGTGTTCTTCACCTAACGATAAGTTTTTCCTTCCTTGCTTCATCATTTTATTTAACAGCCTCATGTTTTTGTTGTGTTATTTTTTATCCAAGTTTCAACATTCCTAGGTTTGATGCTTTGCTTAATGGCTGTATATGCCGCTTCCGTATTCTCAACAAGCCTCCTGTACTCCATAAAATTCATTCTCTTCAATATTCAAGACCATATGCTGAACATAACTTATAAATCGCAGTTAAAGTTTTTGAATATCCTTTAGAAACAAGTTCTTGTGATTTTTTAATTGGATCTTTTTTTCTTCACCATTTGACATACAACAGGACACTAAAGACTGGGCAGAATAAATCCTTTTCATATAACCATCGGCCCCTGCTACTGATTACAAAGAAAATTACGTAACTTCTAGAAATACAAAATTACCAGAAAAACGTTTTGCGATGTATGCAGAATATTGCACAATAAAAGTATAAAATTCCTTAAAGATGATGTCACTGTTTAAATAATGATGAAGTCATCACTAAAAATAGAACATTTCTTGAATAAAGTTTTGCAACGTATGCAGGATATTGCGCATGAATGAGTTAGAATCCGTGTTGTAAAAGTGGCTCAGAGTCCATCTCGTAAAAGTAGCTTAGAAGTCCTCTTATAAGAATAAGTCACCATTTCTCTTGTAAGATTGACTTACCATTGCTCTTGAAAAAGTGGCTTAGACTGTTTAAATGTTGATATTGTTGATCCAGACGTATAAGTTTTGCATTTGAAGCCCCTACACCCATCTTCTTTGATTTAATTTTGTATGCCAAAATGTGATAAAATTAGTTTATAATTTTTTTAAATTTACTTTTGCGAAGCGTATTATTTTATCAAACTGTGTTTTAATACTTGACTAAAAAATAAAAAATGAATTCTGCAAAAACATAAGAAAATATTGATAAAGCTTTGATAATAATAATTTGCGAAACTTTTGAAGAAGCACACTAGTATATAATCGTTATTTCAACAAGGACTCACCAGAGTATCATGAAAAGTTATGTATATGCAAATAATCGAAATGTGAAATCCTGAGAAATTGAACTTCGATCACATTCGACAAATTTCTTGAAAATATTTCAAAAACATAAGTAAGCATGGACCGAATTCATTTTAAATCGGAAAGGTTCTACACTTGGAGTCGCAAAATCTCTCGGAAACGAAATATGTTGTTTTTCAGAGGAAAGTAGGCGATACATATTTTTCTCAATGGAAAAAAATTCTACGAAGTTATGCGTAGTGGACTGTTATGGCTTGTTTAAAAAAATATATATATATTTTTTCTTTGAAATTATATATTTTTTGACCATTTTTTGTTGAAAAAAATTGCCTTCTATAAATGTCCAACTATGAGTAATCTTAATTTTTCAGTGGAATCGTATGGTGATCGTTTGATGGTCGTTTGGTAATGGTTTTTTACGTTTGGTGGTAGTAATTACAAAAGCTACAGCATTTTGCAAATTGTAGTGCTTACTTCACACTGCACTTCTCTTTTTAATATTTTACAAAAAATTTTTTTTGTAATCGTTTCGTGGTAGTCTTTTATGTTGAGTTGTCAAAATTACAAGAACTGCAGCATTTTCAAAAATGGAAAGTTAAATTCGCGCTGCTCTTCACTTTTTTATATTTTCCAAAATTTCTTTCTGGAATCGTTTGGTGGTCTTTTTGTGGTAGTTTGGTGGCGGTTTTTGCTGTTTGGTATTCAAAATAACAAAAACTACAGCATTTTGAAAATTGGAATGTTAACTTCAGGCGGCACACCAATTTTCAATATTTTCCAAAATTCTCTTTGGATTTGTTTGGTGATTATTTGGTGGTGGTGTTTTACGTATGGTAGACAAAATGACTAAAACTCAAGCCGTTTTAAAATTGGAATTTTAACTTCACGCTGACTTTGCTTTTTGATATTTTACAAAAAATTCTATTTGGAATATTTACAGTTTTATTTTCAGCTACCATTAGATCAATTTAATTTCTCTTTAGTTGAACAAAAACTTGATAAATTATACGGAATAGATTACCTAAAAAGTATTAGGTGATGAAAAGCCTGCAAAAAAAAAAATAGGTATATCTGCATAAAAATTCACGAAGATTATCATGGAGATTATCTCAATATTCTCATATTCAATACTCCCCCCAAGCATGATATAAGATTTACATATAATAGAAATCGAAATGGAAAATATTTTCAAAAAAATGTAATCTGGATAATATTCAGAACATTTGAAATTTATCTTAATAATTGCAAATGAAGCCTATTTAACTATATTGAAAACGGAGATGAATAAAATTTAGAAAATATAAGAATAAAGAATATTTTCCAAACATATTAAATTAATTTATAGTTTAGGAATTTGAAATGAGTGTTCTGAGCCACTAAAAATAGGGGCTATTGCAATTCATCAAAAAAGAATGTAGTCAATATCACAATTTTGTTAATTCAAATTGATTATTGTTTAATTTAATTAGAGAAATTATTCCAACTTTGTGAATATTTAGAGAAATGTACAGAAATTATTTCAAATTTGTAATTGTAAATTTAGTTTCCACATTTATTTACATTTGTTTATTTCTTTTATCTTAATAATTCTCTGAATTTCTTTAAATATTTAGAAAATAATTTCAAGTAATTGGAAATGGATATGAATGATATTAAAAAAAATTTCAAATGAATTCCAAAATAATGAACTTCAAATAATTAATCAAAATTTTTATTAATAATTATATTGAACCCAAAATTTGTTAACATTACAATTCTGAAATCCAAGAGTTCTGATAAGATTTCTATCCTTCGCCGCAAAAAGTTCTGCCGAACAGTCTTCTGTCCTTTTTCGATCAAGTAAAAATTCAAAAAACTGCAGCACGTTAAAGTGAACCAAACTTTTTGTAATTCAAAATTTTAGGTTATAAAGGTTCTGATGAGAGTAATATTCTTGTGTAAATTCTTGTTACTTTTTGAAAAATAGAAAATCCCTAAAGTCCATAGGGATGAAATCTTGCACTCTCATATTCATGTCAAAAGTTAAACTCTAAATATCCTCGTTGCTTTCGCGCTTACCAAAAAAATTTCAGGACAATATTGTCCTTATGTATTATAGCAAATCATATGGTGTAGGGTAATTTTATAGAACAACATTCTGAGACACATTTTTCTACATAATTTACTTTTTTCTAATAATTAAAACTTTTAGTGTACCCAGATATATAGATATTTTAGATAAGAATTCATTGGTGCAATATAATTTTTTTATGGTAATTTAGTACTGTTTTATTTATATTTTAACCAAAATAAAAATGATACAAAGTTATTTAGAGCTTAACCCTTGACTTCCATGAAGAGTGCAAGATTTCATCCGATGGTATTAAATTTGTTACGGATTTTCTTTTGCTCGAAGAGGAATGAGAATTTTCAAAAGCACATTGCACATATATTGAGAGGTGCGGTGCAAGTAGCATGTATAACATGGATAACCCCATACCTGTGTTACGTCCTGAAGGGACAAAATTACCTAGTTAAAAATTATTATTATTATTATATCATTAAGCCGTTTCCCTTTCGGGGTAGGTGTGAATTGCTCGGTTGGAAGGTAGTGATGTGTTGATGGGTATATAGGTATAGGGTAGATAGGTATATAGGTTTAAGATATAGATATTTTAGATTCATCTGGAATTCTCGTGTTACTTATTTAAATAACACGTTCATTCCGCAACACTGCTCCGACCCAGGCTGCTGATCAATAAGTATCCAGAGGTGAAATTTTCATCTCCAACTGTCTCGTCTGCCGCGTAAGGTCATCCGCGGCTAGAGACCTGACTTCAGTAAACAGTGTTGAACGATGTTTTCTCGCGTAAATTTCCTGCTCTTGCTTACCTTCTAGGACAAAAGGAGCAGAAGTGGATGACGAACACGTTCCAGTTGCGTCGGGATTGGTTGCTTTAGGGAACCATGATCGTAGCTTCCGGAGCCTAAAACTTCTTATACAATTAAACGTCGAGTTCATAAAAATTAACCTAAATTCAAGTAGCGTTGAGTGTGCGAGTTTTGTAATGAGAATGTCGGTGCCTCCGATCAATTATGAGTCTATCTGCTGACAGCGCCGTGTCTGAGACTATGTGCTGTGTATAAACATAAGCCGTAGGGAATAATTACATACATTGCGCTATCAGAAGATAGACTCATATTGAGTGTAGGCGTCGATGTATTCCTCAAACCAAAAGGAGTTTTGAGAATTTGAAAAATGTATGCCAACGTGTAGTTTCCCATATAGCAACATGCGCGTACTGTGCGACGCACTCGTGCTGATTTTCTCGCACGGCGTGCACGCAGTGGATCAGGCAGATACGGCAGCATATGCTCTGCAGGTGCGTCGCACATCGTGCGGGTCGCACGCTGGTGAGGGTTAGTGCGAGTATAGTGCGTGTACATATTTGGGGGTTCCAGAGGGTATAAAGGATATTTCAATACAAGTTTTTAAATAAATAGAAACTATTTCATCACAAATGTAACTTTTATTAGAGGAAAATGTGCTTAATGTTAATTTGAACATTTTCATAACAGCCGTAGACGTGGAGTATTTCAGGCATATAAATGGCTTTGTTTTTATAATATTGATAAAATTGGGCCTCAATGAGCATTGTGAAAATTGAATTTCAAATTCAAGTGAAATATTCCCATTGTTAATAATGAGTAATTTTGGTAGTGTACTGTAGGCAAACTTTATAGAATAATCCTATTTCAACTTTGATCTAAAGAGAAAACATGAACATAAAACTGTAAATAAATATTGTTAAATGAGCATTTTTAACCTGAAATATTTTTTTCTGAAGCCCGCCTTCAAATATCTTCCAAAATTAGTTACAACAACAATACTTTCCTCGATTTTAACAACAATTTTTAACGAGATGCTCTTTTTTCATCTTGAGATAACAAGTGTACATCCTTAAAGAGCTACACATTGATTATCACGAACTTATTATAACGTTGTGAATAATATGCAATTTTCGAAGCATTATTTTTTAATATTCCAAGTTCAAATACAAAAAAGTCTTCGAACTCACGTTTGAGGATGTACACAAGTTAACGCAAGTTGAAAAATGAGTATTGTTAAAAACGATTTTTCAAATCAAGAAAAATATTTCCATTGTTAAATGTAACAAATTTTGAAATAGTACTAAAGGCGGACTTTAGAATAAAATATTGCAGGTTACAATTTTCCGTATAACAATAGTTATTCAGAGTTTTATGTTTTTGCTTTACCTGTAGGTACAATTTTCCATTCTTATTCAATCCTAATGTTATAGGGTTAATTTAATTCGTCAAATATTTCTCTAAAAATCTCTTTGTTATGTTTTTATTTTGAAAAAGGTTTTGAGAAAAATGTTGTTAATCAAATGAGGAATTGTATAATTCTTGAATGAGAGTTTTTCAATAAAAACGTACTAAAGAGATTTGTAGAGTATCCGTCGAAGAATAAAATGAGCTCTACAACATTCGTAAAATGAGAATTTCAAGTTTTACCTGAAGAGAAAGCAAAAATATAAAACTGTAAATAAATATTGTTAAATAAGAATTTTTAACCTGAAATTTTTTCTTCTGAAGCCCGCTTCAATTCTCTTTCGAACTTAATGACAATAATAATAGAAATATTTTCCTGGATTATAAAAATAATTTTCAACGATGCTCTTCTTTCATCTTGAGATAACAAATGTACATCCTTAAAGATCTATACATTTAGTATCATGAACTTATTGTTATAACGTTGCAAATAATATGCAATTTTCGAAGCATCATTTTTTAATATTGTAAGTTTAAATACAAAAATGTCTTCGAACTCACGTTTGAGGGTGTACACTAGTTAACTCAAGTTGAAAAATGAACATTGTTAAAATCGATTTTTAAATTCAAGGAAAATATTTCCATTGTTAATTGTAACTAATTTTGAAAGAGTACAAAAGGCGAACTTTACAATAATATATTTCAGGTTGGAATTGTTTATACAAAAATTGTTATTCAAAGTTTAATTTTTTGTTTTCTCTTTAGGTAAAATTTGCCATTCTCATTTAACCCTAATGTTGCTGGGCTCATTGTCTTCCTTGAATATGTATCTAAAAATCTCTTTGGTATATTTTAATTTTAAAAAAGGTTTTAGGAAAAATATTGTTAATAAAATTAGCAATTGTGTAATTCTTGAATGAGATTTTTTCAATAAAAGCGTACGGAAGAGATTTCTAGAGTATCCGTCGAATAATAAAATGAGTTCTGCAACGTTAGTATTAAATAAGAATTGCAACTTTCACCTGAAGAGAGAGAGAAAAAATAGAAAGCTGTAAATAAATATTCTTAAATAAGCATTTTCAACCTTGAATATTTTTTGCTAAAGCCCGTCTTCAATTCTCTTCCAAACTTAGTTGCAATAACAATATGAATAGTTTCCTATATTTTAACAATCATTTTTGAGATGCTCTTTTTCATCTTGTGATGGCAAGGCTACATGCTTAAAGAGCTATACATTTAAAAATCACAAACTTATGACAACGCTGTGAATAATAGGTAATTTTCGAAGTATTAATTTTCAATATTCAAGTTTAAATACAAAAAAGTCTTCGACTTCACGTTTGAGAATGTACACAAATTATCTCAAGCTGAAAAATGAGTATTGTTAAAAACGATTTTTCAAATCAAGAAAAATATTTCCATTGTTAAATGTAACAAATTTTGAAATAGTACTAAAGGCGAACTTTAAAATAAAATATTGCAGGTTACAATTTTCCGTATAACAATAGTTATTTACAGTTTTACGTTTTTGCTTCCCCTTTAGGTAAAGTTTTCCATTCTTATTTAATCCTAATGGTGTATGGCTAATTTAATTCGTTGAATATGTATCTAAAAATCTCTTTGGTATGTTTTTATTTTAAAAAAGGTTTTAAGAAAAATATTGTTGATAAAATTAGCAATTTTATCATTCTTGAATGAGGAGTTTTCAATAAAAACGTGCGAAAGAGATTTGTAGAGTATCCGTCGAAGAATAAAATGAGCTTTACAACATTAAAATTAAATAAGAATTGCAACTATTATCTGAAGAGAAAGCAAGAATATAAAACTGTAAATAAATATTTTTATATAAGCATTTTTAACCTCAACTTTTTTCTTGTGAAGCCCACCTTCAATTCTCTTTCGAACTTAGTTACAATAACAACAGGAATATTTTCCTTGATTTTAAAAATAATTTTTAACGATGCTCTTTTTTCATCTCGAGATAACTAGCGTATATCCTTAAAAACCTGTATATTTGATATCACAAAGTCATAGACTACATAGTTTGTAGTTATAGAGTACAAACATTGGATCTGAACTGCCTAAACTTAAGAAATAATAAATAAATAAATAATGTCAAATATTAAGTTAAAAGTTAAGTTAAGAAATATTTCTTTGCAAACTAACTATGCTCTTCGTCCTCATCATCGTCCGCATCTTCTTCAACATCTTCTTCCTTCTCACTCTCCTCATCGGTTTCCACGGCCTCTTCGATCTCTAGAGTTGACGGCTTGTTGCTGTTTCTAAATCGCTGCTTTGTTGTTCGAATAACTTCCTGTATTTCATTTTTAAATTCCGTAATGTTGAGGGGACCAACAAAAAGGGGGCACTTTTGTGCTGCGTCTAAGGAAATAAATCAATCAAATAAACTAAATTAAATACTATATGAACTACGAGGAATATAAACTTACCACACAGAATGTTAGATACGTCTGTATTTCCTAATTTTGCCACTTCCTTTACCCTCCTCCAATTAAATTGACAGACTAATGCATCTGTCATTTGCCTTTAAACCACAATTGAGGAACTCGCGGATTTTAGAGCCTCTCAGGCGTTGAAGGTAGTCATGCTAAAATTACACATAAGTAATAATCAAATAATTTTACAAATGTCAAAATAAATACTGAATAAATAAACCTAAAAGTTTTATTAGTCTCTCTTCGTCCGCTTCCAATTCCTCAATTTGTTGTAGAGTGGTGATTGGTAGCCCTTCCGGAACCTTATATAAATAAGTCCCTGGTTAAAAGTTAAGTTAAAAGAACAATTAAATCTGTAAAAAAATCACTTTCTTGTATGAATATATATATATATATATATATATAAATTGATTACTTTTTGGTTTTCTCTAGTGATTTTATCGTTTTCGGTGAAACAACATATTTCACTCAACATTTATGCTGGACACAACTGTTAAAAAATAATATTGTAAGAATACCGCCTCATCAATCTTTGACATCGTGGACCCCATATTTCGGATGTAGACGAGCCAGCTGATAGAGCTTCGTTTAGTGGCCGCCAGACTTCTCATTTTCATGCCCATCGCGAATACCGACCGAAGTGGCAATTGGAGTTGACATTTAGTTGGAATTTTTCCTTTTGCATCTTTTATACTCAAATGATGTACATAAACGTACTTTACTGTCGGCTCTTGCATTTCTCAAACTTTGAAGCCGATATTTTACTTATAAAAAAAGTACGTAAACGTAGTTTATTGTCTTCTCAGACATTTAACAAAGTTTCAGCTCGATATTTTAGTCAGAAAAAAAGTGCTTAAATTCAGAAAAGAATTCAGAAAATTGAAAAAGTGAGGCCGGTAAGGTAGGTATTTAACATATGCGTGTCACATGCCCTCAATTCTCTTTACACAATGTGACATCTCACTTGGCGATATACGTTTGCTTTTAGTTAGCAATAGTCGTTTATGCGTTACTCCGCTCTACGATTTTTATTTGTTCTTGTTCGCAGTTTACGTTCACTTGCAATCTCATTCTGTATCATGAAAACCATCATTAACGATCCAAATTAGTTTAATGCAAGTTTTTAAGGACGAATGATGTCTTAGTCCTTCATCGAGGTTTACGCGACGTAGTTAAAGATTTGGAAGAAAAAATTTCCAAGTAGTGATGCCTGCTTCAAAGGGTAATTAGAAAGCAACTGTCAACAAAAGTTTTTGAGATGCACACTTCGCAGTTGTGTGGAATCTTTCGAAGGTCGGACTAACAAGTGCATCGAAGTGCGAGGATCGGAGAACGATTGAAATTGAATAAACCTAAATCCACTCACGATCTTTACCGTAGGATCTGAGTTTAATTAAATTATACATTTAACATGGGAAACCCTCCTCACAATCCTCATCGTAGGATCGGAGAACGACTGATTTTAATTAAACCTAAACCCTTCTCACGACCCGCCCCGTAGGATCAGATAGATAATTAAATAGATCAAAGGATCCTCCTCGCTCATGATCCTCGTCGTAGGATCGGAGTTCAAATTGTTAGAGCTCCCTTCTCACGATTCTCACCGTAGGATCGGAGGAACATCGTTCTGATTTTTTCTTCGTGCCTTCAATTCCTCTCTATAGATAGAACAATCCGCCCGAAAGCCCAGTCAGAACAAGCGATGAACTGAATTACGTCGCCGCATTTTTGAGGAGCTCCAGAGGAACCCGACAGCAGAAGTGTGGTTACCTCCAGGCCGGCGCAAGAAGACAAAGAAGAATCTTTGGGGACGGCCGGTCGTCCCACCGAGTTCTGGATCTACGCAGGCTAACCTCCGATGGAGGTCCCGGACTACAAGTCCGTCCTTGGCGAGACAGCGGACGTGCCGCCGGAGGAGGCACTCGAGTTTTTTAGGGTTTTATCCTCTCTGCCGAAACTTCTTTCTCCAATCGCAGGTACCCTGGCCCGACCCAAATCGGACGAGGAGGACGTGTTGGAGTTGAGGACCTAAAAAATCCAGCCCTCACCACCAGGGCGGCAAAACCCCCACAGCGGGAACAGAGTGAGTCTAAACGTCAATAGGTACACCTGGGCGACAGAGCGGTACTCCCCGACATCCCGAGGGCGAAGCTGCAAGACCTACGGGTCACCCTCATCCGGGACCCGCAACCAGAGTCAGTCTCGGCGAAAGACATGGTCACGAAAATCTGGGTCAGGTCTCACATAGGAACCTTGGACAGGGAATCCTCGAATCCCATATCACGGGCGGGGTAACCGGTTGGTGAACCCCAGGAGTTTCCGCGAAAGCTAACGACATCACACCGACAATCACCTACGAAGCGGCGGGCGATCTCACTGGTCTTCAGTCCTCGTGCCGGTCCTACTACACCCTCACCACCAAGACTAAAATCAGTAATAGTTCGTCCAGGTGAACGTTCTCAAAGGACTGGAGCCACCGGTGGGCGTACAGGTTGCTCGGCGCCATACAAGCACAAAAGGGCTCACTGAAATCTGTTTCGGCCGGTTTAAGCTGGAGGGGTTGATTCTCTCGATACTCTCGTGGGATCGGAGAATCGATCTTGCTCCTTGAGCCACTTGAGGTCCGAGTATATACCCTGCATTTCATTTACGGCCACATGGATTATCTCTCGATACTCTCGTAGGATCGGAGAACGAGTGCAGCAGTAGGAACCCCTCTGGACCCTATCCTTTTCTGCCCTACATTTCATCATTGATTAACCTTTGTTTGTTGCGTCAGGTGAATAAGGGGTTCCTTTTTTATTTACTACAATGTTAAAAACAATAATTATTAAGTCGCGAACCTTGAGGAATCTGAATTCAGAACCTAAGAGGTCTCAGTTATATTCTAAAACCTAACTGTTAAAGTTATATCTGTTAGCTTCAAGAAATTATTCGTTTAACAAATTATAAACAAACAAAAACTGATAAGACAGATTTAGACTTAAGGAGTAGGATTAACTTTTGATTCTATGATATTTCCTAATATTTGAGAACACTTTTCTAGATTTGGCAAATACTTGAACACAAGATTTTAAAATATTCACTTCCCTAAAAAAAACTGTTGACTTTCAAACTATATATTTTTGGACTCGCCCATTAAAATAATTTCAGCGTAGGCGGATTCAACGCGAAATTGTCCAATCTTTCCAAACACTCGAACTATAAGGTCGTAGGTGTTGTAAGGTGTTGTGTAGTCAAGAAGGGTGCAAATTGCGACCAAAGAACCAGCCCTCACCAGTACTTCGCGTAAAGTCTCCGGATTTCGGATGCTGAAAGATCCTTTGGGTCACCCTCTCGTGCCTTTCTACAAAAAATAATCGACCCTCAAAGAAACGGCTTCACGAGTATGGGAGAAAGATCCACGCGCACGGAACGAGTAATAAGTCAAGTTTAATTTTTAAATATTAAAAACAGTTCCTGTGTGAATAATATTGATTCACCTTCCTCTCCCTCTGGCATTTTGAAAAATATGTGAGACATCAGTTTTTTGTAATTCAACAAATTTCCGAACAATTTAAATAAAAAGAATATTCTAGCATAAATAGTTCTGAAGTTATGACATCATAAAGAGATTTTTCAGTAAAAAAACCAAAACGTTTAATATTTTTATTTTCGATAAGAATCATGTCCCCATACATCCTACATGAAAGTTGTATCAAAGTGAATTAAAGTAGATCAAATTATATTTAGAAATAAAAAGAAATAATTCTAGCTCATACAGAACATAAATTATAGTCTCTGGTAGCAGGCTGCTTAGGGAATGAGAAATTCATTGGGTTCCTGCACTGAAATGAAACTGTTAGCATAAGTCGATTATTCAATTTTTAAGAAGAATTTCACTAAAAGCAGTCTGCTATGAGAAACTATAACTTATGTTCTTTAAACGCTAGAATAAAATATTTTTATTTAGTTTTAAAGATAATAATTTAATCTACTTTAATTAATTTTGATACAACGTCTATGTAGGATGTATAGGGGATTTTTCTAAATCTAAATGGGAGCGGAAAATCAATGAATATTAACGATCTTTTTCATATTCGGTAAAAATACTCAGGAGGCATCCCCAAGACATAATTTCTAGGGTACAAACAACTTTCATGAAGAAATTTAGATGATTCTTTTTCAACGAATGAGCTCCATTTTTTAAGGAATTAATTAAGAATGTCTTTGCGATGACTCTTCGCTATGATACTTTAAAAATGTATAAGAATTATTCATTATCTACACAAATCTCATAAACAAATTGAGAGTTTGGCTATTTTTCAACGAATGGGCTACATTTTTCTTACGGAATCGAGTAAAAAGGTCTTTCAAATAATTCCTTTCCATTATACTTTGGATGTTTATAAAAATTGTTTAAATAATTAATAACTGTTCTTAATTTTGAAAGTATCATAGTAAAGAGTCACCGGGAAGATATTATTACACGATTTCGTAAACAAAAATTGTGAGCATTCGTTGAAAAATAGTCAAAGTGTGAATTTGTTTATAAAAATTGTTCAAACATTTGCCAAATGACAAAAATGAATTTCTTTCACACTTTATACCAAAAATCTAAATTTGAATTAAGTAAATATTGCCAAATCCGAAAAATAACTTTTATTCATTAATTTATTTATAAAGTAATAAAAATTTCTTTTTATTATTCTTACCCACTGCAAAATTATTTCTAGATAGTTTGAGCATATATATAAGATCTTGTTCGATTAATGTTAAAATCTAAAAAAACAAGTTAATTCTGAAAAGTTAAAAAGAATGTCAATTTTGTTTTTAAATAAAAAATTACCCAAATTTTGTGTCAAAAATCCAAACACACAAGGTCATATATCTGGAAACTTTCACTTTTCAATCGAAAAATAAATGATCAAATTTTTGTAGCACAACATTAGGATTATATTGGCTAAAGGTACTTATTAATGATATTCTGCAATTGGACAGACAAATACTACTGTCTTGAAATAGATATTATTGATTAGTAGTATATTATATCACAAGTAGGGTTAGACAGGTCTTTACGAGGAGACCAATGTTAGCAGGACGAGTTGTAAAACGAAGGTCATGGTTTTTCAGGTCGCCCTTACTCTAAAAGTGCGTTTTCGTTGTCTTCAAGTTCTCTCTATATGACTCCTTAAACTTAACTAAAATGTAAAATTCGGAGATATGAATGGATAAGTTGAAGTGCAACGCGAAGATCCTGATAGGATGGTAGGTCATTTCGGAGATCCAAAAATAATTGGTTTTACTAGACTAATCCATCATGGCGCATTTATACCTCTGTCCGTCCGAATGGTGCGGAGCAGGCAGATAGTCCATAAGAGTTAAAGAGATAGAGAGCGGAATATTGGACAAAAAGTACTTTCTATCTTATTCACTCTTATGGACTTTTCTGCCTGCACCGGTCGGACGAACAGAGGTATAAATGCATCACCACAGCACTAAAAGTCCTCCAGCAGAGTCTGCCTCCAGAAAATATAAATTATAGATCGCTAGTTGCGCATGCTCATAGCTGCACAAGCATTGTGGCGCGCATTTTTGAGTATTATACGATTCTGTCTTCGAACAATTTCCTGTTGCCATGACGCAAGCTCGTAAACATCAAAGAAACTTGCACATGGCATACATTGACTTCAAACAGTCGTTTTCTTCGGCATCACATGACTATTTGCTTGAAGTCCCAAAAATTTAAAAAATTTTCTCACGCACCATCGACCGTCTAAGTCGTCTGATGATGCTTTGGGGTACAGGAATCAAGAATTTTTATCATGGAAAACCGAGGATAACTAGATCAATACGCATTACGATGGTATCTTTCAAGGAGACTCCTTCAGTGCACTACATTCCTGTTTAGCGTTGAAACCATTGAGCAAAATACTAAATAGTATGTCTCATGGGTTAACAATACATGATAATGAGGATGGTCATCGAGTAACCCATATCCTATACATGGATGATCTGAAGCTATATACTAGTTCGGACAACAAACTGCAGCAAGTGATCGATGTCACAAAGCCGTTTTCCCATGAGATCCACATGGTGTTCGGACTTAATACATGCAGAATGGCGGATTTAACCTGAGGAGAATTAGGGACTGCAGAGCTAGAGGACGAGTTCGAGAATTGCATCAAGGCAATGGCTGAGGGCGCGTCATATAAATAACTGGGTATTCTCGAATCTAAGGGTGTTCAGCATACAATAGTTAAGAAAAGCCTAACGACTGCCTTCACTACAAGACTCAGATTGATTCTGAAGAGTTTTTTTAGCTCGGCAAACAAGATCAGGACAAGCAACACCTATGCCATCACTGCCTACACGTACTCCTTTGGGCCCATC
Source organism: Andricus grossulariae (assembly GCA_011634705.1). Taxonomy (NCBI): domain Eukaryota; kingdom Metazoa; phylum Arthropoda; class Insecta; order Hymenoptera; family Cynipidae; genus Andricus; species Andricus grossulariae. The sequence goes on along the minus strand of JAABKJ010007545.1, from coordinate 25,976,032 downwards.
AAATGGTCGAACACCTGAAAGAAACTGTGCAAGTCGCAAGTTATACAGTTGCAAATCTATTTTAACAGCAAGCGAAATGTTGGGCTTTACAACACCATCTGTAAAGCGGATCTCGATTACACGGCCTTGAATTTTTCCTCAGAAGAGGCCTTGAATATCAGGGCAGGAATCATAGAGGAATTAGAAAGGCAATGGAGACAACAAGCCATCCACGGCGAGCACCCCAAAACGTTAGATCAACATGAAGAAGATAGTGAGGCATCCAATATTTGGCTAAAAAAGGGCGTCCTGTTTCCAGAAGTGGAAGGATTCGTCATTGCGATTCAGGACAGGGGTGTCAGCACCAGAAATTATCGCAAACACGTGTTACATCAAGACGTGGTTGACCGGTGCCGAATATGTGGAGATACCAACGAATTCATCGAGCACATGATAGATGGTTGTCGCGTAATGGCTCAGAGAGAATATACGCACAGACATAATAATGTGGCGGGCATTATACACCAACAACTTGCCGTAAACTTAGGACTCTTAACAGAATAGATGTCTTTCTATAAATACATTCCAGTGCCCGTTTTAGAAAACGAAGATTAAAATCTTGTATTGGAATGTTCCTATCTAGGCGGATCATTATATCTGAGCCAATCGACCCGATATGATATCGTGGAGAGAGAAAAAAAGGTGTAATTAACCGGAATTTGCACGCATAAAGTAAAGACAATCTGCTACAGGCAATGTGCACGCAAGATGCACTGAATATCTTGAACATTTAGGAGTTAATAGGGTACTGGCACCAGCTCAGATGGCGGTTTCGTTAAACACCTGTCGCATTGTAAGAAATTTCCCTCACCATCAGGAAGCAAGCCACTAAAAACCTATAGAGTGACAGATGGTAGCTCTAAGAAAGTATTCAGAGGCGACTGTTGTCACCTTTAATGCTCGCAGCCGCTGAGTAAGGATAACTGCGGTAAAAGACGAACTCCAAACTAGACCATGCTCCTAATTTTGTCCATACTTAACTTAGTCCGTGGATGATGATGAAAAACTTCCTGGCTGTCATGATATAACTAACACTTTACCGTTGAATTTAATGAAGAACCACATGGGAGCGTATACCCGCATAATGAATTCAGTGAGTGTTTTTAACTGGCTAGATGGCTTGGACGTCCCGATGTATTTTCGAACAATCGCGTATAGATTAAACAACAGCCGTACAGACTTTCAAAAGGTAATCTTGGTCTGTGCTAGGGGGTCATCCATATATTACGTAATCAATTTTTCACCCATTTTTGACCCCCCCCCCCCCGGTGAAATCAACCACAATCATTTGATTGAACCTCCCCCCTCTTGATTACGTAATCATCTTTAGGACTTATTAGTATACCTGATTTTGTAAACTTTACACAGCTCTTGAAACAAATTAATCCATGAGGACATTTTTTCGTAATGTCAATGTGGAACAGATTTCAAAAACGCACAAAATAATTTATTCACAAGAAAAACACCTCTGGAGGCATTTTTGAATGCTCATACTTTTACGCACTTTATCAGCGTTTTAGGAAAACTTTTTTCCATGCGCTCGGAATATTTAAAAAAAATTAAAGAAAGAAAAGGTTTATGAAAATAGGAACTTAAACATATGATTACGTAATCACTTAAACAATATTCCCTCCCCCATGTAATCATTCGTAATCATACACATGATCACCCCTCACCCTATGATGATTACGTAATATATGGACGGCCCCTAAGATCATTGGCAGTAACCTCCGGGAAGTCGCATTTGATAGGTTCGAAATCAGCAACGAGTAGCATATGACAAGATGGTAAACTCTTTCCTATCTGGCCAGAAAATCCTGCAAGACCAGTCGTTTTGCCGTCGACTTCATCGAACAAGTGACGTAAACCTATCTTATTACTATGTAACTGATAAACTACCCACTGCAGTGGCCTTTGAAGTTTCTCTTGAAAGCGACGAATACTACCACTGAGTTTCCCAGTATTCGTTGTCGTTTGCGGCGATACGTGTGCTAAATAGAGAAACCCAGGCTCCTGTATCAGAGATGTCGTTCCTTCGCCTGAGTTCTTTTATGCATCGTCCCATCTTCTGTTCTTTCAATCACTAAGCTTTGGTCCTTCCTACCATCCAAATATAGAGCCTGCAGTTTCAAACCAGCTGGGCACTGCATTCGCTGAGAATATTTGCGCATAATTTTTTTTTCGCTTGACTTTGTTTTTATCCATAATAAATGATTTAAACTGAGGCACTTTATTAGATATATCGTGAAGAATAGAAGAAGCAAGATCTCCTGCATTTCTGTCTGTTATGCCATGTCCACCACAGGCCCTTGAGAAAGTCTGAAACCACATTCTGGTTTGGTTTCCCTTCGCATCAGTTGCCATCCATGTCTCGTCAGCACAATCTCCATCTAAAGTACCGTCACTTTCGGCATCGTTATCCTCACTTCCAATGTGATGATTGATCGGAAACCTCACTTTCCATAATAACCGTAATCTTTTATTGTTTTTGATAATCGGTTTTCTGAAGAACAAGTGCACTGTGTCTCTAAGCACTTGCAAGCAGCTACGTGAAATAATCTTCCTGCTTCATGAAGGTATGATTTAATCTTTTTCTTGAACGGGGGTTTATCCATGTCTCTAAGAAATGATTTTCTCATACTACTAACTACAGCAAGTTCCTGCCTTAGAATATTTAATATTCTTTCTCGACAAACCACAGGAATCAAACTCCTTTTCCATATTTCTTCCAATCTTTTGCCCACCAAGTTTAGTGCAGTATTCAAATGTTATTCACGGCCAATAAAAGAAAAACATACCTTATTACATCCAGATATGTAGGAAGTCTCACATCACCGAGGTCAACACAAACTCTCATTCTACTTTTGTCGTAATTTCAGTTATTCTTCGATAGCGCACGACGGATTAGACCAAACGTGTTAGGATTACACACATGACCAGAAAATATTTGAACGTACAAAAAAATAGAATATGCCAGAAATAACGGAAAAAATAATCTTCCAAAACAATTCAATAGAACTTATCTGCTAATAAACTACATACTCTAAGTCAAGAAAACGTAACGTAAACCTTACTTATTACTATATTAATGTACTTCACTTTGAAATAATGAAAAAATTAAACTACAGGAAAAGGTAGGCTTATTTTTAATACATCCGACTTTTCTGGAATCGCCATTTATGCGTTGTCTGGGCAAATTGATATACTAGTCATTCATTTATTAACTTAAACGAAAAATTATAACCTCAGGTGCACACCTTCATAGCAGCAAGTTGTCAGAGAAGTATGTTACAGAAAAGAAAGAAACAAAAGCTAATAAATCTTGAATTTCTCATTTTTCTAAAAAACATGTGATCAAATTTTCGGTCATAACTCAGTGAAAAAGAAAGTTTTTTGTAGTTTGTTGGTCTCATTTTAAAGGTTATGTTTTGCTGGAAAACATGTGATTTTACCAGATTTTTAATACTGCTTTCGCAGATTTTAGGGGTGCTTAAAATGAAGAAAAACGTCAATTGTCGACACTTTTGATCAGTTATAGTGGAATTATGTGGTTTTTGAAATTTAATTCTTTATCTTTAGCATGCAGAATATATTGGCAGTAATATAGACTACAAATTCTAGTAGGCAAGAATCATCCAAATTTATAAATGGATCAGGTATAAAATAAATTTTGCGCTGTTCACTGTTTAAAACTTGAATATGCTTGCGATAACTGAATTATTTTTCCATCTGACTCAACTTTTCAGGATCAACTACTTGTATCATACAAAAACTTTCAGGCCACATGGAATTAAAAAATTTTTTAATTGATTTTTTCGACCCACCCTGTAGCCCCTCTATTTTCACCTTCAATGCTCGCAGCCGCTGTGTAAGGGCAATAGCGGTAAAAGCCGAACTCCAAACTACTCCATGCCCCTAATTTCGTACCTAATACAACATCGTCGCATAAGATTGCAAACATCGTATTAAATTAATTTACAACATCCTCATCTCGTCAGGCACGTGACTTGGTCCGTGGCTGATGAGGAAGAACCGGGTTCACCCGAGAAGTTCAAAAAAAAAAATTTACATTTTTTTTTCAAGATCAAGCTGTTGATTTTCTTAATGGTAATAAATTGGCCAATATAAATACATAGACAGTAATCGTATTATTTACTTGATTTTATTATAAAAATCAACTTTCGAATTTGCAACTGTAACAGGGTCATGCCACATTCTCAAAATTAGTCGAATTGAAGTTCAGGGGCGAACCGCTGACGGGGTCCAGGGGCAGAGCTCCGGTATGTGGTTCCGGGGGCGGGGGCCCTCGTGAAAAGAAAGATCAATTTAATATCACTTCAAGACCAGTTTCGAACCACATTTGGTCTTTTTCTGGTTTGCACCCTTCAGCCTATACTTGCATCATTTTTAGTGCATTGAAATAGACACCACTCTCTCTCGCTCTGAAATAAGGATAGCTGTCTGTATCAACATACTAGCTATACCCAAAGGTCCTAAAGAAGCTGGGTCAGCTTAGTACCTGACGTCACGAAGGTACCATAAAGCAGTAAAGATTATGGTTATGGGCCTGAATCGTGATGACCCTAACAATGATGGGATATTGGGAGTTCAAACTGCTGACTGGGATAAAAGGACTGTGGTCTTCTGGGGACCAGAACAGATCAGTTTAAGATCACTTTAAGACAAGCCAATACCTGCCTATACTGTAGTCTTAAGTTGGTCTTTCTTTTCACGAGGGGGGCGACCTCAATTAAAGAAAAGTATCAACAATTAGGAGTATTTTCTAAATAGCTAAAAAATCTCAGGGATATTTTCTGTTCTTAATTTGACAAAAAGTCTACTTTATTTTTCAGACACAAATTTGTTATCTAATATTATCCTCACAATCACTATCTCTAGTTTCACTTTTCGAACTTATTTCAACTTTACAATTCAATATTTAATCGTTTCAAGTACGTGGTAATATTTAACAAGCTGAAAGTGTTTGACAAGTGAATATCTAAATTCCAACGTAAAATTCGTAAATTCAAGAACAGAGCCATCTATTGTGATACATGCGAACATGCATTCGAACATGCACGAATATCATCAGCTGTGGCTCAATATGAATGCTGTTTTTCGATTGGCTATCACCAGTGAGCGAAGAACTAGCCAATTTGCTTCGCGCACTGCTCAAGCGTGCGGCCCACAAGGGCCTTTTTCATGTGTATTTCAGTCCCGTCTTTATCCCGGTTTTCTCCCGATTTAACTTCGTTCCGGCTTTCTCCCACAAAATTTTTCTCGATAACAATTTAATCCATTTTTATCATTAAGAAGAAGAAGAAATAGTTTCGAAAAATTGATTTTTAAATTTTGTTTTTCGAATTAGACCGATTTATAAGAATAAATGTATAAAGGTGGTACTGATAGATGGTCTTTGGTCTTTGTAAAGTTCATATAATATATTTAAGAACTGAAGTACATTCAATGCATTTCGCTGCAGAATCACAGTCTCATCAGGACTATGACAAACAATGGAGCATGTCATGAATATGCATACATATATGGTCTATTATCGATGAATACATTTTTTATTTACTAATTTTATTTTTTAAAAAACCGCATTTGGAGTTCTTTCAAAAAAAGAGTATCTAATGGTTTTGAGTTTGGTATTTTCACTATTGTTTTTGATTTTACTGTTACCAATTGGTGTAAAAAATTGTGTGACTATTGTTTAAACTAATGATAAGTGTAAAAAATAAGTGTGGAGTTACATTTTTGTGCTGCTCCAAAAACCTTGATAGTGTATGACCTAACTTTAGAAATAAGTGAATGCGCATGCGTCAGATCCGCTAGTAAGAGAAGGAATTTAAACGCGAGTTTCGATTAAATTCTGATAAATTACACTTAAGTTATCTGTGTCTGTTCGTAAGTTTACCGAGTTCATATTTTTATAGTGTGGTGTATGCGGTACTCGAAACTAAAAAATTATATCCATTTTTACCTATCTCTTACGGTTCACGAGATAATTGTTGCTACATATAAGAATAACGGAAGGTTTCCCTCTGGTCCCAGTGAAACGCTCCCAAGCGGCGGATATTGTACACGCTCCGAAGGTTCCCGCGGAACATTCCGTGTTATAAGGGCAGTTTATTGATAGGGGTACAGTTGTACACTCTAGTAACCAGAAAGCAAATCAAAACGTTTTAGAAAAATTTGTTCTTCCTGTTGATTTACACCCTCCTTAATTATTTATGAGAGTATAAAATTGAATTGAATCATATTTTAGTAAATATTTCAATAATAACGCAAAAGGGAAATAGATAACATAGGACTTTTTTTAGAATTTTTTTGAGGGAATAACTTTACTTTATCAGCTTGTTTTATATCTCGTATTTTCTTACACAAATGGTGGATTTTCATTTTTCAAGATAAAAAAAAAATCTTTCTCCTTTCCAATACGCCCATGGAAAGATCTATCAGAGTCGAAAATAAAATGTTAAATATCTATATTGGTTTACATGCTAAAACACTTGAAATTTTGATTTCGAACAATTCAATACACACGGTGTCACCAGTTTTAAAAGTGTAAATACTCCAAACCTTTTCAACATTTTTTTCATCAAATCGGTGAAATACGTATTATCCAAAATCCTTTGAAAAACAACACATTTTTTGCGGAAAAGATTCTGTGACTTGAGCATGCAAGTCACTCCAAATTTTGTAACCTTTAATTTTACCTTAAAATGTTCCAGCTTCTTTTTCGACATTTATGGAAATACTTTGAAATGTTTTCAAAATCTTTTAAAGTGATTCGAATTGTTGCTTAAAATTCTCAAAAATCCTGCAAAATTAAAAAGATTGCCCTTAAATGTTCCAGATTCTTTATCAAAATTTTAGGTATTCAAGGACGCCAGGTTGACGAATTCCTATAACTGCTGGCCCACGCAGTTTCGAAGTGAGTGTGGAGCTCCTCCGAGTCGAGAGGCTGCGTTTAATCAAGCATGAAGCACCAGGAGCGTGAGATAAAGGAACAGTGCGCGGGTACACGCGTGCATATATTGCGTAATACATATTAGGAAATGGTTCACACGGCCCTGATTGTTTACGTTTGGAGGCGCCCGATTGAGGATCAAGGCTTGTGCGAGCCTTTCCCGAAACTGTTCTTATATCGGACGTTGAGTGTACATGCGAATCTAAAATTTCTTCATGTCTTGAGGAAGGTTGAAGTCAGTCTATAGGCTAAGACTAATTCAAAGATTAAAATAAAGTTGTTTGGCAACAGAAGGTAGTCCAGGATATCCAGGGTGACGTTGCGGTTTGTTGCGATGACGCCAATGATTACCGATACGGGATTAATTCTCTCGGTAACGAAGATATACATCAAGGAAGGGAAAGGGTGGTCCAGGTTATCCAGGGCAACCTTGGGGCTCGTTGCGATTCCTGCCGACACGGAAGTAATCTCCTCCGTATCTAAAATATACGTCAACGCTTCTGTAAGTCAGTATGCAAGTGAAGGAAGGTAGAGGTCCAAGAATAAAATAGGCAAGTGGGTAAGGCAAAAACTAGCATTTTATTCTGGGTTCCTGTTGTGTCGAAGTGTACACCTTGGGGGATCTGGGTTGAGTGACTCTCGATAAAAAAAAGGTTTGGGTATGACGGGGCCCCAACCTTCGCCCTTCTTATGAGATGCAATGTACGCCAGTGGGCGGATGGCTCCGACGCGACTTTCGCGCACCTACGATTGATAGTCCAGTCAATGAAGGATTTAAAAAAAAAATTCGGATAGGTAGAATTTTTTTCACAGATACGTTGAGGATGGCTTTATAAAGATACTGTAAAAAGTCCCCAACCATATGTGTACGGCAACGGCTGCCATGATGGAAAGTCTTAAACAATCACATGTTTTTTAAAATAACTCGAGAACTGTTGATTTTAGTTCGAAAATGGTGAGGTTAAAAAATGTTCACAATTTTATAGTGCACAAAAAAGATTCTAGAAGTTTTAGACTTATTATCAACGGTTACGCTATAAAATTGGATTAACTGTACAATTGTGCGATTTCTGACCAAATTAAGTAAAAGGTGAAAATATCCTGGAAACAACTTCGGATCAGTATAAAATGAGCTCAACTTCCGTGTACTTAAGGTGTACTTAAAGTGTACTTAAGTGTATGCTTAAGGGAATGATTTTGAGATGAATCTTCTTGTAATTGTTTCTCCATATTTATACAATGTATTTCCTAATTTTCAGGTCAGAATAATAATATTTAAATCCTCTTTTAATACTTTACACAAGTAAATTTCAAAATTAAAGCTATAAGGTAGGCATCAGCGGTGATTATGGGTCCTAAGGGAATTAATGGGAGCGGGGGCAAGAACAGCTACCTCGGCTGCCTCGGTCAGGGGTGGCAGACGAGAGGCTTCTCGATGCCACATCGTGCCTCCGTCCCCGGTCTAGGCAACTTATTTCATGAGAAAGTTTTTTGGCATCGCATGTTTGAAAAGGGAATCTTAATTACATTTCCCTACATAGGAAATATGTTCAAAAGGTGATAATGATGCAAATTCATACAATTTATTAGCGGTTTCTTTGATATACTCGGAAATCTATGGTAAATGAAATTTTCTGTGCAGGACAAAATTCTTAGTATATATGTGGTTTTGGTGTTACATCTGAGTTATTTATTTTAAATAATTTGTATGGTGACTCTCGGCCCCGAAACGTGCTATGCTTAAAGACAAGTTCGAGCGGCGGCACGCCACTCACAGCGCAAGTAACTGGCTGTATTACAGTATTGGTCCGCGTTCGCCGCTCTTGCCAATTAAAAGTTTACAAGCATCGAACGGACAGTGCAGACGATTATTGATTCTCGTACTGACCGCCGAAGTGTAAACACGGAAGCAGCCGCTATCAAGAAGCCAAAATTCCGCGCTCTGTGACACCCATGTCGCAGAGCTCAAACCCAGGAGGTAGCAGTACAACCGAAGTGCCCATCACCAAGATGGAAGAAGATGACACCGAGAGCAACTTCTCTACAGTCACCTTCAGGAGTAAGAAGCGTAAGCTTTCCAGGAGGAGAAGCGGAGCGAAGTCTAGCAGCGAGTCCCCCGAAAGAGCGTCCACCCTCTCCATCAGTGGAAGCAGTAAGACGTCGAAGACGTCTATAGTGAATATCCCAACTTCCAATAAGTCTGCACCACTAACCTTAATTCCTAACAAGCCCAATATTATGGCCGCGCCAGGATCGAAATCAAAGGCGACAAATCTAAATTCACGCGTACCGTCGGCACCTGTAAAAATCCCACCTATTAACGTGATCGTGGATGAAGCTAATCATCCATATTCAGTTCTCCACAATATTTTAAAAACATAGAATTTGAAAAAGCTAAATTCTGTTTTACTGATCTAATAAATCTTTAAATTATACTTTTCAAATAATAATTCATCTGGCATCCGTAAGTACGTCTTTGATCATTTCACGGCTCTTAAAAAATGTGTAATTTCTACAAAAAAAAGTATCTTGACCAGTACCGGGTCGGCTCCCGACCATGAAATATAACCAGGGTTGGCCCGGCCGGTAACCGGGCGGCTCCCGACCATAAAATTCAACCAGGGGTAGCCCGGCCGGGATCCAATCAGAGACCTTGTTGTAATAGGGCCAACCGGGGCAATTTCTGCACGGGTTGAGGTAGAAAATTTGAGCGAATCTTGAATTTTGTTTTTAAACTTCTCACGTGTTGCATTATTTTCAGAAGGTCAAAAACATACTTTTTGGGTACCACTAGACGTGGAATTTCATAAGATTTCATGTGTATAATAGAAAATGATGCAATTTGGAACATTTTTTGGAATAGGTTGATTTTGAAGATTTGAAATTGAAATTTATTCAGTTTTATACATTTGCAAATGCAAATTAATATAATTTTCAACATATGAAACATATATGTTTCCGTATATGAGCATTTCCACGAAAAGTGTCATTGTTGGCAAAGAAAATGTTGAAAATATTATTTGGAGCACATCTTTCAAACATTTTTCACACATTCTATATGCACAAAGAAATTCATTTTTTAGACGATCCACTTATTTGCGTATGTGCACGAGTTACAAAAGAAAATTATTTTTAATTCGTAATTTTCTATAACTGAATGAATGGAGCAGAAGATTATTTTTAGTTAGTTGTCCTAGTTTTATATTCAGGATACTGTGCATTGTAGTGTGAGCGGGTAATATTACGTGAAATATATTTTTGTAATCATTATATTTTTTAAATAAAAACCGCTTAATGTTTTAGGCACACTATTTTCCATACGGGGACGATTTGCGGATGCCGAAATACAGCAAAGTGAGTAGAAAATTTGATCCTATCTTGATGCGCGTAATTTTTACAGATGCTCATTTTGGTAATTTACTCGTAAAAAAAAATCGCGCAAAAACACAGTTTTTATCATGATAAAGCTTACTTTATTGTACTTAAAACAAGTCCCCATTTGTTTATGCACAAAAATTGGTTTGGAACATATCCTTCGCGAAAAGATGAAAACGGTGGTTTTTTTCGCGTCACTCTGTCCTTGCTAGACTTTCGATGACCATATCTTTGAACTCAACAGTGTAAAAACTTTGAAAAAAAAATCATATAGATGCATTCATATTATGACCATACATACGTGAAAACAAGACTGCAATATATTAATAACAATTAACGTAAAATGTATTTGAACATGACTATGGTATCTCTCGTAATATACGTAGTAGAATTGTAAAATTTCAACAAATTTTATCGAATAATAATTAGGAATGACAATCTTGAAACCTATTTATTAATAATAAATAAAGTAGGAAGACCGATGAATGGTAGTGTGGTTGTGCGGACACAGCGGGATACTATAGCTGAAGAGTCTACTTCTTGAAAAAGAGTAGCTACTGCCTGAAAAAAAAGAATAGACCCCCCGAGGTGACCTTTAGCTATGGTATCCCATAGTGACACAGTCCATACTCCATAGTATCCTCACACTCACGCTACCATTCATCGATCTTCCAGACTTTTTTGTTATTAATTAATAGGTTTTAAGGTTGTAATTCCTTATTGTTATTCGTTTGTTTATTCGCATGTACAGTCAAAATATGAATGCATCTATATGATTGTTTTCAAATTTTTCACACTGTTCAGATCAAAGATGTAGACATCGAAATTTAAGAAAGGACAGAGTGACGCGAAGAAACACGGTTTTCATCTTTTCGCGAAGGATATTTTCCAAAGCAATTTTTACACATAAACAAATGGGGACTTCTTTTAAGCGCAGTAAAGTAAGCTTTATCATGGTATAAGCTGTCTTTTTGTGCAATCAAAACTTTTAATATTCACAGAAAAAACTGGGGGTTCACTAAAGCTGCGGCTGAAATAAAATTTGGTACCCTTTATACTTTATATTCTTTAGAACTTGAGCTTCAATAGAAACCTCTGGAGAACCAAAAGGGTTCCTTTAGAAACCTTAAACAGAACAACATGAAGGAGCATTCACAAACTATTCGAATATCTATTCCAATTGCGATAATATAGTGTACATTAATTATTTTCATAAATTATATGCATCAGAGATCGATTACATGTGTGTTTTAAGGTAAAAGTTGTGTTATTAATTAGATAACATGTCGAAGTGAGCTAAGCGAAAAATAGGTTCTGTGGAAATAGAATCTATTACAATTGGGTTCCTTAAGAGATCCAACTGCTGTCTTCTTTAGAACTAATTTATCTTTTTGTGTTCCTTTTCAGCAAGTGGGGTTCCTTTTTTTGCAGCTCCTTTAGAACCAAAAATTGGTTCTAATGAAAACCCCAGTTTGTTCTGTGTTTGAATGTGTGATACTTCGACAATTTAAATAGCACATCTTTTTCCTTTATATGGTGTCTGGCGAATGCTTAAACTTAAAAAAAAATCGCTGGATGTTTTACCTGCTTGTATGCGTGCGCACCTTGCATATCTACAGATGTAGTAGAGGAGATTTGATAGAAACGGTGAGAATGCAAAGCATTACATTTTTAGCTGGTGACAAATATTATACAGTCTTTCTTTAAATTTTTATGCAATATAATTATATTTAAAATGTAGATTTACCTATAAAATCACGGTGACAGAAAAATTATACTTCCCTTATGAAAAAATCTTCTGGCACTGGCCCGGCCCAGACCAGACCAGGCCAGATAGTCTGATCAGCCGCTAGTTATGGGCTGATCAGACACTAGTTGGGGGATGGTCAGTCGCTGGCTGGACTCCCTTCATTTTTTTAATGACTTCGAAAAAATCATCCTTGACTATAAGTATATTTAACTGATCAGCGCCAAACCTGGACCAGACCAGACTGTCAAGGTACTAAGAAAGAAGTCTTGGTTTGACAGTGTGAATTTATTATCTTCTATCACTTTAGACACCCTGTACATTTTTCGAAATGTGTCAAAAAAAAATGTTCCGATCGAATTTAGAACTTATCAGCGCCAGTCCTGGGCCAGACCACACCTTCTAGACCATACGGACTAGATAAAGTCATACCGGGGCAAGACTAGCACCAGACCTGGGCCAGATCAGATCTTCCTGACTAGGTAGTCTACTCTAGATAAGGCCAGATCTGACACCAGACTGGCATACAATTTTTCCACGCGCGTTTCCGCGGAAAAGCACATATGAAAAAAGGAACTTTTCCGGAATTTCAAGTTAATTGAATCATTGACTGGAAACATAAAAAGTTACTATTTTCACGAAGGACCTGTAGCTTTAATAGTTCCTTTTTTCAATGAAAGAACTTAATCTAATTTTAAATAATCCTAAAGTCAATAAAAAAACATATTTATGTCGATCTAACATGATCAGACTTTGATACTCTATATCTAACTGAAGATTTTCGATTAAATCGCACAAATTTAAGTGGAAAAACAATTTTATAAGATATCAAAATGGCGTACAATAACAAACTCTACAATTGAGCAGAAGAAGAAAATTTATGAGATAAAAGCACGTGATAAACATCCCGTGCAGGAATTTTTCCGTGGCCCCGATCGGCCCCGACCTGGCAGTCGTAAATACTGTATGAAACGCACGCCCCGATCAGGGACGGATTTGGCTACACCTGATTTCCGGTCGGGGCTTAACATGGGCCCGACTTGGCCAAATCAGGCCAGATCTCAATAATCCATCCAAATTAGAAGCATTTATATTATTAAAATTATTATATAACATAGAATTAAATACAAAATTATTCCTCACGGAGAAAAAGTCTGTTAATTTTACATGGACCCTGTCTTAAGTAGTGACAGTATAACTTTTTATGTAGAGTAGTTTAGTTTTTTTCTGAAAATCTTACAGAAAATTTCCTCAAACTTAACCAGATTTTCTATAAACATATAAACCTACGCTGTCACTATTCTGTAAGATTATCTGCAGATTCTTGTTCCTGCATAATGATTGATACGGTATTCCGATTCAGAATAATTTAAGGAAAACAGAAATTGTTCGAACAAAAAAAAAGATGAGAACTATGTGTATAAGTGGATATTTGCATTAACATCACATTGTGCAATCGAGAAATAAAAACCTACTTGGTATACGTGAAATACAGTGCCGAATGGTGGACGCTTGGCGCACCTGTTTGCTTACAACTATCGTGGCGCCCTCAGGCGGGACCCGACCTAGCCCCTGTAAAGTCCGGTACTGGTAAAATATCAGCAATTAGGAGATGCAATTTTTCCTGAGCGCTCGAACTCAATAATTATGTTGCGGTAACGTTGCGTGTGTTATCAATCTAACAGCTGAATTACCTAATTGTCAAGAGTGTACAATTATCCCATCCCACATTTGTCGGCTCCCTGAAACGTGATTTCTCGCTTCGCCGTTAATAAGTGCAACCAAGCGCGTGTGTACACGGATTTTTTTCTGCATTTTTTTAGCCAGCTTACAACAACAATTTGAGATGCGGTATTCTCGGATTTAAAAAAAGTTTAATAATTCCCATTTTGTAATAATAATGAGTTACTTTTTCACCACCTTAATAAAAATCAGTTTGTGAAGCGCGCGGCAAGCGCCTTCACGTACGGTTAAGATTTTTCAGCTTTTTCTGGAGATTTTCTATCTCGAATATTAATTTCGAATTAAATTTGTAAATAATTTTTATAATGTTCACATTGGAATTCATAAATAAATTTTTTCGCTTTGCCGGAAAATTGTTGATCCTGTTTTCTGGTTTGATCCAAAGAGTCAATTTTGAGTATTTCTGTCCCAAAAGACCTACATTTTTATTTTTTTTCACAGCCATGTTTTCATGCGTATTTTTCTCAAGGTACTCACTATTTTTTCTCGAATTAAACATATGAGCCATATCTCCATGCAAAAGATAAGGTCAGTAGACCTAATCTTTTTGCCGGTAGGAGTGGTAACAGGGTAACCTCTTGAGTTAAAAGCCCTAAACTTTCACGTTTTCGCGTAGCAACGTCCTAGTGAGCGTTTTTCTCAGGATTCATAATATTGTAAACAACAGATAAATCTCCCTGGAAAAAAATTAAGGCGGTAGGTCTAATAGTTTTTTCGTGCGTGGTAACAGAGTCAATTTGTGTCAAAAGACCTGAATTTACACATTTTTGCATAGAAACGTCCTTATGAGTATTTTCATCAGGTTTCTTACTATTGTTTTTTTCATTAGACACATAAGACACATATAAATGCAAAAGATGAGATCCATAGACCTAGGAATTTTTATTCTAGATGTGGTAACAGGGTTATTTTGAGTCAAAAGGCCTAAACTTTTTTATATATTTACAAAGCAACGCTATAATGATAATTTCCTTCAGGGATTTTACTATTTTTCCTTGCATTGAACACGGGAAACAAATCTCCATGCAGAAAATAAAGTCGGTAAACCTCATAGTTTTTGGGCTAGGCCCGGTAATGGACGGACATTAGGGTAGTCCAATTTTTTTTTTTTTTTAATTATCATGTTTATCGCCCGGAAATTAATTCAAATTCACACAAGAACAAATATCCATTTTCTTTGTTTTGAAAAAATGATATTTAGAGGTTGGCGCGAGCCCCATGAAGTTTAACACGTATTTCCCATAAGAAAAAAAGACATTTTTGCAAATTTTATTCAGAATCGTCAATATTAGCTGAATCAAGTTGAAACTTAACATTCCTCTTCACAATTAGCCATAAAATATGAATAAAATATGACTTTTGAAATAACACCCCCATAAGTATTTTTACAGGGTCCCAAAAAGCCCATAAGTGAAAAAATGGGTTTTGCGACTTCTTGGCGCTAATTATGATTTTTTGTGTTTTTTTTTAATGCAAATTGTTTCTCATATATAAAGTGCTACTTTATACTGATAAGTAGACCTTTAAATAAATTGTTTAAAGAATTTATTATTGTTTTTCACAATTTTCTCTCAGAATAGAGTTAGAAAGTCGCGGTTTGTGAAAAAATGTTCCAATTTTTGTCCAATTTTCAATTAGAGTGAGGTAATACTTAATTAACGTTGAAAAATATAATTGTTTAAAAAATTTATTATTATTTTTGACAATATTCTCTCAGAATAATGTTAGAAAGTAGCAATTTTTTCGAAAAATTTCCACTTTTTGTCCAAGTTCCAATTAGAGTGAGGTAAATAATTGATTAAAGTAACAAAATTAATTTTTTAAACAATATATTATTATTGTTAATAATTTTCAATTAGAATAATGCCAGAAAGTTGCGGTTTTTTCTTTATTTTGCAAATCATTTTTCTACTTTTCACTTGGAATGAGTTATTAGTTAATTTAATTTAGCAAAAATAATTATTTACACAAATTTGTATTGTTTATAACTATCTTATGCTTTATTAATGCTAGATAGTTGCGGTTACTTCTGAAAATTTTAACTTTTTACCCACTTTTTACTTAATAAAGTAATAAATAATGCAAGTTAACAAAGAAAGTTGTTCAAACAATTGATTATTGCTTATAACTATCTTTTCTTAGATAAGAGCTAAAAAGTTGCGATTTTTTCTGAGCTCTTAAACTTTTTGTCCACTTTTCACTCAGTGAGGTAATAATTAATGCTAGTTAACAAACATGCTTATTTACACAATTGATTATTGTTTATAATTATCTTCTCTTAGAGTAATTCTATAAAGTTGCCTTTTTTCTCAAATCTTTAGTTTTGCTTTGAATTTTTAATTACGAACAAATAATAAGTGAACCTCAACAAAAATCATTTTTTAAATAGGGTATTGTATTTTTTTAAGTGAATTATTTTTTCTCTTTTCTCCATGTTTAAAAAACATTACTTTAAACGAAAAAGTTATTAATTGTTAAAAAGAACATGTTTGTTAAGAAGTGTTAAATATTACCACAGAAAGTGACAAGAGGACAAAAAGTTTAAGAGTTCAGAAAAAATTGCAACCATTCACCACTTATCTAAGAGAAAATAGTTATAAACAGTAATAAATTGTTTAAACAACTATGTTTGTTAACTTGCATTATGAATTACTTTATTAAGTAAAAATTGGGTAAAAAGTTGAAATTTTCAAAAGAAGCCACAACTATCTAGCAGTAATAAAGAAGAAGATAGTTATAAACAATAATAATTTGTTAAAATAATTATTCTTGCTGAATTGCATTAACTATTAACTCCCTTCAAGTGAACAGTAGACAAATAGTTGAAGATTTCCGAAAAAACGCAACTTTCTGGCATTATTCAAATTTAATATTATTATTGACAATAACAATAAATTGTTTAAACAACCATTTTTCTCAACATTAATTAAGTATTACATCACTCTAATTGAAAAATGGACAAAAAGTTGAAATTTGTTAAAAAAACCGCGACTTTCTAGATCTATTCTAAGAAAAATTTCTAAAAACAATAATAAATTGTTCAAACAATTTACATAAATATGTAATTATCAGTATGAAGTAGTATTTTATATATTAGAAACAATTTTAATTTAAAAACCGCAAAAAATCATAATTAGGGTCAAAAACTCGCAAAACCCATTGTTTCACTGATGGGTTTTTTTTGGTACCCTGTAAAACAGACATATGGGGGTGATATTCCGAGAGAAACATTTTATTTATATTCTATGTCTCATTGTGACACCTCTGAATATAATATTTTTTTTAATGGATTTATTTTTGTGTGGATTCGAACAAATTTCCGGGCGATATGCATAAAAATTCCAAAAAAATTTCCAATGCACTTTTAGACCACCCTAGCGGCCACTCACTTTACCGACTGCATAAGGAATTTCTATGAGACCTTAAAAATTAAAAGAAGGTGTTCATTATTTAAACAACTCTGATTAAAAATAGCCTAATTTAAATTTCAAGTCAAATTAAGTTCTGTAATTTGAAAAAATTATTGAATGCTGCTCTTGAAGCGCTGTTTTACCGACGATGTTTGCGCATCTTATAAACGCTGCAGGCAACCAGACTTGCGGTGATGTCTTGCTCCGAAGAAATTGTATGTGATTTCAGAAAGTATATAATATAAATTAAATTAAAAAGTCACTTTTCAATATTTTTATTTTGTGTTTGGTAAAAAAAGGAAATCTTAGTGTATTTTTGCTGATAAAAAATTATTTTTTATGAACATTTTTATGGCACATAATAACTCTTTTTGAGCTCTATTTTGTAGCTGTCAGATTATTTATTGTCTTTCGTTTAATCATACACTTTATACACCAATCGGTACAAAATCAAATAAAATGTAACTTTGTTGGAAGAGGAAGTTCTCTCGACCTCATCTCAGAAACCACAGATACGAATCGGTACACGTCTGACTGACTGAGTGTAGTGAAATATTATTACTTATTGCGGACCGCAGAAAGGTCGTCTTTCTTTTTTCCTCTCTCATGATTTCTTGTTATCTGCAGAAAAATCATACTCACTTTAAATCTTGGATAACTATTGCCAAGCAAAATCATAAAATAAGAATAAAAATTTAAAGAAGAATGAACTATATGAGACAAATTCATTTCATTTCAATTTTTTTAAGGTACTCATACGACTTGTATCTAGAAAAATTACTGCCGGAATATAACCAAAATATCAAAAAACTTTTAAATCCGTCTTATTTCGGCAGGATTTTTTTAGGACGACTGTACTGGAAAACTCCCTCTTTTTTAATATTTACAAGTCCAAATTCAAGTCCAAAGAAAGTTTTAAAACAATTAAGTTCTCACCAATTTTTGGCGACAAAAGTAATAAAACTTTGCTGGAATAAAAGTATCCAAAGTTACATTTTATTTCAAAATTCGTACACCTGCTTATAGGGTTGAGGGAAAAACCACCAATTATTGGCACCCTCCCAATACAGGGTACCCTTTTCTGATTTCATAGATAATAAATTTTTTAGCATGTTTTGCCTCAATTAATTTAATTCTACTATCATTTTCACAAATAATGCATATATTAGTTATTCAGTGGAATGAAGCATGTATCCAAAATAAAATAAACTCACTTCGGTTTTAGCATGCCAATAATAGGGCCAAGGTGCCAAGAATTGGTGTTCTTACCCTATGTCTCAAAAAAATCCTGGTGAAACAGGACGAATTTTGAATTTTTTTGGTATTTCAGGCCTCTTTAAACAGAATCTTTTCTTTTGTCCCAAAAATGAATTACTCAATTATGATGATGACAATTTTTCTATCCTTTCCCAAGTCTCACATGTCTCCATTCATCTCTCTTGTTAAAAATTTAACTATTTTGTTGAAAATTCGTTTTTTTTTGGTTCGAAATTAATTTTTTTTAATGAAAATGCGACTATTCCGTTTTTTGGTTGAAAACTTATCATTTTAGTTGACGATTTAACCATTTGGTCAAAAATTCTTTTATTTTGTTAAAAATTTAAGTATTTTGTTAAAGTCATTGTTTTTGGTCGAAGATTCAACTGCTTTGTTAACAATTCGTTCTTTTGCATCAAAATGTCATATTTTGAGGTAGAAAAGTAATCTTTTATGGCTGAAAATTAATCTTTTTTATTAGAAAAAAATTATTTTATAGAAAATCAACTATCTTGTAAAAAATTCGTATTTTTGGCATGAAAATTCAAGTATTTGGTCAAAAATTCCTATATTTTGTTGAAAGTTCGTTTTTTGGTTGAAAATTAATCTTCTTGGTTGAAAGTTCATCTTAATAGTTTGAAAATTCAAGTTTAAGTCATCATTTTTAGTCGAAAATTCAACTGTTTTGTTGACAATTCGTGCTTTTCGATTGAAAATTCATCTTTCATGGTGGCCAAGTACCTTTCTTGTTTGAAAATTCATCTTTTTGATTGAAAATAAATTATGTTGTAGAAAATTCAACTGTCTTCTACAAAATTCGTATTTTTTGCATGAAAATTCAACTATTTTGTTTAAGCCTTAACGGTCACACCTCTAAATACACCTTCAGATATTTTTGGCTGAAAATAAATCATTAGAGACCGTTAAGTGTCAAATTTAATTATTTTCTTGGAAATTCAACTATTTTGTTAAAGTCATATTTTGTTCGAAAACTCAACTGTTTTGTTAAAAATTGGTCTTTTTAGATTGAAAATTAATCTTTTATGGTAGTATAGTCATTTTCTTTGGTTAAAAATTCATTTCACTTGGATAAAATCAACTTTTTTGTTGAAAATTCAACTGTCCTTGAAAAAACACGTCTCTTTTGCTTGAAAGTTTAACTATTTAGTTATTAATGCAACTATTGGTTTAAAAATCCATATTTTCTAGTTGTTAAAACTTCGTCCTTTTGGATTGAAAATTCAACTATTTGGTTAAAAGTTAAACTCTTTTGTTGAAAACTCGTCGCTTTTGCTGGAAAGTTTAACTATTTAGTTGTTAATGCAACTGTGGGGTTCAAAATTCGTCTTTTTGGATTGAAAATTCATTTGTTGTGGTAGAAAGTTCATCTATTTTGATAGAAAGTCTTTTTTGGTTCAAAATGCAATATATTGCTACTTGAAGTCTTAGGATTTTAAGACGTTTCATATTGAATGATATATGGTATCTACATTAATCTTATTTCAAAGAATTTATTTCCCTATTTTCGTGAAAAATCACCCAAAATTTAAGAATTTAAAAAATAGTTGGTACTTTTTCAAATGACATCTTTGCTGTTTTTGCGAAATATATCGTTTTTAATTGACCCAAGTATCATAATTGCAAAAAAGATTTTTTATTTGTTATCAGGGTCGATAATATTTATTTTTGTTCTGCAATTAATTCTTAAAAAATAAATTGTTTTTTAATAAAATAAAAATTAGATTTCTTATGTTTCGTCTCGGAAAAAATCACCGGACTCGTCAGTAATGAACAAGGCAGGACTGATTTACATTTCCTTACTGAAGAGTACGGTGAATCGCAGTCCAGGACGAAACGTAAAAAATCTAACTTTTATTTTATTAAAAAAATAATATATTTTTAACAATTAATTGTAGGACAAAAATAAATATTATCGATCCTAATACCAATTAAAAAATCTTCTTTAAAAGTTGGTACTTAATTTGTCTCATACCCGGTACTTGAGTGGGCCTTTGATATGCATCTTATTAGGATTCCATAGGCACTTGTTTTAGACGGATTACAACCGAAAATTTGCGAAGAATTCCTTTTCTTCTCAAATAGATAGTTTAATACTTGTAGTTTAAAAAGTTGAGTCCGAAAAGAATTTTCGAGGAGAGGTTTGGGAACACGTAAATTAGTTTCCATCGTGAAGACAGTGGCAGGCAGCTCAACTACGCTGGTTAAGGATTGGGTTCAATCAGTAAATTCAGCCATACCAGCTATATCAGCCACAAGTGGAGGATCTGGATTCCCGCACGTATCCGGTCTGCCCAAGCGCTGACTAGAGCCCCGTGAACCTACTTCGTCCACGTTTTACGACCATCCTGATCCCTTTCCTCGCCCCTTGCACTACTCAGTGCTTACAGACCCCACGCATCAATTTTACCACTACCCCCGAGCTAACCCTCAACCCCGACTTACTATCTCACGAGCACAATACAAACTCGCTTATCCTAGGCTGGTCTGCGTTAGAGGAAAGAGGAAACGGATTTTGTTTAAGTACCCAACAGTCGTTGCTGTCGTTGCTTTCATAAAAGTCAAGACTGTCTGGGACGAAGCGCTTTGTGAGAGCACTTCTCTTTGATCGCATTTCTATTTTATCTATTTTATACATCTACTCTTCGCTGCAAGTTATCAAAAGTCAACTATACGACACGCAGTCCAAGTGGGGCTATCGCAAATCTGCAATTGAGATGTAGCAGAATTTATTTATACCATTTTCCTTTAATAGAATACATGTAATGTAATGTTAAAGTGTTAGTATAGGTACTAATACCACATAGGGAAAGTCCATAAACTGCATTACCAATTTTTGAATTTTTGGCTATTTTTAACCCCCCACACCTTCCCCCGTTTTTTTAAAAATAAAATTAACCGAATGCCGTATCGAATTCAATATGAAAAAAGTTATATTCCTACGATTTCAAGTCGGACAATATATTGCATTGTCAAGAAAATAGTTGAATTCTTAACCTGAAAAGATTTTCAATCTTAAAAGATGAATTTCCAATCCAAAATGACGAATTTTTAATAAAAAATTTGAATTTTGGAGCAGTTGAATTAAACGGGAAAAACATTCTTTTAACAGAAATAGTTGAAAAATTAACGAAAAAGATCATTTACGAACCAACAAAGATTAATTTTAAATCAAAATATAAAGTTCCAACTATAAAGACATTTCTTTGGAGCAAAAATGGAATCGTCAAATATTCAGTTTAAAAAATTAATTTCCAACCAGTTGAAGTCAGAGAAACAGAGATGATTTTAACTAAATAGTTGAATCCTCAAGCAAAAAAATGAATTAAAAAAAAAACAGGAATATTTCTTGAATCAAAAGGACAAATTTTTAACGAAAGACATGAATCTTCTACCCAATTTTGAAATTTCAAGCAAAAAAAAAAATTTATGCAAAATAGTTAAACTTTTAACGGAATAGTTTAATTTTTAAGCCAAAAAGATGATTTTTGTCGAATACAGTTAAAATTTCAACAAAAAAGTTTATTTTCAACCATGAAAGATGAATTTTTATTCGAAAAGGATGAGTTTAAAAAGAAGAGTTCAGTTTTCGATCAAAAAGACCAATTTTAAACAAAATAGTTGAACTTTTACCTGAATAGTTAAATTGTCCAGCCCAAAAAGACGATTTTATCGAAGACAGATGAATTTTCAACAAAAAAGTTCATTTTCAACCATGAAAGATAAATTTTCATTTTCGGAGACGACGAGTTTTTAATAAAAGAGCTGAATTTTCGACCAAAAAGACGAATTTTTTAAAAGATAGTTGTAAAAGATGAATTTCCTACCAAAAGACGATTTTTTAAACAGTTGAATTATACAAAAAAGGAGACGAATTTTTAAAAAATATAATTGAATCATCAACCAAATAGTTGAATATTTTACCAAAAAAGATGAATTCTTAAGCAAATAGTAAAATTTTAATAAAAATAGTTTAATTTTTACCCAAATATTGGTAACGGTAAAATTGGTAACGTAGTATATACACAATCTCATAACACCGTAAACTGGGGCTAAGCGGCATATATGTGGGGGAAAGCGGCGCACCCTTAATTCTGTATTTAAAACGCGATATTGATTTATCTAGTGTTTACAATTAAATTGTTATAATTGTTAGTTGTAAGCCTCTATAATTTTCATCTAGAGAAGCAAATATCGCATTCAGAAATACAAAATCTAGGGTGCGCCGCTTTTTCCCCCATACGCCCCACATACAGTACCGACGGAAATTATCTACACGCATACTTTTTTAACAGTTGTTAAAGTGTCTTAATTTTTATAATATTAACATGATTTTACCCTCATATTGGCACGTAAGGTAGTAATATGTTGTGCCTAATAAACCTAGATTGAAAGCAAAATATCAGTTTAATACAAAAATATTTAAAAAAACGTCAAATTTCAAAGTTTTCGAAAAACTGGAACAACTCTGAGAATAATTAACATTTTTCAACGTGTGTTGGCTCATTTTTAAAGTAAATTTTTATAGTATTTTGCTAAATTATTAAGACATCCCACCCTCCCCTAGATTCTACCCTAGATTCGAATATTGTGCAGGCAAGTCTCAAAAGTTCAAATAATTATTGTACTCACCAAATGATTTTTAAAAATTCAAAACAATAACATTTTTTATAAATAACACCAAAATTGACTAACATATGATAATAAATGATTAACATTTTTTTTTAGTATTTACACATATTTGAAACGTTGCGACTTTTTTTAACCAAGTTTGACCCTAGGAAAGAATCTAGGGAAATAATTCTAACGGTAATGTAACCATTTAGAAAAAAAAACTTTAGTGACTTAACTTTAAAATGAGCACAAGAACTTTCAAAGATGTTTGTCATATCCAGAATTATTCCAATTTTTCGTAAACATCGAAAATTAACGTTTTCTTGCAATATCTTTTTATATAATTGACATTTTGCCTTCTACTTGGGCTTATTGGGCGTCTCTAGTGTAAACAGATTAATTGTTTATTTGACATCTTTTCGCAATTTAGGGTATTTTTGTAATTAGTCTCAGAAGAAAGCTTAACTTTTTAGCATCAAAAAAGGTCCTTACTAAGAAAATGGACCAGCTCAGAAGCAATGCTCTCCTTTCCAGCGAGGTAAAAAAAAATTCCTGGAGAAATTTCAGCAATTTTCTATGAAACACACTTGCGATTTGAGTCATTTCGTTGAAAATTCCTGGAATTTCGTCTCGCTGGACAGGCCTCCTCTAGTATCTCCACAATTTAAGAATGCTGACCGGAAAGTCAGAGAAGTTCAAATTATTTTATATTTTTTATAAATAAATAAAAAGTGCAAACTATACTCTTTTCAGAAGTGATGCTGATTTTCCTCAGCATAAATGATTCCTTGCTATAGTTCTTCGTCTGACAATAATTATTAATTATTCATAAATATTCTATGAATGAAAGCATGAACCGTTTTTAACATATAAACGGAGTCTTTTAAAAGAATCAACTACAGAAAAATTATTAATAAACACCTGTCGTAGTCTACGATCTTTGATGTCGTCCTTTCCCCAATAGGGTGGCCCAAAAAAAAGAATAATAAGGTGTAGGCAATACTTTCATGATCTCATGAAAACTCTTCGAGGAATACGATTACACCAATAATTTTGATTTTCAACCCCCTGAGCCCCTTCCATGGTGCCCCAAAAACTATCCCATGTAAGTGCAATAAGGCTTTTGATGATTATTCTTCTAATTATTACTTTCATCTAATTTTTTTCATAGATCCTCATGAATCAATAAATTATTAGATTTTATGCATGTTTAATTCATATTTAATTGTTTAAACCATTTCTGTTCATTTAAACAATTTTACTTCTTTACAATATCGCGAATTAGGGGAATTTTATGAATGCTATGGTCTAATTGATGAACTTGGACAATGCATATTTTTATTTCAATTATTTCTTCATTGTTCGAACAATTTATTTTTGTTTAAATCCAACTATTTAACGGAAATATCTAGAAAATCGTACTTTCTTGTCAATTTTTCAACAAGTTTCAATAGTTAAGCCTAAATGTTACTCTCTTCAAGTTACTTCTTATTGTTGAAACCATTTTTATTTATTTTAACAATTTATTATCATATAATATAGCGAATTAATAGTATTTTCTGAATGCTTTGGTCTAATTGACGAATATGAAGAGTGATTTTTTTCATTTTAGTTGTCTAAAAAGCTAGAGAAACGTTTTCTTTTTCTTTTGTTGAATAAATTCCATTACTTTCTCCTTATTCTTAGAATTTACAACGCAAATTTTAGGGTAGTTTTTTAATGCTATAGCCTAATTTATAAATGTGAACACCTATTTCTGAGTATATACGTTATCTTTAATTGTTTTTCTTAATTTGTATAAACAATAAATAGACAACTGCACTGAAAAATGTACTCTTCAGATTCATAAATTAGGCCAAAGCATTCGGAACATACTGAAAAACTGACAAGTACAATTTGCTAGATTTATGCCATTTTGCGTGAAAAAGTAGAACACACTAAAAGGTTAAGTAAAATCTCGATTAAAATAATGTAGTCTTCCAAAAAAATGATTGTCAAAATGCGTACAGATGAGGAAAGCTGAAGGAAATATTTGAAATACGAAAAAGGCAAGTGAATAGAACAAAAAATGAAAAAATGCATAAGGTGAGGAAGAAAAAAAAAAATTAAAGGAAGTGTTGAATTACAACAATTATGGTCACAGAATGACAAATAACAGATTATTATATTCTAACCACGAACACTAAAAGTATCTGGAGAATGAGAGAAAAGGACAAGAAGAGGTCCTAGATCCTAGGATCTACTCTGATTTTTTCATGTAGTCCGGTCACTTTCGACGTGAATATCTCGGAGACGAAAAATGGTTTTAAAAAACTGTAAACTGCATGTGAATGTGTCTTAATTTATGCGTCGATTATATGTTTTGCACCAAGTATTAACAAGTATCAACAAGTATTAACACCATTTAAATAGATTATATTAAAACAATGTTCATGAGAAATAATAAATATTTTGAAGCCCCACGCGGGTCTTTGAATGTACCGCTATACTTCAATGAAGCAGGCACCTCTATTGCGACATTTTTGATTAAACGTTTTTACATGAATAAATTAACAGAAAATTAATATATTTTTTTCGATTTTTGTTCGCTGTCGACGTAGGTGTAGTAGTACGGGAGATAATTTTTTTTCTTGTAAACTACTTTTTAGCCATGTTTCGGGGTTTTTCGGCAAACAAACGATGACAGTTCCTCACCAGATTTTCCCACAATAACCGCAAAACATGTGATCGACGCATAAGTGAAGACACATTTCCGTGCAGTTTACAGCTTTTTAAAACGATTTTTCGTCTCCGAGATATTCACGCCCAAAGTGACCGGACAACATATAAAAATCAGAGAGTAGTAGACTAGACGATACGAGTGGTTATAATTCCAGATTTCCCAGATTCTTCCGGATTTTAGATCTCTCACTGTGACCGGATAGATTTCATAAGACCTCTCAATGATTTTTTCAAAAATCGCGAAGATTTTTGAAGATTTGAAACATTCCCGAGATCTCCGGCGGGATTTGAAACTGTTTTTCAACTGCTTTTGACTCGCTGAGTCTTCAGATCTCCGAAATCTTGCAAACCTTAGTCTGATTTTCATGATTCTAAATTTCTGATTTTGTGATTTTATCGCGACTTTCAACAAGATTTCTGAAGTTAATAGCCCCTTGAGAAGATGTTTCTTATCGAAATCTGAAATTCTTGAGTTTAACCGATTTGTAAAGTAGTTATAGGACATCCTGTGCGCAAAAAGAAGACTCTAATAAAGAAGGTGTACAGATTAAGGAAACACAGATAAGATAGAATAAAAATACTTGGGATGCATAAAGGTTTAAAGGTAGGGAATGAGAATCCAGATCTTATATTCTGGTCCTGGTGAAGAAAGTTGCTTATCTATACAGTGTGTTGAAAGGTCTCTTTTCTTTTACTCCTGAATACCACAATAATCCTTACAGCAAAATGTATATAAATTTTATTGAGAACACCAGCGTCTTCAATTTTAAAGAACATTTTAATTTTTTACATTTCGTCATTCAAAAATAATGTAACACGATTTGGTAAAAGGAAGTTTGGTCAAATCTTACTGTTTCTTATGAATTAATAAAGTAGTTCAAATTTCAACCAAGAAGTTGAATTTTCAAAGAAAAAAAAAAAGATTCTAAAAAAATGTAATAGTTCATGTTTTGATCCTGAAAAGATTTTCATTTTTAATAAAAAATAGTTTAATTGAAACAAAAAAAAACGAAATTTAAAAAAAATAGTTGCGAATTCGCAACCAAAATGAATTTATTTTCAACCAAACAGTTGTATTTTTAACAAAAAAAGATGAAATTCCTACCAAAAGAGATGCACTTTCAAATCAAAAGGACGAATTTTCAACAAGAGTTGAATTTTCAACCAAAAAATATTTTTGAAAAAATAGATAAAAAAAAATTGTATCCCAAATGTTGAATTTTTGAGCCAGAAGGACAAGCTTTCTACTAAACTAAACAGTTGAACTTTCAAACAAGAAAATTAATTTTCGTCAAAAAAAAGACGATTTCTCCAGAAAAAACATTAATTCCTTACTAAATAGTTGAATTTTCAATTGAAAAGTTTAATTTTCTGCAAAAATGACGAATTTTCAAACAAATTACGTCAATATTCAACCAAATAGTTCTATTTTTAAACTAAAAAACAACAATTTTTAACAAAAATCGGTTAGTTAATTTTACATTACAAAAAATTAATGTTTAATGAAAAAACGAATCTTCTACCAATATGTTGAATTTTTAAGACAAAAAGGCGAATTTCGTACAAAGCAGTTGAATTTTCAACAAAAAAATTAATTTTTAACCAAACAAATTAATTTTTAACGAAAATATTAGTTACATTTTCAGTTTAAAAATTAATTTTTAACCACAAAACAAATCTTCAAGCTAATAATAATTCAATTTTTTACCATAAAGATGAATTTTAAACTAAAATTATGAATCTTCAAAAAAAAAATATAATTTTCACTAAAGTAATTCAACTTTCCACCAAGGTGTTGAATTTTCAACCTAAGCAGCTGACTTTTCCACGAAAAATGTAATCGTTGATAATTCAACAAAATACATAAATTTCCAACCAAATAGTTAAATACTAAACCAAGAGAGAGTTAATTTTCTACCCAAAAGACGAATTTTGAACAAAATACATGAATTTTCAACGAAAAATGGACTAGTTCAATTTTTAGTTAAAAAATTAATTTTGAACTCAAACTAAATTACTAAAACGATTTTTCAAACAAAATAAATAAATTATTAACCAAAGAAATGAATTTTCAACTACAATGATTAATCTTCAACTAAAACAATGAATTGGTAACAAAGTAGTTCAACTTTAGACTAAATAGTTTCATTTTCTACAATTAGTTAAAATTTCTACAAAATATATGAATTTTCAACCCGAAATTGTGAATTTTGAAAAAAGAAATTTATTTTCAATAGAAACAGATTAATTTTTAGCTAGTCAGTTCCATTTTTAACCAACAAATATGAAATTTTTACAAAAAGAGATGAATGTATAATTAATGTTCTACCGAAAGAAACAAATTTTCAACAAACTACATACATTTTCAACCAGATAACTAAATTTTCAAACTAAAAAATAAATTTTTAACTCAAAATGAAATATATATGAAGTTTCAACAAAAAAGTACATTTTCAACCAAACCGTTGAATTTTCACCTAAAATTATAAACGTTTAACCGAAAATAATGAATTTTTAATAAACTAGTTCGACTTTCAACCCAGGAGTTGAATTTCCAACCAATAAAGATAAATTTTTGACAAAAAATTTACCACATGTAAGGCAGCTTAGAAAAATAGTTGCCCTTAGGTTGCTTTCAGGGTTTTTCATGAATGTGAACACTATTAGTAAACAATATAAATAAAGTAAAATTCATTGTCTTATCATATTCAATTTGAAAAGTTCTTTAAAATCATTGCACACACATACGTTGAAAGAAATTCGCAATCGCCCCCTCCAAAAAATTTTCTTGATATCGATAATTTAATTTTAATTTTTTTGCATCCCTCGGGTTATGTTTCCAAATATAAAGTCAAAAGACAGTTAGACAATACACTTTTTTGATTTTGCATAAAAGCGTGCGTGGAGTTTTAGTCCAATATGACATTTTCCCAGACTTCCAAAATTTAATTTTAATTTTTCTTTCATATCCCTTAGAAGAAAAATTATACAGAAAACAGTTTTGACAACGAAAGAATGGAAGATTCGCTGAAAGAAATCTAAAATTTTCTTTATTAATGGTAATACTTACAGTATAACAATTTGTTATTTTGATAGATAAAACAATATCACATTATATCATTATAATAACTGAACGTAATTTAAGTCCATATTATATTAAATATCGTAAGCGGTCTGCCCAGAGGTAGACCGCCGAAAGAATGGTTAGAATCTGTGAATGAGACATTAATTCAAAGAGACATAAGAAGCCATCGATTTTAGATTTTGCAGGTGATCCGAGTAGACTGATTAGGTAAGTAGACTGGTTTCATGAAAAAATTAATGGGAGAAAAAATGTACTTCATCAAGAAAAATATAATTTTTTTGGACTTTCCGGGCAACTTAAACCAAAATAATTAGAAATTATGTTTTTGATCAGGACTTCATTTTACATTTTATATTTTAATGTGAGAAGGCAGGGAAGAGGACCCCTCAGAGGTCTTCCATCTTTGGAAAATTTTTTTTTACGCTAAACCCGAATCTACATTCCTCTATATTGAAGTTTTTAATTGAAGGCATAAAAATGTCATGTTTTTATTTCTTAGACGAATAAAGAAGAAACATGTTATCAAATATCATAATTTTAAAGATAAGCAAAATAGTAATGTGTTTGGAACACTGATTGTTTATACAATTTTGTACATTTGTGCTTCGTCACTTATTTAGACGGCTTTTTAAAATCATTCCTTGCGAATTTAAAGATTTTAACCGATTTCACAAAGATGTCCTAAAGATTTCAGAAGGATTCAAGCCGATTTCAGAAGATTTCGAATGATTTTGTACTGATTTCAAACGATTGCTCATAGATTTCAAAGATTTCATAGTTTCAAAATGATTTAAAAAGATTTCACAAATATTCAAATAATTCCAAAACAATCCAGAGGTTCCCAAAGATTTCGAAGATTTCAGTGATTTTACAAAGTTTTCAAAGATTTCACAAAATTTTAAAAAAATTCGAAAGGTTTAAAACATTTCACAAAATAAAATATTTGTATGATTTCACAAAGCTTTGGTGAGATTTTGAAATATATTTCAAAGTCCAAAGATTGTGAAAGATTTCGAAAGTTCTAAAAGTTATCAAAAGATTTCAAAATATTCGAAAAATTTTAATGAGGAGTTAAATATTTAACAAAAATTTCCGAAGATTCAAAAAAATGTCTACAAATTTTAATAAATTTCAGAATATTTCAATACCACAAATATATCAAAGATTTCAAAATATTTAGGAAGTTTCAGAAGGTTTCGCAAAGATATCAAAATATTGTAATGGTTTTTACATGGATTTCGAAACACTTCATAAAGATTACTTACGTTCCTAAAGATTTCAAAGTATTTCCAAAGATTTTAATGATTTCACGAAGGCGTCACAGATTTCAATACAGTTTGAATACTAAAAGAAAAATGTCAATATTCTAAGGATTTCACAGAGATTTCCAAAATTACAAGAAAAATTTAAGTTTTCAAACATCTTCACAAATTTCAGAAGATTTTAAAGATTTCAAAACATTTCAAGGGTTTCAAAAATTCTAAAAGATTTCAAAGATTCCAGGGATTCCGGAACATTCATAATGATTTCAGAAGATTTTAAAGATTTCACAGATTTCGAAAGATTTCAAAGTTTTAAAAGATGTCCAAGAATTTGACATTCTTATAAACTTTCATAAGATTTTACTGATTTCAAAAGATTTCAAAGTTTTCAAAAGGTTTGAAATATTTCAACAAACTTCAGAAGATTTCATAGATTTCAAAATATTTCAAATATTTCAAAAGATTCTGAAGATTTCATTGATTTCTATGATTTCACAAAGATTTTGAAAAATTTCCAAGATTTCAACAAATTTCACAAAATTTTGAAAATTTTACAAGTTCCAAAAGATTTGAAAGATTTCTAAGATTTTTGCGGATTCCAACAAATTGTAAAGATATTAAAAGATTTCAATGATTTCACAAGGGATTCAAAGATTTCAAAAATATTTCAAGTATTCAACGGTATTTCAGAGCCCAACAAATTAAAAAAAATTAAAAAGATTTCATTGATTTTCAAAAGATTTCAAAATTTTCATAGATTCCAGAATGTTTTGAATGCTTTGAAAGATTTCAAAGATTATAACAAATTTCAGAAGCTGTAAAAAATTCCACAGATTCCAAAAGATTTAAAAGGTTTTAAGTTTTTCACAAAGTTTTTGAACATTTCAAAAAATTTCAGATATTTA
This sequence comes from Andricus grossulariae, assembly GCA_011634705.1. Taxonomy (NCBI): domain Eukaryota; kingdom Metazoa; phylum Arthropoda; class Insecta; order Hymenoptera; family Cynipidae; genus Andricus; species Andricus grossulariae. The sequence goes on along the minus strand of JAABKJ010007545.1, from coordinate 25,944,883 downwards.
AGAAGATTGTAAAGTTAACGCGAAGTTTTGAAAGATTCAAATAGATTTCACAAAGAATTCAAGTTATCCAAAGATATCCGAGAATTTTAGAAGGTTTGAATGTCGTTCGCTGGTAAGAGGCTGTGGAAGAAATTATAAATTATGGTCCGCAGCGTAGCTTAGTTGGTAAGAGCACCAGACGGACAATCCCTAGGCTTGGGTTCGAATCCCAGCGGAGTATAGAGAGAGGAATTTCTTCACAACTAAGAATAAGCATTCTGGTTTCAGACTAGTAGATCAAAAACCATCATCCTGTGAAAAAGAAACTAAATATCTACCCTCGTCAAAAAATGTAACAGCAAAACCCCCATAGAGATTAATTTGAAAAAAAAATGGTGAATATTCAACCGAAAAAAAGAAATTTTCAAAAAAGTAGTTCAACCTTCTACCCAGAAGTTGAATTTCCTTATCAAAAAGGAAGAATTATCAAATAAGAATGTTCAACTAAACACAGAAAAGTTACATTTCGAGTAAAAAATTCAACTTTCAACAATATAAAACGAATTTAAGACAGTGATTAAAAAAGAGTATTAAACAAAGTAGTTCAACTAGCGAGATAAATTTTTAAATAAAATGATGAATCTTCAACTGAAATAGTTGGATTACTAGTGGGGAAAATTAAAATTAACAAACAAACAAAAAATCATTTATAATCGGAAATGAATTTAGTCGAATCCACTAACATACAAATTTAGGATGATTCATATATTTTATTATTCAAGTTCTGAGTGGAAACAGTAAATTTTCGAAAAGAATTACAACTCTTTCAGTAAATAAATACAATTTTCATAAAAATTCTCACTTGAAATAGGGGAACACCCTAAAGAATTAAAATTTCTATTCTCAAACTTGGAATTTCCGTAAAGAATTATAATCTGACTTGGAAACGGCAAATTTTTAAATAGAAGGGGAATTTTGAAAAATAACTTCAATTCTGATCCGGAGGACGGAAACTTAATAAAATCGCTGTTGGAAGTCAGAATTCGTCCCAATTTGAAAACTTCCTTTATGATATTCAGGAAAAAGTGGGTTACTATCTTTCTGAATTGCAATATACAAATTAGTAAATAAATATATTTCTGGTTTGAAAGAGTGAATTTTTTACATGGCTCATAAATTTTGAAAAATAATTTTTATTCTGATTTAGGAGAAGGGAATTTTGTTTAAATCTTTGTTCAAATTTCTCTCTGACTGGAAAATATGACGATTCTTTCTACTCTGGTATTTTTTAGGCTATTATCCTTAATTCTATTGGTGAATATAATAATATATTATATCTGTAGTTGTATGTATATTTTGTAAGCTATACGCAAATAAAATTCAGTGAGATTTAATCTGCATTCTATTCTCATTGATATATTCTTTTAAACTTTAATTAAGATTATCTGAAATGACCACACAATTAACCGAAATTTATTCGGGCAAAATCTTGAGGGAGAGTTGCGTAAAAATTCAGTCAATTAGACTTACCGTGAATTTTCTTTTGGAGAAATATGTATATAATTACTTTGTAAGTTTTATAATAATGTGAACAAATGAAAAAAATACAGTTTTTCCAATGAAAGAATTTAATTGCATTAATGAGATGTAATATCTACCCAGAGATGGATCATGTACCAAAAACACAATTATAGACTGCACAAACAAAAAAATTATGGTTCAACATAACGCTATTATTTAGTTCGCAAAGGAGCAAAAAACGAGTAAGAGAAGAAAAGAGGAATTCTTTGAAAAATAGGAAATAGGGAAATAGGCAGAAGAGTGTGAAACTGTTTATAATAACCCGATTACACTTATGTTTGCAAACATTTTTCTCTCTTGTAGAATATATTTGTGCCATTCTGTTACTCAAATTGATTTTACTTGAGTTTGTGTTTTTAAAGATTTTTTCTAAATTGAATTTTCTGTTTTTTGCTTCAGAGTTGAGTTTACAGTTCAAGCGTTCAACTGATGGTAACTCTACTCCTCGTGTTTCTCATGGTACACAATCTTCTAATTTTGATATGTCTTTTTCTCTTGCCACTTCCTATTCGCCGCGTTCTCCGGTCATGTCTCCTCCTCCTGCTGAATCTTCTCTTCCTGCCAGATCCAGGTCTTCTCCTGCCAGAAATTCTTCTATCCACCTAGGTGGACTTACAATTGAACAACTTATAAATGTTTGGCTTATTCCGCACTCGAATCCGAACCAGCAATTCGAAATTCCGAGATACACTTCTCCTTGTGATGCTCCAATTTATGTAAAAGGAAGATAAAGTATACCTGCGCCCATTCCAACCGGAGGACGAGCAGTATTATCAACGTTAAGTGGTGAAGTCTATGTAATATTAGAGCGGAATAATACTCTTCTGCGTTGAATATACATATGGCCCTCAAGCACGGGTTAAAATAAACATGTACAGCAGCGAGGTTAAATTCATGACCACAGAAGAAATGGAGGAATCTCCCTTGGGCAGCAAAAACCCAATCTTAAAGAATTTTCAAACAATAATACTAGTCTAATTGGGTAAGTAGGTTGGTTCGATGAAAATGTTAAAAAAGGAAAGACGTATTACATGGATATTAAAAGATTGCAAATGTTTTAAAAGATTTCACGAATTTCAGAATATTTCACAGTTTTCAAAATATTTTAAAGATGTTGAAAGATTTTAAATATTTCTAAAAATTTAAAAGTTTTCAAAAGATTTCAAAGATATCAAGAGATTTCAAAATTTAGCTAAATATATGCTCTTAATAGTTAAACTGCTGTAAATAACTTGTATATGACTGAAAATTTGTCGTAAACAAGTGAAAATGCAACTCTTTTGTGCTGTGTATTGCCTGTCCTGATAACATCTTATAACTTCATGATAAACTTCAGGTGTTGTTTATACTGTTGATCGGGGAGTAGGCGTGGGATGCTTTGCTGCTGTTATTGTCCTGTAATCGTTAACAGTAAATTTTCTGGCTGTTATTACGGAGGTGTTTGCAAAAACCAGTAGAATCGTTTGTAGTGAAAACATCAACCTGGACTCGCTTCACCATGTTCTACCCAAAAGACAACTCCAACCTTACACTCGGTACAGCAGAACCCTTGTGTTCCCACTGCGGCGGCAGAGCGCAGACGGGAATCACTTGTACCAGAGTCAAACCAAGTCAACTGTACCACAAAATTTTCCATGAAAACCGGAATTATGAAATAAATTATATATTCCTGATGTATTCGATTAGACAAAAGAAAATAATTTGTGGGATTTTTCAATATTCTTTTCTGTTCTTTGTTATTTTGTTACATGAACATTTGGTGACTATTTTCTTAAAAAAGTCATAAGTCAAATTCTGTTGAAGTTAATCCAGTGAAATTTTTATGGACTGTAGACTGATATCCTCCCTTTCAAATGAACCCGACAAAATATCAAAATTTGTTAAATAAATGTATTTTTGTTAATAATTTTAAAAACAATTTGTATAACTGTTATGTAGTCTTCATACGTGACTGGGCTAAAAATTTACACACGTGTGTGTAATGAAACTTTAGGTACAAAGTTATGTGCGATGCACTTCACTTCGCTCTTCATTTTTGCCGTTTTTTCTGCAAACTTTTGATTATTTCAGATTTTTTTTTGTGCGTGAATGTTGTTTTCAATAAAAATCAGGACTAAATTTCGCACGAGCACATTATAACATTGAAACCCGATCCAAGCGCAGCGTTTGGCTCTGGCGCCGAGCCCGCCGCTCAATATACAGCGCGAGAAAAAATTCGTTTTCTACACTCTCAAGGTCAAATACAATTCTTTTTTTCAGAAACTGGAAGCTGCATGTTTCATTCCACATGTGTATAAAATTTAAGCCCAGGCGCGTATGGAGAAAACTTAACAATTTCCAATTATTTATAAAATTTGTATTACAAATGCATATTTTCTAAATATATTTCGCTTTTTCGTCATATTCATCTGGATGGATGGATATTTATCAACAATCCATACAAATTTTACTGGATTATCAACAACAGATTTTGACTTATGATCTTTGAAAGAAAATAGTATCCAAATGTTTACGTAAAAAAATAACAAACAAAAAAAGGAATATTAGAAAATCCTTGACAACTCTTTTTTATGGTCGAATAATTTACATATATATCACTCATAATAAAATTTAGGATTTCATGAAAAATTTTGTAGTAAAGTTGTCCTGGTTTCTCCCACCAGTGAAAGTCCTGATTATTTTCAATGAAATAATCATTTGTGGCAAATAAACATATGCACTCTGGATGGAAAAATAACTCATTTCGGCTGAATAAATGTTAACAGGATGAATTTAACATTGTTTGATTTAAAAATACGACCCATTGGTTGAAAAGGAAATACTTCTCTAAATCAAAGAAATATTAAATGGAGACAAAAATATTCATTTTAAGCAATATGAATGACTCACTCGTCCATATGAATGTGCCATGAATGGGAACGAATACCTTTTTTAACTGAGGAAATGTGAATTGACGGAAATAAATATATTTTGAGGTGGGGAAAACATGTTATAGGCTCAAAAAACTATTTCCCACCTCAAATTCTTGAATATTTGAAGCAAAAAAATATTCCACTGCTGAAAAAAAATTATTCTCATTGGCACCGTGCGCGAGTTCAATAAGGTAGTTCATACTTCAATTGTAGTACATATTTTCCTGAATGAATAACTGAACAATGAACAACAATTCAGCTCATACTATAATCAAAATTGTTATTACTATACACACTTAATTCAAACAATTCACATAATTTAAAACCTTGAGCACGACGTTTGATTTAATAGAATGATTGTTTCCTCATAATAAATGTTTATTTGATATGAATGATTTATTTCTAGTAACCAAATGAAACATTTCCTTTAACTGAAGAAATAAATATTTATGTAAATACACTATTGTGTCAATCAAAATAAATGCTAGATTAGTGTAGATGCATAAACTATTTGTAACAAATAAATATATTTTCAATTTTATTTTTATACTTATTGTCGGGTTAAGAAGAACCCGGTTTTTCCTTCCAGCCACGGACTAAGTGAAGTGACTGATGAGATGAGGATGCAATTAGTTAATTTAATACGATGTATGAAATCATTTGCGACGATGTTTTAGGTACAAAATTAGGAGCATGGTGTAGTTTGCAGTTCGTCTTCTACCGCTGTTATGCTTACACAGCGGCCGTGAGTGTTGAAGGTGACAACAGTCTCCTCTGGATGCTTTCTTAGAGGTAACATGTATCACTCTATAGGTTTTTAGTCACTTGCTTCCTGACGGTCCAGGAAGTTTCTTACAATGCGACAGATATTTAATAAAACCGCCTTCTGAGCTGCTGCCAGTACCCTACTGACTCCTAAATGTTCAAGATGTTTAGTGCATCTTGCGTGCTCATTGTCTGTAGCCGAAATCACAATAGGGTGAATAGATGCATGTTTCACATTCCTCCATATTGTCTTTCCTTCATGCCTTAGCTCGCTATACATGTGGATCGTGGTTGTATAGGCTGTCTGCAAATTTCAGGTAAGTTGACAAGCAATACTCTTCGAGCCATCGTGCGACAACCATCAATAATGTGCTTGATGGATTCGTTGGTATTTCCTCATAATCGGCACCGGTCAACCACGTCTTGTTATAGCACGTGTTTGCGATAATTTCTGGTGCTGATAACCCTGTCCTGTATCGCAATAACGAATCCTTCAGTTTCTATATACAGGACGCCCTTTCTCAGCCAAATTTTGGATGCCTCACTATCCAATTTGTGTTCATTTAACGTTTTGGGGTGCTCGCCGTGGATGGCCTTCTGTCTCCATTGCGTTTCTAATTCCTTTATGGTTTCTGCCCTGGTACTCAAGGCCTCCTCTGAGGACAAATTAAAGGGCTTTAGTCAAGATCAGCTTTACAGATGGCGTTGTGAAGCGTAACATCTCGCTTTCTGTCAAAATAGTCTCGCCACTGTATAATTTGTGACTCAAACAGTTTCCCGACATCTGAAATGCCCCTACCCCCTCTATGTCGAGGTAGAACTTCTCTTCCAATCGCCGAATTACTATGGTGCATTCAGTGCTTCGTCATTTTTACGCGGATGATACCGCCCAATCGTTCGAGGTCGGTGTTCGACCATTTGATGAGCCAAAAGGAGTACGTGAGGACAGGGATGGCATAGGTGTTGATTGCCCTGATCTGGTTTGCTGAGTTGAGAAAACTCTTCAGGACCAATATGAGTCTTGCAGTTAAGGCAGTCGTTAAACTTTTCTTAACTATCGTATGCTGAATACCCGTAGATTTGAGAATAGCCAGGTATTTATATGACCTTCCCTCAGCCATTGCCTCGATGTTATTCTCGAAATCGTTCTCTAGCTCTGCGGTCCCTAATTCTCCTCTGGTTAAATGCATTGTTCTTCATTTATCTAGTCCGAACTTCATGTGGATATCATTGAAAAACTGCTTTGTGACATCGATCACATTTTGCACTTTCTGGCCCGAACTAGCGTATAGCTTCAGGTCATCCATGTATAGAAGATTGGTCACTTGATGACCATCCTCGTTATCATGTACTTGATTTTCCATGATCAAAATACTTGATTCTTGTACCTCAAAGCATCATTGCACGACTTAGGAAATCAATGATGCGTAGGCAAATTTTATATATTTTTAAGACTTCAAGAAAAAAGTCATGTGGTACGGAAGGAAACTCTTTGATTGTAGTCATTGTATGCCATGTGCAAGTTTCTTTGCTGTTTGCGAGCTTGCGTCATGGCAACAGGGTCTATGGTGACTAGATCTTTATTGCCTCGCGAGTTTTTACAGCATCCTGTTTGTTCTTCTGTAAGGATTTCATTCTCATCGCAGTAAGATATACTTTATCTGCTATGATAGCTGTAAGAAATTTATATATTGTTGGAATACAGGCTATCGCTCGAAAATCAGATGATTTTCAGCCTCCGGTGTAGTAGGCAACGTATACGTAGTACCCTGGAGCATAAAGTCAGGCATCAGATCTGGTTTTTCGATGAGCTTCTGAAAATACCGTACTAACGCAGGATGCACCCTAGTCAGGTACTTGTACCAGAAGCTGTGCACCATGTCTCGACCTGGAGCTTTCCAGTTGCTTGTTATTTTCAAAACCGTTGAAACATCTAAAGATGTGATGTTCGTGAGCTCCATTTTAGGGTTATTGCTAGCTCTTGACTTTTCTAGTTGGAACCACGCAGACTTTAAATTGCTTCTGTTCGTTTTCCCCCAAACACCTGACCGATAGTGAGTTATGTCTTTCAACTAAGGTACGTTGGTGTCTTGCTGGTTGTTCTGTTTTACACTCAGTTTACGGTGGAACCTTCTTTCATCTGCCTGAAAAGTTCAATTCTGTTGCCTTCTTGCACTACTTTACTTGTAACGACGCAGTCTATCTGTAAGAACATCAAGTTTCTGCCGTCGGGCGTCTTTGACGTCATCCAATTTTGCTGTTGTTAATGTCTCGATGTAGCGAGGGTGGATGATTTTAGTAATAAGGTGTATCAGCTTTCTGTATTTCCTTTTTTATATTGAGTAAGTCGACCCAATTTGCACCTTACTTTGCTGACATCCATATCCAATCTGATCTTCCATGGTGGACCTCGCTCTCTTCTTGGAGCAAAGACTACATTTGTAGACCTAGTTCTGCGGCCCAAAGTTCTAACGGTTGCCACAGCTGCACAGTATACAAGAGTTTGCACCTCTAACACAATTTGTGTTTCTTCCAAATGCATGGGTGAAACCTTGCTGTTAAGGTGTTCTATTAGTGCACGCAGATAATTTGTGATGTTTATTTTGGGCAGAGAATGCCTTTGTGTTGGTTCTACATGTCTGCACTCTAGTAAAGTATGACCGAAATTCCTCTTCAAGGTGCTGCATTTTTTCTGGGATTTCGCTGTTCAGATCATCGTTAATAATGTCCGGATGTGGTTTTAGTGGATTTGGTACTCGATGTTCATTATCCCTAGCACCTATGCCTTCAGCTCCAATCAGGTCTTTGTTGTCCACATATTCCAAGGGAAGTTCATGAATAGGAAGTTGCTGTTCCACGTTCATTTCAATGGCAGTTATTTCAAGAGCCGAAAGCAATCTGTTTGCAGATATTGAGAGTTTTTTATCTGCTAGATTCTGCTATTTTATTCTTGTGGCAAGTTCTGGGTACATAAGTAAGAAGAGTCGATGATATTCTCTTCTCACACTTTGCCCACTTTTCTTTGCCAAAAAGTCAAAGCTCATTATATCTCTGTTCATATGGTATGTCCATTCCAATCGCCTGCTTGGTTATTGCACCTCTGATTCTGGCTCTGGTTGTATCAGGCCATCTACCTCTGGAGGATGTGGTGGTGCTAAATCATCACTAGGTTGAGAAAAAACATCAGTTGCCGCTGCTTGTTCGTGTAACGCAGCTTCCTCCAACTAATGTTCATTTCCGTCACTTTTCCACGCCAAATCAACCTGTTTTTTAATCTCCATTGCTCTATTTTCTGAGATGTGTAGATTAGTCCTGATGTCCTGTACCTTGGGGATAAGATTTCCCAGTGCGACTTTCTCTATTTAAGGATACTTTGCAGCGAATTTCGTTCTGAAATTGTATCCTTTTTCGCGTGGGGTTTTAAACTTTGCACTTTCATAATGAAGACGCAATAATTTCTCATTCATTGTGGTATCCCATTTGATGCTCTCCCACAGTATTTCTGTTGAGGTGGTTGGCTGTAAATAGCTAACGCTGGCCAAAGCATTCTCAGCAGGCACAGTTGATGTTTTACTGCTCACCGTATTTCGCAGATGTTCTTGCTGGCCAGCTGTTTGATTAATGAGATCTGCCTGACTATCTCGCAGCTCATCACCACCACCGTCCCGCATGCTGTGGCCCCCAGCAGTGGCTCCAGGGGCGCCCCGACGATCCTCGGGAAGCGACAAGCGTTTCAAAATTTTCAACAGACTCTCCATTAAAATGTATGGGTTTTGCTGTTCCTCTTAGTGACTTTCCTCTTCGTTCTCTGTCTGTCTGGCAAGGGAAACCCTGCTTATAGCAATGCTACAGCCAACATAGCCGTCAAATTCATGAGAGGAAAGCTCAAGCCCTACCGCGACGACTACCCCTGTCGGGGTAGGTGTGACTCGCTCGGTTGAAAAATAGTAGTTTTGGGAAGGAGGTATAGATTTTTAAGATTGATCTAGAATTTTCGTGTTATTTATTTATATAACACGTTCTATCTGCAACGCTGCTCCGACCCAGGTTGTTGATCAATCTCTCTAGCGATCAACCCAAGTAAAGAGCTTCACAAAATTTTTATGTGTGATTCCCCACTTGAGCCTATCAGTATCCAAGTTCTTTTGTTTCAGGCGTCATTTGCTTTACTCACATTCTTTCTATAAACTATTTGTCGTCACACTTTTCTGTCCTGGCATATATTTCTAGCTTCCTTCACGTCCTTGCATTTTTTCCTGCAAGCTCTCTTGTTTCTATGGCTTCTTATGTCTTTTTGGATTAAGGTCTCGTTCTCACATTCTAACCATTCTTTCCGCGGTCTACCTCTGGGCATACTGCCATTTACTTTACCTTTATACTCTTGTTTTGTTAGACGTTCATCTTTCATTCTTTCAACATGTCACAACCATCCTAACTGATTTCCTTCCCATGTGTCAACTATTGTCTCTTTCGCACCACATTATTTGAAAATTATTTTGTTTCTCACTTTGTCCATAAGTGATTTCCCGCAAATTGTGTGCAGAGGTTTCATGTCAATCGCGTTGATTTTGCTCTTATCCTTTTCTTGACAGGTCCATGTCTCGCTACCGTACAGCACTGTCGGTACAAATATAGAATTATATATTGCTATTTTAGCTTTTTTTATATATTTTTACTTCTGGAAATGGACCCTGCTCTACCGATAAGCTCCTGACCCTCGTTTATGCGCCTATCTAACTCCGCATCTATCTTTCCGTCGTTAGTGAATAGGCTACCTAGATATATGTACTTATCAACTTGTTTTAATCTCTCACCATTTAGGACTATATTGCACACTGTTTTCTCAATTGAATTTTTTATAATACCGAAAAAATTATAGGAAAATCATTATAGGCCTATATTCATTTTTCTATAATATTTTTTCGTATGGGCTGTTTGCATTTTTACATGAAAGTCGCTTTCGTTCCTTTCTTCGATCTCAACTTTTTTTTACTTGATTTATTTCTAGAGTTTTTTGTCTGACTAATACATACTAATAATACTATAATAGTAATAATAATTAATACAAATACATATTATCTGTTGTTGAGAACATAAAACGGTTTATATGTGTATGATCTTCTAGAAAAAGACTTATTAGATTACATATCGCCTGAATAAAACATAAAAATGAAAATGTTAATGTATCGTAAATGTTGAATGTTGTATAACATTTACGATTCTAAAAATTTTTCATGTGATAAAGTCATGCAGTTTCAAATATTTGGGAAGTCGAAAAACTTTTGAACTAGAATAAATTAGTTTTAACTGTTTTTGTTTTGGAAATTTACAGGTTTTAGAATATGAAGTCCTTTTACTGAATTATATCCTGGAAATACTATAATATTTTTATCCCTGAAGGCTCTGAAGTTAGAATACGTTCAATTAAGACTTATGTAAAATAAGGGTTCTTGTAGAAACAAATTAAAAACTTCCGAAATGAAATTTTTTTAAAGTATACGCGCTTTCTATTTTGAAGCTTATATCAAATCAACATTATCATTTATGGACGACGTGTTATTAATGGAACATATAAAACTAAATAATTTTATAGCGTACATTAATTAATACAATGAATAAAATGCCTGAACCCGACGCTTATAGCCGACATTTTTTATCAAATTTTACAAGATAGAATGGACAAGAGGCTTTATTTGTAAATTCGTTACATTGCACAAAGTTCCATCAGAAGATTTCAAGTGGTCTATCAAAATGACACTATAATTTTTCCATTTTTAAGAAATGACTTGTAAATATAGTACGTTATGTGGGTGGAGAGACTCAAAATTTTTTCCTTGAACTGAATCTATTTAAACTTGACATACTTATGTCCTGAAAGCAACCGACTGTGTATATATTTCATGTTCAAAGAAAAAGCATAACACGTGAGCTTATGGAACTCACCAACTTTAAATGCGTTTTTCTCGAAAAGCGGTTTTTGAAGTTCATTATTTCAAAGTGCCCCAACGACACTTTTTTTTAACTGAAATGGTTTGTGTTGGGCTTATCATGCCGCAATTTATCCGGCTATATGACCCGATGCGAAATTCATTACACATCAACCTTAAATTCGAAAACATTTACAGTTTTTTTAAATATAAAAAAATATAAATAATCAAAATGTAATTACTTTTACACCAAAGTGAAATTGTGAGAGCTTAATAGACATTACCATATACTTTAACAGAAAATTTAGAGAACTTTTTCATAATCGGCGTTACGGGCTTGAAAATTGAAGAGCTCAGTTGCAATTTTTTTCAAATCAAATCAGTAATACGTGTGTCGTCTCATTTCATTTAAAAACAACATACTATTCCGTTAGAAAATGACTTTGCGACTTGATCATATGAGTTGCAAGTCCAATTTGAATTGCATTTGGTTTAAAATCAATTGATTTTTATCTTTTTCGAATTCCGTTCGATTTCAGTAAAATCATTTTTTCAGCCAAATTAGGCCCCTATATGTAAAAAATTGCGCCAGGAAGCGCACTAAAATTCATGTTTATGAGCTTATGGACTGAATGTGAAAAAGTCTTTGGCGCTGTTCCCCAATCCATTATTCTATTTCAACGACATTTGTCGATAGTCTTTATTATGTGGCACTAAAGATAAACAACGATTTATTGTTTTGTTTTTCTCAATATATGTGTATTTATGTACTGTCACATGAATTACGGAATCTTCCGGAAACTCCCATAGATGACTTGAATAATAAGCAGGCAGGGGGATATTAAGCCTATATATAGACTACAGAGCCATAAGAAAGATATCTCAAACTCATTCAACTTTCATCATGGTATTCTTAAGAACTGTTATTGTCTTCTTCCTAGTGTGCATTATAGCACTGTCTCAGATGGTGGCTTCTGACGCCAAAGATAAACCATTACCACACAAACCAGGGAGCAAACCACCAAAGACTTGCAGCCCGCAACAGGAAAATAACTGTTAATAGTTGTCATCTTTCCGATTGCAGTGGTAAGCCATAATTAGAACAAACTTTCATTTTTGCTAATAATAAAATGTTGGACAGGAGGTATAGGTTTTTTAGATTAATCTAGAATTTATGTGCTATTTATTCAAATAACACGTTCTTTCTGCAACACTGATCCGACCCAGGTTCCTGATCAATCTCTCTAGCGATCACCCCAAGTGAAGAGCTTCACAAGATTGTTATGTGAAGTTCCCCATTCGGGTCCATTAGTATTCAATGTCTTTTGTTTCAGGCGTCATTCACTCTACTCACATTCTTTATATAAATTATTTGTCGCCAGCATACTTCTCTAGCTTCCTTTGCGTCCATGCATTTTTTCATGCAAGCTCTCCTGTTCCTCTGGCTTTTTATGTCTTTTTGGATTAAGGTCTCATTCACACATTCTAAATATTTTTTCGGCGGTCTGCCTGGGCAATTATTAGTATTGTCTCAACTTTGTCATCTGCGAAAGCTAACCCATGTACCTTCACTGTCTCGAGATCTGCACCTTCTTCGTCAAAAAGGGACATTCTTAGACACTTACAATATTAAATTTATAAATTATATTTATTCTGATATGTTAAGGGATCTGTAAGTACCTGACTTCAAGTATTTTGTAACTGATAAGTATGATGAATTATTATTGCTGTGTGTCAGGAAAGTCTCTGTCATTGACTGTTTCTTGCATACTGCACCATGAGAGAAAATTTATGCTTTGAGGACCCGTGATTTCATAAAAAAATGTAAAGCCGTAGCCCAATGGTGAAAGAATCCTTTTGGTATCCAAGTACTTTCTGTTAATAAATAACTTTTGTAACTGCATGGAATCAAAAAAGGCAAGACAGCAGATTTCCCATATATCCATTTTTGTGTTTTTTTAACACTGAGAAAAATATACCAGAGAAAAATGTAAAGGTCTTTCAAATTCAAATTGTCCAATTTTGAATTGAAAATGTTCAGAATGTATGTTTTCATATCTAAGTTCAAAATATTATACCTTCACTCGTGATCATTGTTACACTTTTTTAGATTAAAAATTCAGTTATTAGATAATAATACCAATCCAAATAAACATTGAATTTCGTTCAAATAAATATATAAGTTTATGAAATTTAAATTGGTATACTCATTCTGGAATGTATACTTTGCTAAAAAGAAAAAGTAATCTAATCATGGTTTAATAAACCCTTGAAAAAATGTCGTCAAAAGATGTGTCTTGTGATCGTCAAGTCATGTTGTATTGGGCAGGATGGTAAAAAAATTATTTTTTCATTTTTCAGAATGAATGACACCATCTTCATAAGATCTTTCTCAAATTGTATCAATATTTAAGCTGCTGAACTGAAATGGAACAACTAAAAAATAAATTTACAATTGATATTCTATTATATTATTATATAATATTAATAAATTTGATTGATCATTATTTTAGTGGCTAGCTACTGAGTAATAAACATAAAACATAAAAATTGCCTGCGTGTTTCAATTTTCAATACGATATTTTGAATATAATACCTTTATTGCTTTATTAGAACTATAATTAATTCTAAGTTAGACTGACAGGAAAATTGCTGGTGATGTAGCGCATTTAGACAAATGTCTTCAAAAGAAAAATAGAATATACCCATTCAATGCTTATTTGTTCCAAAGTATAGACTTTTACATAAATTGTGTAATTTCTAATTTACTCGAATTTATTCAATTCGGTTGTGTTTAGTTAAACATTAAATATTGCACATTCGATAATTTACAAAGGTTTGTTATTTTTGTTTTGTTATTTTGTATGTTCATTGCGATAACGAAGGTGCCTACTGTTTCTGAACGGTTGAAATCTTACATAATCGTATAATCATAAGAACATACATCTACAAAATGTTTTTCACTTTGATTTATATATCTGTTTTTAATTTGAGGGATAAGTAAATTATCTTAGAGGTCATGCAAAAATTGCACTGTAGTCTGCATTACGTAGTATGGTTTAGGCCTAATAGTCCAGTCAAATTAGCTTGAAAACAGGACTTTTCAGAAAAAATACATAAAGTTTTCATATCTATCGTACGTGGTTCCTTATTGCATTAGAGTTAAATATCAAAAGAGTTTGCCTCTGGCCGGTAGACGAAACCATCCTCAAATCTAACAAACAACCACCGAAAATTGGTTTATGGTGGTTATTCACAAAAGAGTGCATCGGGCGACAAAAAGATGTCAGTATGGAAAAGTAGCAGCTAGAATGTTGAACAAGAAAGGTTGAATGCATTTTTATGGTGCGAATGACAATTTCCGAGTGATTCGCCCTTGGTAGGGGTGAGTTTGAGCTTGCAGCCTGTACGTTATTTCTCTTGCGCATATCTTGAAATGGGAAGTTTTTTGGTGAAAATGTATAGGAAAAAAATTGTAGATCAGACAATTCTCTATACATATTGTTAAATAATTTTGTATTATTTAAACAATCATAGATTATATCAATATTTGTCCGAAAATGGATCAGTCGCTCATTTTCTAAAAAACTGATTGAAGACTATGTATATATGTATAATGCACTGAGTAATTGATAAATATAATTTTAAATATTTTTCGTCAATTAAATTCATTTATGATCTATACGTTTGCCGTAGTATGAATAGTTCGATCACAAATATTTTGTGGACATGTTGTATGCTATTATTATGAGAAAAAATGAATCTTTTGAATTTGATATTATATCATCAATTTTCCACGTCAGATAAAATTCATTTATATTATTACAGAATATTACAATTTATGCTGATATGCTTTCGATCATGCATTATTTTTGACTGATAAACTTATTTTGACATTCAACAACGTTGTAATAGAATATAATATGGTTCAATTTTGAACTTCATTTTATTCTCAGTTTCTCTATTAATGGGGCATGGGTTTTATAACTTTAGGGCGGCGAAAGAAATTACAATTCATTCATTCTGATCATTTCTAGCCATTCTGATGCCCCAGAACCACGGTTTAAAATAATTTTAAAGAGAAAAGGAAAATATGATTCAATTTCTTTCACCAAATAGAACCAGTTTATTTGCTCTGTAAAAAAAGACTAAGTTCTTTTAGAACACCCTAGTGCATATACTTCATTGAAAATGATTTTTTTTTTCAATTAGGCACTTTATTCTTTTATTATTATTTATTACTTTTTAAGTTTTGATTTAGTGATTGTAGGTATACACATACAATTGTTAATTCAAATAGTAAGTCTACCTTTCAGAGTAATATGCTTTTTATAAATTATTGCCCAAATATTTATCTGCATTTTTCTTAATGCAAATGCTCGATGAAAGTTGCGTTGGTCTTAAAGTCTCGGCTCGGTTTCCATCGGCACCTGTCAGCACTCATCGGCATCCATCGGCTCCTATTGGCTCCCATCGAGTGTCCATCGCCACAACGGTCTTCTCTATTAGCCATGATGGATCATGTCTATTAGCCAAAATTACTAACGAACTTTAAATAATTCCAAAGTATCTATCAAACGCATAACATGACTATGCATGCTTCTACAGAGTATATATATATATAGTAGTTTTACAGAAAAATGTACTCATTTATGTTATTTCAATTTTAAATTACTTCTATTTTTTACGTTTGAGTCATTCTCTGCTACTGTTTGCTACTTCAGATTTTACTGTTGAAAATATTAATAATTGCTATTCTTAAACAGGAAAATTTCATTACTATAATAGAAATCTACTGTAACCTATTTTAGTCAGTTTTGCATCAAAAAGTTTCTCTGTGTAAGAGAATTATCACTTTTTCCGCTAAATTTGATTCAGGCAGGAATAGGTCATTGCGTTAAATAAGTAAGGATTTTCACTGGTTATCTAAACTGTTGATTTAAAGTGAATTTAAAGGAAAATATATGTATAAAATAATGGATGTAAAATAGAAAAAAGTTCGAACAAACTCATATTTATCATACGATAAAAATTTTTTTATTTATTTTCTCACATTTTCTAATTATAAATTAGAAATTTGGTATCTGCCAGCAGGTGAGAATTCCTTGCGTGCCACCTAGTGACCATCATCTGAAACAGAAAGTTTTTCGAATTGTTTGAAAAACGTTTGAATTAGGGATACGTCTTCACAAAAACTATTTAATACTATACTGAATCATGATTCATAGTTAGAGCATTTTCTTTATTCGAATTAATTCTTTTTTTTGCATGGATATAATCTTTCAACATAAGAAATTGATGACTTGTTTTCTGTTGTCCGAAAAAAAATAATACATAAATGAAATTTTCGTTCAGGTCGACATTCCGATTTTATAAAGTATAAGAGAATAACTTTGAAGCACAAAGTCACTTATGCACCTTTTTATCTTGGACAACAATTTTATTGAGTTAATAATACCTAATAGATTACTATATTTCATATCTTTGAACCCCACATTATGACAGTTTACAGAGTTATAATTATCATCATTACATCAATGAAAATGTTCACCAGAATCTATGTCTTAAATTGTGAATCATGTGAATTAGAATTACTATTTCATTTCATCTTAGGTATAACTTTTTTCGAAATAATTGTGAAGTTAGTTTTCCCAGTAGCTTGTTGCCTTATTTCTTGCGAGAAGAAACTTTCAGCTTGAAAAAAGAGAGAAATGTAAATTTCAAAACTATTTATCTTCACGTTTACATGCAAACCCCTTGTTTCCTTACCCTTTACAGACATTAAAAATGGACAAACGAATGTTAGCAAAGAAATATGGTGATTTAGAAAAGATATTCAATAATATTTTTAGAAATGGAAGAAGGATTTTGTTTTCAAACCTCTAAAATACGTGTCGTTTCATTTTGTTTGAAAAACAACATATTTAAGAGGCGAAGGATTCTGTGATTTGGAGTTGCACTGCCTGTATGATTTTAAATTCATTCAGTTTGTTTCTTTTTAAAATGGCGTGAATGTTGTCATATGTTGCCACGAAGCTCGTCATTCAGTTCAGCCGGATCTTTGGGCTTGAGAGAAACCTGAATGTTGATGTTTCTCCCTATCTTGAAGCATCGCTCTTCCTCTGTTGGGTGCCTGCTCGCGCTTGGTGTCAGTGTTGACTCTCTTTCTCTGTTGCCGGCTTCTTCTGGCTGCGGTTGAGTAGGCGCTCCGCTTATTAACCCCTTTTTCGGAGTTCCTCTGCACGTTTTCGCAGACGTTTATTGGAAAAATGCGAAAGCTCTGGATGTTTCTCGCACCACAGAATAGGCAGTCGCGCCATATAGCCTTTACGTTTACAGGCCATAATGGTATCATAGCACTCCAGCAGGTCGTCCCTGAATCGATCCATCCATTTAAAGGTAATGGGATTCTGCTGGTCCATCATATTGACTCCGTCTTGATTGGCTCCTTGGATTGGTCTTGATTGTTTTGAACCGCACTCACGACAACTATTTTTGGTGTTATTATTGATGTTTCCATGAGCAGCTAAGGAAAAACGGTTCGTCCATACTTGTAGAGCCCCGCATGCAAGGATAAGGCTGCATACTCTGAGAGAACTGATTTCTCGCAAAAAAGTTTGCTGATGCTTATCGAGTATATGTTTTTTTCTAAACCGGGAGAAATCACGAATACTAACCGGGAGAACCGGGAGAAAGCCGGGAGACAAAAATTGAAAAAAAATAGTTGCCACCCTGAAGAATGTATAAAATCACTTATATTTTAAAACTCTACTATAGATTGGAAATATTTCACTGAAAATGATAAATATGCTCATGTCGCCCCGGTCTACCATAAAATTGCAGTGAATTAGAAAGTTCTCGATGAAATACATAAGAAATTTGACTGAATTGAGCAAACTTTTCAAAATAAAAAATTTTCAAGCAAATTGAGTAAAATGGGAAATGTTCAAATTCATTAAATTTGAAATGATTTTAAAAACATTGAAGAGAATTTAAAGAAAAATCATGAAATTTCTAATAGTTGAAGGTGATTTTGAAAGACTTTAGGGTGAATTTAAGACCCTACAAAAGATGCACTGAACTAAGTGAACTCAGAATAATTCATGTAAATGTAAACAAATATCAAAGAAATGCACAGAATTTAGGATAAATTAATAAGAATTCAGAGTGATTTTTAAATGAATTGCTTCAATTGAGGATTCAGCTACTTTCTTGAAGATTCGTATTTTTTGGTTGAATGCAACTGCGACTGTTTTTAAATTAAAGTCTTTTTTGCGGTTGAGATAATATCAAATATTGTATTTTTCGTTCAGAATTATCAATTTTTGTGACAAATGTATGCATTTTGTTAAAAATTCATATATTTTGTGTGGTTGAAAAGTAACTTTTTTTTAACATCTATATTTTCCATTTAAAAATACAACTCTTTTGTAGATAATTCGTCTTCTTTTTCGATTCACAAAACTTCAACAAATTTTGTTTAAAATTCAACTATTTTTATAGAAAATTAACTTGCTTTCGTGCAGGATTCTCCTATTTTGTTGATAATTCGTTTTTTTTATTCAACTACAAATTCGACTATTTCGGCAGAAATTTCATTTAGTTGGCTGAAGAATAAGGAACATTTTATTTAAAGAATCAACTCGTTTCTCTTTGTAAAATATTGATTTTGTTTAGAAAATTCATCTCTTTTGGTAAGCAAATTTCTGAAGAGGGTTCAGCTTTTTTTGGAAATTTGTCTTTCCTGTTGGAAAATGTAACTACTTGTTTGAAAGTTCACCTATTTTGCTGAAAATTCAGTTTTTTGATTCAATATTCATAATTTTAGTTGACAATTCACCTTCCGTTAAAAATTTCATTCCTTTCTTTCAAATTCGTTTTTTTTAGGGTTGGAAATTCTAATATTTTGCTAGAAAATTCAACTGCTTTTTTTTTAAAAAGTCTTTCGGGTTTGGGAATTCAGATTCTATTTAAAATTCAAGTAAATTAAAAAAAAATCAAAAGAAATTCACAGAATTTACGATAAATTAATAAGAATTGAGAGTGATTATTAAATCAATTGGAAAGAATAAAAAAATAAAATGTATTCCATTGATTACAATAAAATTGGAGTGACTTCAGAATAATGCAAGGGAATGTAAGAGAATTCGATGAAATTCATACGAATTCAAGATAAATTTTCAAGTAATCCAATATAGATATATTGAATTCAATTGACTCAAGGGCGTTGTAACCAAGCCCTAACCTCAAAATTGAACTACCTCATTTTACTCCATAAATACTACAGAATCACATATTTTCTAGATAATTTAAGCCTATTCCTATTTTGAATAAAAAATTGGCTAATTTCAATAGTTTTTGTGTAAAAAATTTTGTCTTATTCTAACCCGACCATTCGGAAACATCGTTTTACGCAAAACAATTAAAATTAGCCAATTTTTCATTTCGAATACAGATTTGATAAATGACAAGAAAAAGCATTAATTATATATATATGTGTGTGTATAACAAATATAATTCTAGTATTAATGAAGTAAATTGTTCATAAAGTATATAAATGCATTACCTTTTCCTTCGCTTCTCTACTATGGATAGAATGTGACATCACTGAACGTCCACAAATCTAAAGAAAAGTATTTATTTTATACTAATATAAATTTCAATTAAACTCAATTAAGTGATTCCATTCCTTGTGTAATATGAATTAATAGCAATAATAATTGTTAAAATAATAATCAATAAATAGCAATATAAAAGTAATATAATGGAAACATAATGGCAATATAATAACAATTGCTATTTCTATATAGCATACTTAAGTCATTTTGATGTTACGAATGGGCCAGAAATCTAGGAAATCGAAAACGTGAAAAAACAGGAAATTATCCAGTTTAGAGGAGATAGATATTCTAAATTCGGATCAGAAAGGTTCAATCCTATCTAAAAAAAAGTGATGAAACCATAGGTATCAAAAATCTCGCAATCATCGTTGTTGAAAATTTGATTGGCTTTTCATTACTTGAAAAGTTGTTTTAAGATGTTGAACTCCAAATTTTAGAAATCCAATCTACTAATAATCCATATTGTCAAGAAATATCACAGAAAATCTTATGCGAATTGAGAAAAATTTGTGTTTTTTAATACTATTGTGCGGTTAAATTAAAACTTTTACATTATCGAATTTTTGTAGGTTATGTTACGTTTTACACCGGAATTGGGTATTTTTAATCACAAATTATTAGATTCAGAAGATTAGAACTTTTATTACCAAATAAAGTTTTTTTCTTTTTTTCAGCGTTTTTGAAACAGAAATCATTATATTTTAAAGTTTCAGCATTTTTTAACAATGTTAGGTTACCTTAGCGTTTCACACCAAAAAATAAAATTTTAAAACAAAAAGTCATTGTAATCTGAACAGCATTTAAAATATTTTATCAATTTTTGATTATGTTAGTTTTTTTCGTTGGTAATTGGTATTTTTAGTAAAAAAATACATTTAAAAGAAGATTCACAACTTTGAATCATATTAGATTATGTTAGCTTTTTACACAAAAAATGAGTAGAATTTGATAAATACATATAACCTCTTAACAATTTTTGATTATGCTAGCATCTTCTTTCGGAAATTGGTAATTTAAATAAAATCAAAATTTTTAAAAAGATTTAGAAATTTTAACAATTTTAGGTTACGCTGGTTCTTTATATAAAAAATTGGTATTTCAAAAGAAAAATGAATCGTGGTAGTCTGTGACAGAGGACATTGAGATCCCATTGACACAATGTGACAATGGGGGGAGGGGTCTGAAATTCGCCAGAAAACTGTGACATCCTTTATGGAAACTCCCTAAAGATATTTCAATGGTTCATATGTTGAAATATTAAAATGTATTGATATTAATTTCATATTTCAATTTGAAAATTGTGAAAAAAGAACGAGCAAGCTGGGCCACCGTCACGGGCAACATGAGAAACACCAACGTAAAAATGGAATTGATACAAGAGAGGCCCAGATAGAAAAATCGTGTGCTTTTCATCAATACGTAATAAGTTAATACCAAACACGGGATAAATCCCACATTTATCCTATTTCTATGACAGACACACGATTTTCTTATCCGGTCCTCACAGTAATAGGGAATATATAATTACCTCGTGCCTTCTGATCGTTATAATTGAAAAACGATACCATGAAACGCGAAAATCCTTTCCAGCAAATGGCGTCGGTCCCGTCGTTGATCGTTGCACCACTACCTTCGCTAGTGCTTGGTCCGTATGATGCGTGCTCAACTCACTTCTCGCTCACTCTTTAACGAAGTGGAGATGAATAATAGATACTCAAGGGAGAGTTGAGAAAAGCAGACATATATTGGTCAATCGTCGAACCAATTTTTTTAAATGGAGCTTCGTAATTGGTGCAAACTCTGTGGTTCCGGTACAGCGGGAAACATTGTCTCAGCTTCCCCTAGAGGATCTCTAAACGAAAGTAGTACGAGACTCGTGACTAGAGCTGAAACTTAGAATTATTTCGAAGAGTAGAAATATTCTAAGCTGAACTTTAACCAAATTTAAAAATGAGGTCTAAAACATATTTTGAAAATATTTTATCACATTTTAGTTTTCAAGTTTTCTGTGGGGAAAAAATATCTCACCACCGGACTTTAAGTGAAAATTACATGTGTTGTCCTTATAATGTCTCCATGTAATCTAGGCATTTATGGAAAAGTTTGCTTCACTTATAGAGAAATTTGAAAGAATCCAAATATTTCTCTTGTAAAACCGGTTGGTAGAAATTCGTGTGAACGAATTTAAGGAATCTGATTAGATTCATTGGTGAAAAGTTTCGCCGTGGCATAACGAACAAGTGACAATTTTTTTTAAATTTATCACGATTGTGCAAGTTAATTTAAGATTACCAAATTTTTAATTTTTTGTGTATGATTTTTTTTTCAAATCATACCTAATGTTTAGAAGATAAATGTTGTTTAATTTTTTACGGAACCTGAAACATAAGCCATTTTTATATAAGATCCGTAAAAATCTGCTTACACCGGATCCCTAAGAAATAGAAAACAACATTTTTTTTCTGAGTAAAGGTTATGCAAATGAATAACCTTATACGAAAAAAGAGTAAGCAAATTTTTTTTTGTCGAAATAAGATATTTCAAAAAATGAAAAATGTGCAATTCTGTTAGTTTCTACCTAAAGTTGCCAAAATAAATATTTCTATTTGTTTATGGCCGTTTGAATAAACTAAAGAAAAACGTACATATTCTTAAGTTTCAATAAAAAATGTGTTTCTGCTTTTACCGTATCCTGTGTAAACGGATTTTTACGGACCTTATGTAAAAATGGATCATGCTTAAGGATCAGAAAAAAAGAAAACAAAGTTTTTACTTGAAACTTAAAAATGTACATATTTTCTGCGTGTTTTGAAAAGAGCACCAAAAAATAAAAAGACAGCCAAAAATTTTTTTGACAACTTTAGGTACGAATTCACAAAATTACCAACATTTTGCGGCATTTTTGAAATATTATATTTCAACCAAAAATCGCCTTCCTACTTTTCTTCAGACTAAGGTTATTTCCTTCCATATACTGTATCCAGAAAGTAAATCAATTTGTTTGTTCAGAGTTTAAACGTAATTTGAGTGCTATTACCAATGAATCTAATCATTTTAAGTTTTTTCGGGACACACTAATGATCATTGCACGCTGTCCAAAATGTAAACGGAAAAAAGTTTCTTCTTCTTGTATGATTACACTACATTATTTATAGTATAATCTCAGTATAACCAAGCTGCTAATTTTTATATATTTTCAGTTACGTCAATATATTGACAGACGTCTCGGGGACTATTTGCCGGGACAAGTGTATACTTCCAACTACATTAAGACATCCTTTTTTCAAGTCCTCAAGACGTTCATAAAATGACGACTTTACGACGACTTATCAACGTGCGTGCCCACTGGGTTATATCTGATTTCCTACTTAATTTTTCTAATTCATTTTGGTCCATGAGCAAAGATAATTCCTGTAATTCCTTAATCACGCCATCAATTGTTGGTTCGGGATCGTGTTCGACAACAGGATTCTCATCTTCGGATTCACTTGAGGAGGTGGGGTTGTTGTTCTTCTCGACTAGGTCTATGTAATCGTGTTCCCACTCTAAGGAATATTCCTTCAGAGATTTATTGCATTTTTAAAAGTATTCCAAAGTTGTATATTCCGTTTCTGTTCCATCTAACTTATAGTCATCACCAGGTGAAACACACTAAGTAGGGGGCAAGAAAGTTACTACTTTCTATGGCCTAAGTTGGCTGGCTACCTGACTATTACTAGGGCTGGGTGCAACCGCTACCAGGAAAACTTGAAATCGGTTATTTGTACCTTTAGGTCTTTCGGGCCTCTTAACTTTTGATTGCAATAGGGTTGAATGTATTGATGCCTTTCTTTGCATACCATGCGTCGCTGAAATTGTGTTTAGTAAGGGAAGTCCTTGGCCTAGTGGTAGGAACTTGGGCGAAAAATTTCTCGGCGGCTTCCGTTTCTTAGGTTGGACGTTGCTTGGGACAGAAGGAATTCTAGAACACCTTAAGGGAAGACTGCGTTTAATCCCTTCTCTTGCTACTTGTTTCACGGCTCTTTCACGAGCGTTCAGAGGAAAGGAATAGCTGAATCAGGATTCGGTTGCTGGATTCGCAGAGATGACGGGCAACCAACGGTTTATCTTTCTAGGGTTACTTTCGAAATCATAAACATATTTTGCAAGCCTCCGAAACCATTTTCTCACTCATCCTGCGGGGGAGGTCGCGGAGTGGATCTACCGCATGGGCTAATGGTCATATGACAAAATGAACTAGCCAGACGTCAGCTGTGCGTCTTAAGACTCTTTTGAAATCAGGATATATTAGAATAGGGTTTGCGCATTATTTTATTTCTGAATTTCCGAAAACTTTTCTCCTCGGATCCCCACTGGAAGGGCTGATCTTTCTTAAGAAAATCGAATAAGGGTTTGGCGATGGTTGCGAAGTTCTTAGTAAATCTAAGGTAGCATCCTGCAAGTCCTCAGTATCCCGTTCAAAAAATTGGATATAATTTCACGTATGTAAAAAGCAGTAATAGAACCTTGGCAGTGAAAAGTAGATTTCTGTACCTTGCCCTGGAATTGGTTATTTAGATATTGCAAAATATTGTACAAATTTTATTTATCATGTGTAATGTTACAGGTTTCACCTGCAAACTACTTAGCTCTGTCTTGACTTTTATTCATTTGTAAAAAGCTGCTCCTCTCTTGGAGGAAATTTCCGCGAGAAAATGAGGCTCGATCAAGGGCCCACTGATTTGATTTTTTATATTTTATTTATTTATTTTGTTTATCTCCTTTGAAATGTTTTACCTTTTCTTTTTTGTTATACACACTTTCATGGGCTTTTCATAAGGGGAAAGAGTAAGAGTCTCTTACTAATTCTTTTGGATTTCTTTCTGTCATTCATTGAGTTTTGAGGACGAGAGAGAGAGAAAGAAAGAGAAAGAGAAAGAGAGAGAGGGAGAGAGAGAGAAGAAGAAGTGACTTCACTTGGAGCATGAACCACCATCAAGGATCAGCGGTACAGGCTACGAGGATGCAAGGCGGATATGACTCCCCCATTCCAAATCCTGTACCTGGGGCGACTCAAATCTCACCGCCGAGGATTCGTCGCTGTGACAGGTTGCGATTTTGCTGGTCATTAAAATGGCCGCCGCTAGATTTCACGCGCGCGAATATTTGAATAACGTTAAATTGCATTAATTTTATAATGAAATTATATTGAGACTGGCAACCGTTGGAATTGCAGATCGACTCGAGGTTCGAACTGTAACCTCAAAGAACAAAGACTCATTTTAAGTCAAAAACATTTGTGGTTTTTGTAAATAATAAATTATTGTAGTTGATATTTTTGAGAACCTGAATATTTACAACACTGTACTTACTGTATTAAGATTGCTGCTATTTGAAATTCCTGAGCGAAATGAAATTAATGGTTTCTGTTTGCGAAAATCGAGGGACTGGTCGAGTTCTGAAATTTGAATATTAGAAATTAATATTCAGCGTACCAGTAAAGGTGATGCGGACATTCAATGCCCATAATTCTTTAAAATGTATTAAGCTAATTTCTTGGGTTTCCTGTCCCTACGTGACTTACGCCATTCAAATTATCGTTACAGTTGACGCAATAATGAGTCAACGGTAACTCTGACGGATTGGACTTGTGTGATTGCGCGGGCAATTCTAGACTTCCATCCTTGAATAATAAGGAACACCATTGGTTTCTTTCGATA
The DNA here is from genome assembly GCA_011634705.1 of Andricus grossulariae. Classification (NCBI taxonomy): domain Eukaryota; kingdom Metazoa; phylum Arthropoda; class Insecta; order Hymenoptera; family Cynipidae; genus Andricus; species Andricus grossulariae. The sequence goes on along the minus strand of JAABKJ010007545.1, from coordinate 25,919,399 downwards.
AAGTGGGTAAGGCAAATTTGACTAAGATTAAGAGAAGGAGGCCCAGGGATGCTGCGACAGACCCTCGGACCTCAGAGAGGACTCTTCGAAAAATCAGAACAATTTCTCTCTCGGTCTCAATTAGTAATTAATCATTGGAGCGTGAGGTTTTGCTCTCACAAATGCGGATAATCAGGAGGACATCGTTGGGATTTGTCTAATTTCGCTGATTTAAAAATACAGGACATTTTAATATTTTCTGTTTCCCGCCACAATTTGATTCAGCATGTCAAAAAAATTTCTGGTGACAGCGGTGGCATTCTGCTGCTCCTGTTGGAGAAACCATGCCCGAAGACCGACCCTCATTACTACCCCTGATGGACGAGGACTTGGCTGGATCGTCGTGGGAATGGGACACTCTTCTCAGTACCTGTCTCAGAAGTGGGAGGAATTATAGTATCTCGCCAAAGGGGCGAGGGAACGGGAGAGTTTGCAGACCGGATTTACGACTCCTTTTTTGAGGCTGCAACTCGCTCGCCGAGTTTTAGTGGGTTTCTCGGGAAACTGAGCCAGTAAAAGGCCGGAGCGTCAAAGCGGCGCGGCTCCTACATACCTTTCTTCAAAATAAGGGTGGTTATCGTGTCCGTCAGGCTCGGGAAAGGTAGGATCATCGAGGGACGTCCAGGAAAAGGAAGCAATCACATAGGGATCCTCGAGGATGGCCATTCAAGCATCGTAGAATTTCTGTGAGAGCTAAAACCGAAGAACTGGCGGTAGGACGTGAAAAGTTTTGTGTGAAAAAAAATTTTAATTGTGAAAATTTGTGAAAAGAAATTTTCTTATTGAAAATTTATTCTGAAAAAGGTTTTCGTTATTTTATTACCTTTCACAGAGGCCAGTATCATCAAGAACTTCTTCTGGTAAGTCGATTTGCGAAGTTCTTAACGTGTTGCCAATTCGCTTGAGTGCGTTTATTTAACGTTTTTTAATTTTGAGTCGAGATACGTGTTTGCCTTTGTTATAAAATGCCACCAAGAGGTAGACGTATGACTAGACTCTCTGGGGGTGATGCCCAGAGGTTCCGGTAAAACAGACAGAAGGATCAATGAACCCACACATTTAACATCCGATGCCGATTCAGGACCATGAAAAAATTTACAAACGATGGAAGGGAAGGGTCCTTCAGGGGTGGGTGGAATCCCCACCTTCCTCTCCAGGACTCCGCGGTTAGACAGAGACGTAAGCTTCACTGAGAGCCAACTTGCGTTGCGTGAGGGTCCTGGGTCACGAGCGATTGAAATGACTGACGGAAGTGCTGCCAGCCAAATTTCAGGTGCTAGTTGCAGCACCAGTCTGTTTTCCCTTTCAGAAACAGAACCAGAATACCCAATACCTTTCAAAGCTGCTCTAGAGTTTTTGCCCAAATGTTTTAACGGGCAATATATGTCTGTAAATCGCTTTGTAAATTACTGTTTATATGCTAGAAACTCCATTGCGGCAAAGGATCGTCCATATATTTTTCTAATGGTCCGCTCGCGTTTACAGAGTGATGCTTTTCACGCGTTGCAAGATCGCGAAATTCACATTCTTGAGGAACTACTTAAGTTCCTTAAAGTAAATTTTACCGAGCATGGAAATTTAAGCTAACTGAATAGTTCGTTGGCCAAGGTAACTCAGAATTCAAACGAACCCGTTAGGGCCTATGGAAGAAGGGTAGAAAAAATTTGAACTAGTTTAATCGAGTTAATTGAAGATCAAAATTCTGCCCTTACTGCGCAGTTTATGGGCAAGTTAGCACGTGATACGGCCTGTGAAAATTTCGTAATGGAATTGAAACGAGATTTAGATATGCGAGTGCGTCTGAGACAACCACGCACCCTTCAAGAGGCCATAAATTTGGCCAGGGCCGCGGAGTGGGAAGCTGAACACGAAAGCAGTCTAGTTAGGGGAAATGCACAAAGTACAGAAAATATTAATACTGGCAGAGAGATCTCAAAAGGAACACAGAAAGTGCGAGATAGATTTCAGCCGTATTAAGGGAATGCGCCTGCGAGAAAGGCCAGTTCCGAACGCGGCAGAGATTCCTTTCCGTCGGGTGCTTGCGCGTAACAACGCCCTATTTCAGAGGAGGTTGACACCTTTGTAAAAAGTTGGGGCATTTCCTGCGCGAGTTTCCCGACCATAAGACACTGCTTACATGTTTTGAGTATCCAGGGAAAGTACATTTTGCCAAAAATTGCCCAAAGAAAAAATAATACCACCCGTGATCAATGCAAATACTATAAAAAACCTGGGCATAATTATGAAAATTGCCGCGCCCGGTTAGATAAGGTTGGAAAAAAAAGCAAAAACTGTTAATTTAAACGCGTAACAAGTTCGTTGCAATGGTGCGACGACGAACTCTCCCCTTTTTCAGGACCCTTGCGCCGAGTCATCCTTAACTGTTGTTCTGAAGGAAAGGAAAAATCCCCTAGTGTAAAAATCAAAAGTAAAAACATGAGAAATGGTCAAGGGAATTTTATAATTGATACGGGTGCAGAATAAAATTCATTCAAAAAGAATAAAGTTAAATGCGGGAATTTGATAAATAAAAATTGTATGTATCAATTATTTGGAATAAGTGAACAAGAAGTGAAAACATTAGGTGAAGTACTTCTTGCTCAAAGGAGGCAAATAGTACAATTTTCTGTTTCTAATGCCGACATCAAGGTAGGGTATTTACCCTTGATGTCGGCAGGGCCTGGGATATGTTTAGGTGAGTTTTGGTTACAGTAGAGGATGGCGCTATTAAGGTGTGTTGCGTAATCTCGGGTACAAGGTATGTGGCATTATCGGTCGCGCCAGTCACCTTGCAAGATTTTGAATTTGCAGATCCAACGAGGGTAAAATTAGAAAAAGGAATCCCGTAGCAAATGAACAAAAAATGAAGTATCTAAAGAGAGGGTTGAGAAACTTAAAAAATCATTAGATTTACAAAATTTAAATGAAGAAGAAAATAAAGTATTTATGAAAATTATTTCTAAATTTCCCTATCAATTTTATTTGTATGGATATAAATTAGGTTGCACTACTGTTGTAACACATCTCATTACTAAAATCAATGATCAACATCATTAAGTATATTCCATCAAATTGAAGTGAATTTGTCCGATAGCCATAAAACGGCACTTTCTACCCCCTTTGGGCATTATGAGTTCCGGAAAATGCTTTTCGGTTCAAAATCATCATCATTTCTGCCAAATCCTTGCAGAAGCATAATGACAAACTTGAAAAATTATTGGGCCCTTTGAGAACAGTCAAATTGACTTCGCAACCCAAAAAATGCAATTTCTGTGCAAGGAAATAGGATATTTAGGTCATTTGATGAGTGAAACCAGACCCCACAAAAGGTAGAGGCGGTTAAAAATTTTCCCTGAAGAAAGGGAAAGAAAAACATTAAACAATTCCTGGGTTTAGTGGGATATTACCGCCGTTTCATACCAGTTTTTGTCGCAATAGCTAAACCGTTGAATAATTTATTAAAAAAGGATGTGCCTTTTGAGTGGACTGAAGATGCAGACAGGTCCTTCGTAAATCTGCAAGAAATATTATGTTCGCGACCCTTGCTTCAGTACCCCGATTTTTCAAGACTCTTCATAATTACGACCGATGCATCGGATTATGCAGTCGGTGCAGTGATTAGTCAAGGGAGAATCGGAAAGGATTTGCCTATAACTTATGTGTCTAATACACTCAAAAAGGCCGAATTAAAATACACAGTTACCGAAAAGGAGTTATTAGCGATTATTTTTGCCGTGAAACAATCCCCACCCTATGTGTACGAGCAAAAGTTTACCTTAGTCACCGATCATCGTGCATTATCATGGTTGAGCCAATTCAAGGACGCAACGATGGGGGCTAGGCATGCCCGATGGAAAATAAAATTGCTTTGTCGCGTAACCCGGTTATCCTTGAAGGTGAGAAGGATCCGCGAGCTCCCGTTGAGGGTAGTGAAATTAAGAGAGTAGCGAACAGAGCGAGTGTAGGAATGGTTGATGAAGGTTCTTCTTTTTGTGAACACCCTATAGACGGTGTTTTCCTTTGTTTGAACAGGACTTTTGAAGAATTTTCTTTAGAGTTGGTAGGTACTGAAGTCCAAAATAGGGTAGGAAAGGCCGTTGGAGATCTTTCTCCAGAGATGGTAGGCCTAGAGGTTTAGATTGAAGTGTTGAAGGCCGTTGGAGATTGTTCTCAAAAGATAGTAGGCCTGGAGTTGGAAAATGAAGTGAAAGAGACCGTTGGAGAATTTTCTCCAGAGATGGTAGGTCTCGCCGATTTCAGTAAAGACATGTCGCTACCCCCCGTCGGGTCACCTCACAGAGAGGTGGACGATAAAGAGTGCCGCTGGTCGAAGGTACTTTCTCCCCATGTGGCTACTCTCTCTGGGACGCTGGAGGCAAGGGTGGCTGGGGAGGGAAGTTTCTCGATCCTCGGGGCTCCCCCTCTCATAGTGGAGAGGGAAGAACAAGGGCTCGAAGCGTCGGGTTTAGAGAGGTCAAATGAAGGTCGCGCCTTTAAAAGGAACTGGAAGGGCATTGTGAGAGTCTGGAGAAAAGAGAGGGGCATCATTTTGAAGCATCATTTTGAATCAACTGGATTCAAATATCGATGTGCTCAAGAGAACCGGCCCTATTCCCGAAAATTGTTTTAGGGATGTTTTATTGTGTGATGAGGTCGATATCAGATCCGATGATGCGAAAGTATCTGTGGAAGAAAGTGAAGAATTAGTAGGAGAATGGGGATACGTTCTTAGAAATTATTGTGAATTTTCTGATGCGGAACTAGAAACTTCAGTTAAAAGGGTTAAATTTGGCAATAGTGAAGCCGGATGCGCAGTTACAATTTTAGGTTCGAAAGCTGAACAGGAGAAAAATGTACTCACCCAATTATTTAAATGCAACCGAGATGAACTGGACGTTCCTGCCCTTGACAATCATGCCGTAATTATTCGCGAATGACATGATTCTGTTATGGGAGGACATAAAGGCGAATATAAAACATGTAAGAGAATTAGGGAAAATTATTTCTGGAAATGCATGAGGAACGAAGTTAGGCGTTACGTAAAGACATGCGGGTCCTGTCAAAAAAAAATTAGTCAGGGTTAAAAAAACAACATATGTGCATAACCGACAGTCTTTTGAGAAGTTTCTGGAAAATTCAGATAGATGTAGTGGGGCCATCATCCACAACTGAATTGGGTAATAAATATATGTTAATCTGGCAGGATTGCTTTAGCAAATAGTCAGCTGCTATCGCCCTGCCGGTTGTGGATGCAGCACGAGTCGCAGTGGCACTCGCTAAAAATTTAATATGTATTTTCAGTTATCCTGAGGCCGTACGGACTGACCAAGGTTCTAATTTTATGAGCCAGGTCTTCGAAAGTTTTGCAAAATTATTTGAAATTCAAAAATATAGACCCAGCCCATACCATCCTCAATCCTTGGCATCGCTTGAACGTAGTCATCATACTTTTTTCGAGTATTTACGACATTATTGCGAGAAATGACCTTTGTGCAATACGTGGATAATTTGCTCAGTCGGATTGTGGAAAAAGAATCCCTTGTTTTTGCGCGACTAGAAGCCGCAAAAATGAGATGCAAAAAATATTATGACCGGAAGGTCAATACCCAAAAATTTGACCCTGATCAATATGTATATTTGCTTATCCCTGCACGCGGTAACAAATTAGAAAATCATTCTGAAGGTCCGTATAAAATTTTACGAGTGCTGAACGAAGTTAATTCAGAGTTGCGCATTGGATCAAGAGAAACAAAATTAGTGCATATGAATCGCATGAAGGATGCATTTTTGCTGTACATTTGAAAAAATTTTTCTCGGTGCAATTCGAAATAGAATGATCTGCTCGTAAACGTGTCAGAAAAGGCAGCATCGCAAGACCACGAGGGTATTGGGACAGGTCGAGCGACCACGTGCTCTTGTATACAAGCAAGGGCCTCGCGCAGTTCAAAGATCCAGAGCACGTGCGTGAAGATGCGCGCGCAGCCCAGCATTGACACTTGTTGTCGCTCGCGCTTTCCCTGCATTTTCCTTTTTACCCTTCTCCCTCAAGCCTTAGCCCCACGTAAATTTCTGTTATCTTTTCCATATCATTCGAAATTAACTTTTGGATGCTAGCATTTAACGACAATAACGGGAATTTTGAAGATAATGGAATTTCACAATTTCAAAAATTTCAAAAGTTACTAACCTATATAAATAATAAATTTAGTACTTTATAAGGAGGTGAGAGAGTACCCCCAGGATTTCTTTTTTATATTAGATAATAAGTAAGTGAATAGGGATTATTCGTATCATATTTCCATTTTTTAAACCAGATTAAACTGGAAATCCTGGGAACCGAGCGGGCGATGTGAAGGCATGAGAGTGGGGATCCTTGACTGTTACGACCACGGCGCTCGTTCGGGCGCGAAGGAAAAGCAAGGGAGAGAAAGAGCCGATGTGTCGAAGGAGTTCTAAGAACCCAAACAACCCGGAAAAATGAAAATATTTTAATCATGTGATCTGATTGGTCTGCATTTAATCATATCACATTTATGATTTTTTTCGGCCAATCCACACGTTGCCATAATCTAATTATACGTATTCCTGCCAAATTCCTTTTGCATTATTGTGGAATTTTACCATGATAATTATTACTTAATTATTGAATCGGAATTTAATTAAAATTTTCTTTATGAAAGACCCCTTGTGAAAATGGGAAACGTTAAGGGGCGTTCCATAATCTCAGGGATCTTGTGGTCTCTGATGAAATCAGAAACGAGGTACGCGTTAGTTCGACTCACAAGTTGGCAAGAAAAACAACACGTTTCTTTTATCTTTCAAATTTGCCAAATTACCATAAGGTACCTAATGTGGTTCTGACGGATAAGAGTAAGCTGTTTTCCGTGTTCGACACAAGTGATGGGGTAAGAATCTACTATTCATTAATATAAAATAGGCATCATTGTATATAATTTCAAAAGGGGGAATTTTCAACTGTGTTGTTAAAACAAATAAATTAACCTACTGAAAGTGATTTTTTGCATTAGTGATTTGTAGAATTTTTTGTTGTTGTCCATCTAATGGGATAATCTTTTTGTTGATAAATGGGCTCGGAGTTGAGTAATGAGGTAGGGTAACTTACCTTAGTTATCTTGTCATCAGGGTAAGTCCTGCCTAATCGTGAAAGGATGACCGTTGGCTCGAGTTTACAAATGAAAGCGTATTTCCTTTTATTATTTATTATTATAGTTTTCCCTTTGTTGTTTTACTCTTCTTTAGAAATAGGTTACCTATAATTTTCCTTAATTTATATGTAGAAAATAAGTCTTTATAGTCTAATTAAATTCAAATGCAGCTTACAAAGGGAGAGGGGAGGAGTGAAAACTGAGCTTAGGATTGAGGAAAATTAACGCAGGTTCCTTGAATTTGTGTTATTTAAAAGTCAAATCCATTGAGATTGAAAATCTTATAAAAAGAAAATGGAAATTTATTGGTATAAGAGGCAGGTGAGGTTATATCCGCAACTAGATTAACTCATGGTCCCACTAGTATCCGCGGTAGGCTGTGGACATTGTGGCCTTCGCGCAGGCGAGCCGACCCCTGGCGACAGTGCATGGTCACGTGGTCGGTAACCCCGGTGCGCAGCCTTCGCTAGCCGCCATACTGAATTTGCGTTCGCGCTATTGGACCGTAATTTGTCCAACTCGAAACGAGGTAGTATGAATGTATCCGATTGGATTTGATGGAAAAAAGTCGTCCGATAAGGAAAATCCTTTATTTAAAAAGGGGAATGTGACAGGCTGCGAATTGAATGGTCATTAAAATGGCCGCTACTAGATTTCACGCGCGAATATTTAAATAACGCTAAATTGGATGTATTTTATATTAAAATTATATTGAGACTGGCAACCATTAGGAATGCATATCGACTCGAGGTTCGAACTGTAACCTCAAAGAACAAAGACTCATTGTGAGTCAAAAGCATTTATGGTTTTTGCAAATAATAAATTATTGTAGTTGATATTTTTGAGAACCTGAATATTTGCAACAATGGACTTACTGTATTAAGATTGCTGCTATTTGAAATTCCTGAGCGAAATGAAATTAATGGTTTCCGTTTGCGAAAATCGAGGGACTGGGCAAGTTTGTTAAATTAAATAATGTAATGGAACATTGGTAAATTTCTAAAGGGTTATTGTTGACTAATCTTTATTTCTGAAATTTGAATATTATAAATTAATATTTAGGGTATCAGTAAAGGTGACGCGGACATTCATTGTCCATAATTCTTCGAAATGGATTGAAGTAATTTCTTGGATTTCCTGTCCGTACGTGATTTACGCTATTCAACTTCTGGTTACAGTTGACGCAATAGTGAGTCAACGGTAATTCCGATGGGTTGGACTTGTGTGGTTGCACAGGCGATTCGCGACTTCCATAATTAAATAATAAGGAACACCTTTGGTTTCTTTCGCTAAAGTGGGCGAGGCAAATTTGACTAGGATTAAGAGAAGGAGGCCCAGGGCTGCTACGACAGACTCTCGGACCTCAGAGAGGACTCTTCGAAAAATCAGAACAACTTCTCTCTCGGTCGCGACCACTCATAGAAATTTTTATTTGCAAAAATTTGTGTAGATTTAACGTATAATAATTGTTAATTAAAATCAGAGAGAAGTCTCGTGTGGCCCAATTGTAATCACTTGCATTAATTAAAGAATTGAATTTAATAAAATGAAGGTAGTTTCAATCGAGTTTTTCCCAAACAAATTTTCCTTTTAATTATAGTTTATTAGAGTTACAAATAAATCGTCCCCAGTAGTAACTAATCATTGGAGCGAGAGGGTTTGCTATCACAAATGCGGAGAATCAGAAGTACATCGTTGGAATTTGGTATCATCTACAATGGGTACAGAAACGCGTGGTATTTAGCTAGGCCTTCCGGGGAGGAACATATTGTTCAATATGGGGATGGTAATACAACTTCCATGAACGAAGATGAGATCAGGGAGGAGGAGACCCAAGTCAAACCCATCCCGTCGAACATAAAATTGATGTTCAAGGACATTCCCCAATCAAGCAGAGACACTATAGAGTTTCTCCGGTCGTATTGGGTGCAATGTATGACGAGGTCGATAAGCTATTAGCGGAAGATTTCATCAAACTATTCAACTCAGCGTGGTCTAGTCCAGACTTCATGGTAATGAAACCTAACGGTGCATATCGTATGAGCATTGACTTCTAAAAAGTCAATGAGGTCTCTAAGGGCGACGCGTATCAACTTCCCTTCTTAGAAGATATCTTGGATAAGTTACGGTCGGTCCATTATATGTCGACTATTGACTTGAGTTTAGCTTATCACCAAGTTCCTTTATATGAAAGTAGTCTAGCGGTAACGGCATTCTCGGTACAGGCGTAGCTCGTTTCAATGCCTTTTGGGTTGAACAGGGCACTTGCCACCTTCCAGATATTAATTGATAAATTAATCGGCCCAGAAACGCGTCCTCACTGTTTCGCATATCTCGATGATACTATTAGCGTATCAGAAACCTTTAAGGAACATTTAGAATGGCTGAGGAAGGTGTTGAATGATATCCATGGTGCCGGACTAACCATTAGCCCCGAAAAGAGCCTGTTCTGCCGTTCAGTGGTACGGTATCTAGACTATCGGTTTAATGAAGGTTCGCAACCGGATTCGGAACAGGTTTTACCCGTCTTAAACTACCCTGCGCCGCGAAATTTACGGCAGCGTAGCAGATTTTTAGGTATGGTGAGCTGGTATAGGCGTTTCATAAAAGGTTTTACTTCACTCTCGGAGCCCGTTACCAGCCTATTGCGGAAAAATAACCGTTGGAATTGATCGGATCTACAAGAAACGGCCTTTGAAGCGATTAAAAAGGCACTCTCGTCGGCGCTAATTTTATCATGTTCGAATTTTGAACTTCTCTTTGTGTTACAAACTGACGCAAGCAGTTTTTGCTTAGGCGGGGTTCTGACACAACTAATTGATGGGGAGGAATGAGTGATCGCCTTTGCAACCCGTACGTTTTTTGATGCCGAAAGTAGATATTCTACGATGAAACAAGAATATCTGGCGGTAATTTGGTCTATCCGTAAATTTGGTAATTTCTTGACAGGTTTGGAATTCACGGTTATGACGGATCATAGCAGTTTACGATGGCTGCATAATTTGCACACCCCGACCGGTCGTTTGGCGCGTTGGTCATTAGAACTGTTAGAATTCCGGTTCGAAATAGTCCATCGTAAAGGTGCTCGACACCACGTGACGGACGCACTCTCACGGATGTATGAGGATGAAGAGGTTGCCGAAGTCTGTGGAGCGGAAGTAATTGATGATCCGTGGTATTGCCGACGAATTAAGGATGTACAAGATTTCCCTAGAAGTTATCATGTGCGGAAGGTCTCAGAGGGTAAAATCTATGCGTTTAGGCGGAACCCTCTGATTGACCCAATCATAAAAGGTACTGAAGCATGGAAATTAGTAGTTCCAGGCGATAAGCGACAACAAGTTTTGACCGAAGTACACGATGTACATCAGGCAGGCATTTAGGTGTAGTGAAGACATATGCTAGGGCGGTGGTCTCTTATTATTCGCCCGGAACTTTAGGGACGTAGTTAATTATGTAGAAGGGTGTGATATTTATCAGCGCACAAAAGTTTCACAACAAGCTCGCCCTCGGTTAATGGGCAAAAGAGTAGTGGATCAACCATGGTTTCACGTAAAGGATCTTAAGCCATACGTGTTGCGTTAGACAGAGCTTCTACTCATTCGGGTTTTTTTTACCTTGATTTTTGTTTGTACGTTTGTGTGTACTTGTTATGATTAGTCTTGTTTGCCCACTGAATGGAAACTGGCATGTTTTTTTTTTTTTGTCAGGCTATTCGTAGAACCATCACCAGTTTCGTTGTGTATGGAACACCATAGGCTCAAGAAGTCCCGTCCTTGATTCGCGGTATGTCCAGTAGGCGTTGGAGGTCATGCGGAGGCGGATCGACCCAGCATCCTGTAACAGTACAAGTCTCCCTTATCCACAGACTGTGGGCGGAGGCAAACCAGTTCCGGGTTCGGCCCCGTCGGAGACAATTCCTCTGCAGTATAAGGGCGGAGATGGAGAGAATGAGGCGGTCCAGCAAACCTGCTCTGCGGAAGAAGGCGCTTTCCGACCTAGAGGGTGGTCCGCTCCCTTTGGAGAGGGTCAGGCAGAGGATGGATAAGGTGCTTCAGGGTCGGCCTGCAACGGCCTTGGAAGCTGGAGAGGTCTAGGCGGACATTTCCGAAGCGGTCCCGCAGGACCAACCTGATTTGGTCCAGAGGGATCTTCCCGAAGCGGTCCAGGAGGACCTTTACCACGGGTCATGAATGGAAGGACTGCCCCAAAAAGTTACGATTGTTTTGTAGGCTATGTGGGCGTGGGAAGGGGGGTCCACCGTCATGACTGTGGCTGCTCAGTATGGGCCTCTCAACCACAGGATTCTCTAAGGGAGAAGAAGGGAAGGCAGACAACGGGCTGCTTTGATAATCATATGTTCTTTGTGCTTGACCGTCTAAGTCTGCATACATTTCATTAGAATCTGCTTTCGTTCTCTAGAGATCACTTCTTTTCACTGCTTGCCAAAATTTGCTTTCTTAATTGAACCACAACGTTTGAAAATCATTCTTCTTTCATATACTATGTCCTTCAACCTCTCGACGTGTCATATGAAATAAGACACTGCAAGAAATTTCGAGGCTCGAAAGAGAGATGAAACAGCGTACATTTTACTTCACATGACCCTTTTATTCACAGATATATGATCCTTTTTAATGACCTACGTAGAAAGGTCAATTCGGCCTATTACACGTTAATGATTAAAAATAAAATTATTAAAAATATTAAATTATTATAGTAGAATATTTCGCATTTTTCAGTCATCCACTAAAGCTACTGTATAATATAGTTTATAGAAATCGAGGATGATTTATTGCTTTCTAGCTAACTAATTTAATTCAGCGGTCCGTCAGAGGGGTCCTCCAATCGACATCGTGATAAAAAATGCATATTTCAACATTAAATTAAAAATAGTAAACAATACATAAAAAATATTTTATGGGCATTTTTAAAATTAGAATTTTATAAGCTATAAGATCCAGTCATTGGAAAAGTGATATCTGACTTTGGAAACAACCCTATTAATATTTTTTATTCAAAAGTTAATCTTTTTGATTGAAAATTCATTTTTTTGGTTGAAAATTGAATTATTTTATTGCATTTTTGTCGTTGAAAATTTATTTTTTTAACCGAAAATTCCAATTTTCTTTTTTTCTTGAAAATGTATATTTTTTTAGTTAAAAAGCGATGCATTTTATTAAAAATTTATCTTTTTGGTGGGAAATTGATATTTGTTGTTTAAAATTAAATTATTTGGTTAAAAACTCATTTATTTAGTTGAAAATTCATATTTCCGAGTTGAATTTTTTTATGTTGTAGAAAATTAGTTTTTTCAGCTTCAAAATTTAACATTTTTGTTCGAAATTAACTTTTTTGTCAAAAATTCATATTTTCATGTTGAAAAGTCAACTGTATTGTAAAAAATTGGTCTTTTTGGTTTGAAAATGAAACATTTTGATCGAAATTTTTGTTCTTTATTGATTTTCTAGGTATAGCGTTGTTTGTATACCTGAAATAAAAATGTATAACGTACAGGGAAAATGAAAAATTCATCAGGGAAAAGTCAAGCCGGTAATTCAGGGAATTTCGAAATCGGGAATTTCTAGCAACCCTGATTATGTATTATTTATGAAATTACTAGAATTATCTGCAAGACTATCCAAATCCTCAGCAATCTGGTATTTCCGATATTTGAGGGCGTACTGCAGCGCCAGAAAAACGGAGACCAGAAACGTCAGAACCAGAAGCGAAGCAGCAGCAAGATGGGCTGGAGTTAGCCATTGAGCCCATCTGCCAGCTGCAGCCATGATTTTCGGTTTTAGGTATATTGTTGTTGGCAGCGAGGTTCCATTTTCGGAATGTGGTTTCGCTACAATTCCGGAGATTAAAATATGGTTATTTTTATAAAATAACTAATGACTAAATATTAAAAATTTGTAATCTTCTAAACTTACACAGCATTGATATATGGGCAAGAAAGCCACCGACGCAAGACTCTCCTTCTGCCATCACTTCATCGCTAAAAAACTCGAGAAGTAAAGTTTGGGCTGAAGAGACAATCGTTCCTGTGGTTGGTTCTTTTCTGTCAAATGCAACGTCTGCAAGAAGTTCAGCGCTAAGAGAATCTCCGTCACGTGCACGAACATATTGGCCTGGACAAGGAAGCTTAGCCTGATCCAGATGAAGCCTGATCACATTTTCTGATGAAACCTGCAAAATTCATTTATTTATTAACAGTTTTAACCTTAACATATATCATTTATATTATATAAACCGTTTTCTTTTTTCTTAACGACAGATAATGTATTGTTACTAAATATTATTACTATTATATTATTAATAGTGATATGTAGTATTTAAAAAAACACTAAAAAGGAAATAAGGTCACACAAAAACTGAGATCGATGGAAGGAGCGAAAGCGACTTTTATGCAAAATTGCAATCTAGCTTTACGCAAAAATATTATAGGAAAGTTAGTATAGGGCTATAATGAATTTCCTATAATTTTTTCGTGATCATAGGAAATTCATTATATAAAATCATTATATAGAAAACGATTATGGAATTGATTAGCATTAGAATAAATAATAAAAATATTAAAGGTATTAATTTAAAAAGTAGATAATCTACAAAGGAATGATCGAGGGGTTAATTACTTGGATTGTCGGTGTACACTAGATTGCAAGAATATTAATGTAGTGATAAAATAAAATAAAATAAAGCAAGACAAGGCAGGGCAGGGCAAAATAAAATAAGATAAGATCAAATAAAATTATTCCATAAAGTTCTCTAGAAATCTCTTAAAATTGGTAAAATCATATCCCTTAAATCTTGTAAAATTGTTTGAAATTCCTTGAACTATTATTTCATTTAATTTATTTTACAAAGTTCTATGGAAATTCCTTAAATAGTGCTTAAAATATTTGGAAATCCTACAAAATTCTTTGAATTTTAAAATTTTTTTTGAAAATCCTCTAAAATCCAGTAAATCCTTTGATATAAGTGGAGTTCCTATAAAATACCTTAAATCTTCAGAAATTCTTTGAAATCCCTTACGATCTTTGAAAATCCTACGAAATTGTTTGGCATTCCTAGAAATTTTTTAAATCTCTTGAAATTCTTTGAAATCTTTTAAATCCTTTGATATAAGTGGAGTTCCTATGAAATACCTTAAATCTTGAGAAATTCTTTGAAATCCCTTACGATCTTTGAAAATCCTACAAAATTGTTTGGCATTCCTAGAAATTTTTTAAATCTCTTGAAATTCAGTGGAATCTTTTAAAATATCTTACGATTTTTAAAATCCTTTGAAATTTTGTAAGTTCCATGATATCTCTTGAAATTGTTGGAATGCCTAGAATTCCCTTGAAATCAAATTTATTTTATTTTCTTAAGTTCTCTAGACATATAGTTAAATTAAACTTATTCATTAAAGTTCTCTAAGAAGTTCTCTGAAAATCCTTTAAAATACTAAAATGTTTGGAAATCCTACGAATTTCTTTCGAAATCCCTTGAAATCGAGCTTAAAACTTGTAAAATTCCGTAAATCCTTTGCAATAATTGAAGATCCTATAAAATCCTTTAAATCTTGTTAAACTCTTGGAAATATCTTGGAATATTATAAAAAATAAGTGGGAGACCGGGCCTCCACTCAGGCCTGTGGAGCCAGACCGATGCCTGACCAAAATCGCCTTGCATCACTGACCCGCTCGGAAAGATTCGGCAGGCAGTGATGTCTGATTGCTATGGTCAGACACTGGTCATTCTCCAACGTCCGCGCTCGTGCACATAATCAGTGAAGATACAATTTTTATGTTTGAAATGTAAAATCAAGTTTCTGAAGGTTAATTCAAAAAGGGAGTAATACAAATGAAAATAGAAAGAGGTCCTGAATTTCAGTGTATGATCCAATATGAACTGCCTTTTTTATTTATTGTAAAGTACTTTCTAAGATTATGAAAGAGATCGAAAAGATGATGGATTGATGGTAGTAAATATGAGAAAATTGAATTCTCGTGCAACCAAAATATGAATAAAAATCGTGTGAATAGATTTCTTTGAATTTGTTCACCTGAATCAGCCAGAAGGAACGCCCAGGACACGCTTGGGTGCTCGCAGCCAGAATCTTTCTCGTCTTTTCGGCATTCATATTCAGGACGCAACCACATCTACACTTGCTACCGACTTCGGCAGTCACTTCCGGTCTGTCGGCCGCCAAACCTCGACCATGACGACATTCCCAGTCGCCTTGGCTCAAAGATCCATGAAGATCCAGCTGTTTCGTACCCCCGCAGGCCTCAGTATCAACAGCCTTCCCCTTGAACATGTAAATTAAATCGATTTCAGTGCAACAAGTAGGTAGATTGAAATCCACTGTGGATTTTCTCTTGAATTAACCTGTCGATACTCTCAGCATTCTAATATATTATAGAGTCGACAAGAAGGTTTCAAAGTTATTCTTCCTTGAATAATGGAATAGCTTACCGAAAAATGGAGCAAAGCGGCGCGTGTGGGATAAACCGGCTCACCCGCAAATATATTTGTTATAATTATCTCTTTCTCTGAATAAAAAATTGTAAGATAAAAGATTGTTTTATTTTTCACAAATGACACTTTATTTCATATATTGTTTGGCGCAGTTTCGTTAATTATAACGAATAAAAATTGTGGGGGCAAAACAGCTCATAGTATTTTATTATAAACCAAACCAAAAATAGTTTCCCTAGATAGTCAAAAATTTAAAAAAGTAGAAAATCTACCAAATTATAAGATGTATTTTAGATGTCATACTACTTATACTTGAAGTTAAAAAATAATCTGGTTAACTTTCAAGCGACAATATAAGCAGATTATTTAATGTTTCCATTAGTCTAAGTAACTTTTGTTTGTTTTAAAATGATTAAAAAACTTATTAATAATTGCGGTGATTCTTTACATTGATGACTTTACCGAATTTAGTCGTAAAACGTTTGAAACCTTTTGCAAAGCGTTTTTTTTTAGTACAAAAGCAAAATATCAGTGATAGGAGACCAAAAAATGTTAGAATTTTTTGAAAAAAAACACAAAATTAATCAAAATTTTCTTTTCGAACTGATTTTTTTTAACGTGGCGGTTTTTCCACAGAATTATAATCACTTTATACTTACTTTTATAAATTTTTTACAAAAACATTTGTATTTTTCTCAAAAAGAAAAAAACGCAAAAATTATCCAATTTTTTTGTAATACTTTTTTTTAAAATCAGATTTTAGAAGGAAACAATATAAGAAGAAATGTATTTAAAAAAATGTGAATCAATCAACGATTGAATTGATGTTGAATATTAATGAAAATTATAATGTTAAATGAATGTTGTTTTATTAATAAATTATAAATGTTTATCAATTTTTTAAAATTGTAATTATTCAAGCTGGAAAAGGGAAGGTGTAAATTCTGTCACACCCAAACCCTTTTGCAACTCGGAAAATTACCAATAATTTCTATTTTTGGTACTTTGATAACTATTTTTTCGAATCAATCTATATTTTCGAAGGTATATTTGTAATCAGCACCTCAAAATACGTTAGTATACCTGTTTTTAATATGTTAATATAAAATAAAAATAACAATAAATAAATATAGAATAAAAAATGTATTATATATATATATATATTTAATGATATTTTGCTTTTGAACTAGAAAAATGATTTTCCAAAAGGTTTTGAACAATTTACTTCAAAATTCCGAAAGTTCATCAAAGTAAACAATTACTATAATTACCTTTTCTGTGAATTTTTCCTTTATTACTTTTTCTTAAAATTTGTTTAATGAGTGAGCGACTTAGCCCCACGTTGTGGGGCTAAAGTCACTCACACTTCAAGGGATGATGAATAGTTGTTTATGAATTAAATGTATGTTTTTACATTTTTTTTCAAATTCAAATTTGCAATTTGAAAATCAGGCACATTTTTTTAATTTCTGCTTTTTGTAAAAGAGAAAGCAGAAAATAAATTTTGAAATATAGAGTATCCCTCAAAAGCATGGACAACCATAATTCTTTAAAATTAGGACCAAGGAAAAAATCGAAAAGGTTGTGTAAGAAAATTTTTAATAATATAATGAAGAACTATAGGAAATGAGTATTTTTTTTAAAAGAAAAATAATGTTTAAAAGTGATTTAAATTACATGGATCATTAATACTGTTGAAATTATAATTAAGAAGCATATATTATTAAAGTTGTCGACAATAATAGCAATTGATATAAAATAAAAGAAATTAGATTTATCGAAGTAAAAATATAGTTTACTGCAGTTTTAACGAGAGAAAGTGTGATTTGTATCAAAATGGTTAACTCAAGAGACTTTTCACGAATAAATTAATAATTTTCTCTTGCGTAATGACGCATACATACCCAGTGAATATTACTTAATAAATAAAGATATGAACAAAATCATAATCATTAAAACAGCAGCGTAATATAGCAAATACTTTCAATTTCTTGTTGGTGCGGATTAATTAATGAAAATAATTATTATAAAAAAGGAAGGGTAACTTTCACAAATAGTTACATTCAATTTTGGGTTTAGCCGAACAAAAGTTTTAGGTTCAGGTGCTATCAATTTTAATTTAATAATTAAATTCAACAATTAAAATCAAAAAATTATTAATTTTAACAATTTATTTAAAAAAATTGTTAACGATTTTTAAAGATGAAAAGAATTGGCTTGATTAATATTTTTGAAAATCCGATATTTTTTATAATAAAGAAGATAATTCATTTTTTTATCTTGATGGAGGTTTACTAGCATTCTAAAAACTGAAGAAAAAAAATTAAGTTGCAAATTAAGAAAATGGCTGATGTGGAAAAATCTAAAAGAAAAATTATTTCTTTCGCAGGGTTCTTCAAAAGGTTGTTGTTCCATTTTCCGATATTTGGCATCAAAAATTAATTTAGTTAACGACGAGAATATAAAAATGAACACTTCCTTAAAATCTGGCGTTTTCTCAATTGATTCACCTTCTTCTTTTTCAATGTGGTAAGGAGTTTCATACTGTTTCGAAATCCGAAAAAATATGTAATATATGAAAAAAATTCCTGAAGCAAAGTTGTTTATTTCGAAGCGTTCCTGTTCGACTTTTCGATATTTTTCAGCAAAAAATGTTTGAATGAAAACCGTTATAAATAAAACGGTATAAATAAAACGTTATAAAACCCATCAGCAGAATCAAAATGTTAATTAGCATAATTTTTTGGAAAATATTGCAGTTAAAAAATATGATCGTTAAAAGAAAATAGAAAAAATGGTTGGCAGCCAATCCTAAAACTTTTGTTGTGTTATACAAAACACATGCACAAAAATTCTTGTTTTCTTGACCATTTGCGCGAAATCTAGATGTACCGCTACTGCTATAATAAAACATTAATAAAATGAGAATTTCAGTGCAGTTTTTTTAGAAAAACAATAATTAAGAACAACATTTTGTTATTATATTGAAAAAGAAAGAAAAATAACTTAAGAGTATAGACTTAAAATAGAAAAGTTTAAGGAAAATACTTACCTGACAAAATTGGGCTCCATATCGCGGGGGTGGGTTGTCGCAAAACCTATAACGATTCCTTGTTCCTCCGACGCAAGAACTGCTACATGGAGTCCATTGGCTCCAAGGACCCCAATCTCCTGCGTCACCTTCTGCAAAAAAAGTTGAACAAGATTAAATTTCAGTCGAATCTCCTTCACTATTCAATCCAACCATAAAAAGTTCTCAGAATTCATAAAAAAATGAAGATTAAATATAAACACAATTTTGATCTGAATTAGTTAATTTAAAACATATTTTTACACTCGAAATTAAACAAGTATAATATAGGAAATAAAAAAAAGAAAGAACTCTACAATGCTCAATTAAGTTTTTAATATTGCAAGAGCATAGAATAAAATATATATTAGGGTGTCCAATAAAAATTTGGATTTGTTAATTTTTCAAACATTACCCCCCACATTTTTTCCTTCTGGTAACAAAAATACTCCCCAACATTTTCTTTTATTTAACAAAAATGGTTTGGAGGTTCCGCTAGGCCGTTTTATACCTCAAAATGTATTTTCTTAGTTTTTGATTTTGGTAAATTATTAAAGAATAAGCTCTACATTTTATGATACAACAACAATATTGTTGTAGATATTATTTGGCTCAGAATACGAACATGTGTAATTTCATTCCAATGAATCGTCTGGAATAGCCCCTAAACTTTTTTTCCTGGAATAATAGGTATAAGATTTCTTCTACAATATAAAGAAAATATTCTCTATAATTAATCCATTAAAAAATTCATACCAGGTGGCAGAAAAAATCTTTAATTTCAAAATACACATTTTGATTCCTATAGTAAATTAAAATGTATTTTGCGACTAAAATAGACTAAACGTGACTATTGTGCATTAATAACGTAACTGATTTTCTTTTGAATCCAAAAGAATTGGATTAAATTTATGAAAAGTCCAGGTGAATTTAAACGAGTTCAAGATAAATTAAACAGAATTTAAGTGAATTGCCAAAAAATAAAAAATAAATAAAAAAGTCAATGAACTAAATAAAATTTTATTTTATTTAGAGGAATATAAGGGCAATGCAAACCGAGGTGAATTAAAAAGAATTGAAGTGAATTGGAAACAATTCAAAAATATTACAAACCCTTATTGAATTTATTAAGCTCGGGCATCCGAGTGAATTGAGAAAGATTCAAGGGAATTCAAAAGAATTTGATAAAATCCCTAAGAATTAAAGGTGAGTTTAGTAAAAAGAAATTAAACGAAAAAATCTTTTGTAGTGAGTAGAATCATGTGAATGTAGGAAAATTCAAGTGAATTTCTAATAAATCGGGATAAACTAATAAGAATGTAGGGTCTATTCCAAATAAATTCAAATGCATTGCAAAAAATGAACAAAATCCAAAATATTTAATTGATTTTAGTGAAAATGGAGTGAATTTAGAAGAATTCAAGAGAATTTAATGAAATTGATAGGAATCCAATATGAATACAGAAAATTAACGTGAATTAATAATAATTCAAGTGCATGCAACAAAATTTTTCTAATCGAAAGAAATTCCATTAAATTTAGATAAATAGGAGTGAATATAAATCTGATAAAATTCACAAGAATTTAAAGTGGTCTTATAAGTCTTCAGTGTGAATTATAAAAGAAATGAAAATCGAAAAAATAAAAAAAAAAATCCAAGAAATTCAATAGAATTCAAAGATCACTGTATAACTTTACGAAGAACACTGCACATATTATTCCAGGAAAAAAAGGTTTAGGGGCCACTTCAGATGTAATGTAATGTTGTAATGAAATTACAAATTTTCGC
The DNA here is from genome assembly GCA_011634705.1 of Andricus grossulariae. Classification (NCBI taxonomy): domain Eukaryota; kingdom Metazoa; phylum Arthropoda; class Insecta; order Hymenoptera; family Cynipidae; genus Andricus; species Andricus grossulariae. Next base: position 25,898,866 of record JAABKJ010007545.1, on the reverse strand, counting down.
ATTCTAAGTCCGATGATAATTTCAATTTTTTGTTGTTTTTCATAAAATGCAAGCCTTATTCTTCAATAAATAACAAATAATTTCTAGGGATGAAATAATTTTTTAGCCTTAAATTTGTATTTTTCTAAAATCTAAAACTAAAAAAACTTATTTTCATACCTAAAACGACCTAGCGGAACCCTTGACCATTTATTTAAAATAAAATAAAATTTGTTACCAAATTTATAACTTAGAGAACACCAATTTTCTTTACATTAAAATTTGTTTCCTACAGTGATTTTTTCTAGATTATTTTTAGATTTTTTAGATTTTTTCCTGCAAATTCCCTACAGTGTTTGAGAACCACCAGATAGCGGCTTTACACTTGGGTAAATTTTGAATTATTCACCGCCATGAAGCCGATTCGTCATTCGCGCCTGCTTATCGACACTGAAATAAATTTCCAAGTGTAAATTTCCGACGATGGAAATTTTTCGGGTGATTGCTCTAATATGGAAATTCTTATACGGAAGAGTCCTTGGCACGAAAGTGGAATTGTGTTGACAATAAAGCGTCTACAGATAATTTTTTTGTTGACAAAATGAATCAAGTTTCAAGTCTTTACGTGACAGAAGAGACGAAACATGCAACTTTTTAATCCATTAACCCCCTTTAAATTATATTTATAAAACAGTTTGAATAGGATTCATACATGAAAAAAATTCCCTTTCATGAAACGAGGTCGTTTCGTTTCGGATTTGTAGAAGCATTTTTCACCGCAGCTTTTTCGTGCTAAATTGTCTGAACAACGAAAGAACGTTTACCGTTGGAATTTTGTCGGAAGTTAATTTTAAAAGCGATTTGAGGCGTGGTTCGGTGGCAATATATTGACTCAGTGATGAATAGGGAACGCTAGACTCGACGGCAACGGAAAACTTTAAGTAGAAAAAAAGGAAATGGAAAAGATGAGTAAAGAAGATGCTGGATATCGGAAAATTTTCCGTATAGAAACTTTACAACTTCATAATCTTGCCCCGAGTTTCTTACAGGTGTAAAAGCAACTTCGTTTCCGAAATTAAGGAAGCAAAAAGCGAGACACTTTTTGTAACTAACTTAAACTGATGTTGACGTTGCCTTCCAGTAAATTGATTACTAAACTGTAAAAAAGATTACAAAATATTCCTCAAGAAATGTTGATGTACACCAGATTTCAAAGGAATGCAAAAGAATTCACTGCAATGTTGCATGCCAATATTGGAAATGTTGTAGCAATATGGCTGCGATATATGAATGTCTTCTCCTGATCAATATTTGCTAGGCAATCTCGTTTTTCTGAAATTTTTAGCCTTTTTTCCTCTTTTCACTTAGTAAGGTGAAAATAAATGCAAGTTTACAAACATAATTGTTCAAGAAATACATTATGGTTTATAACTATATTTTCTTAGAGTATTGCTAGAAAGCTGCGGTTTTTGTGTTCTGAAATTTTCAGCTTTTCATTGACTTTTTAGTTATGAAAAAATAATAAATGAACATCAACAAGAATTTTTTTTTATATTTGAAATATTAATTAGAACAAAATGACTATCTTACAGTACAGATAAAAAAAGATGTAATAATTAAAAGTAGGTGAAAGGAGTGAGTCTCTAAATAACCAGCAAAAATGTTGTTTTTTTTACAATACGAATTATTTATTTATTGTTTATTATTTATTTATTATATTATTATTATTATTTATTATTTATTATAATTACGAATTACAATACGAAGTTTATTGCAGAGCCTAAAGTAAAAAAATTGGAACTGGACGTTCTCTATTATCAGCCCCCCTTTCCCTTTACCTGAATAAAACAAGTTCTCATCGATGGAAATATACATATATAATTAAATTAAAAAGGTCTCAATCAAATGATTAATTGCTATAAAGTATAGTGTGAAATATGAGGTAAATTAATTATTTGTAAGTTTTTATTTCACAAAAAAACAAAATTTTTAAAAATGAGATTGCCTAACAATATGATTCTTTTTGATGTTATAAATAATGTATCAACTTGTATTAATTATTACCTCACTCTAATTAAAAGGTTGACAAAAAGTTGAAAATTTCAGACAAAACCGGAACTTTCTAGCATTACTTTAAAAGAAGATAGTCATGAACAGTGATAAATTGTTTAAAAATTTTTTGTTGTTAACTTTATTTATTTATTACCTCACTCTGAGTTAAAAGCTGAAAAAGTTGGACTTTCAGAAAAAACCGCCATTTTCTAGCATTAAGCTAAGAGAAGATAGTTTTGAATAATAATAAACTGTTTGAACAAATACTTCTTTAACTTTCAGTAATTATTATTTTACTCTAACTAATAAGTTGTCACACATTTGGAAATTTTAGAAAAATGCGCAACTTCCTATCATTATTCAATGAGAATATTATTAAAAATGATAATAAATTGTTTAAACAATTATGTTTGTTAACTTGATGTAATGATTACCTCACTCTAATTGTAAGTGGACAAAAAGTGAAAAATTACAGAAAACCCCGCAATTTTCTGTCATTGTTCTATGATACTATTTATATAAATAATAATTAATTGTTTAAACAATTATTTTGGTTAAATTTAATAATTAAACAAATAACATATAATTATCAGTAGCAATTAATATTTTATCTATTAGAAACAATTTTGTAGTAAAAGAAACCGCCAAAAAATAATGATTTGCGCTAAAAACTCGCAAAGCCCAATTTTTTACTTATGGAGGTTTTTGGGGACCCTATAAAACAGGCTTATGGTGGTGAAGTTGAAAAAGTAATTGTTGATTCGTATTTTATGGCTAATTTGTGACCAGTAAAGTGATTATGTGGAATCGAAAGAAACTGTCCAGGAAGAAAAAAATAATTAGGGAAAAAGCTTTACTGATTTATAGGTCAGCGTCGAATACAGTGATCAGTTTTTAGGGTTTTGACCTCAGCAGAAACTCTTTTAGTTTCGGTCGGGTGTCAGTCCGTCCTATGTACTTTTTTCCCGGGAGGGGAAGTGTTGGGAAGTGATGGGAGGAAAGTAGGCCAAGTGAGGGAAGTCAGGAAAGGGGAAGCAGGGGAGGCGAGGAGAAAAGTGATGGGAGGGGAAATGAGGGGATGTAGGAGAAGGACGGGGAAGTGAGAAGTGAGAAAGGGAAGGGTGGAGAAGTGAGGGGAGGGCTAGTAGGGAAGTGAGGGAGAAGTAAGGGCAGGAGAAGTAAGGGGAGGAGTAGTAGAGAAAGGGAGACGAAGTAAGGGAAGTGAGAGAAGGGGCAGTAGGGGAAGTAATTGGAGGGGAAGTAGGAGAAATGAGGGAAGTGAGGGGAAGCAGTGGGATGGTTAATGAGGGAGGGTAGGTGGGGGCGGGGTAGTAGGTAATTTAGGGTGAGTAGGTGAGTAGAGGAGGGAGAAGTAAAGGATGGGTCGGGAAGTAAGGGGAGGGATATTAGGGAGAAAGTAAGGGTAGTTGGGAAAGTGAGAGAAGGAGAAACTATGGAAGGGGATACGTAGACGAAGTAAGGGGATTTAGGGGAGGGAAAGTATGGGAGGAGGAGATTTGAACGACTAAATTAACGTCTTAACGATACGAAGATACGAAGCCTTTTTTAAGGTAGGCTCGCGGCACCTACTTTGACTAATTTTGTACGTTTATCAGCTTCCCAAATATGTTTGAAAATATTCCAAACCTAAAACTGCTGAATGCTATTATAAAGTAACTAAAGATAAGAATAGATTTTGTTTAAATATATTTTTTTAGTTTCTAAATTGACGTCTACAGTAAAGGTGCCTGCGACGATACTCGAGAATTAAAGATTCAAAGAATGGTATTCTGAACCTTCCGATAAACAATTTTATTGATATCTAAGGTTGCGTTGTTAACCTTATGGAAATAATAAAACATCAAGTGTGCAGAATACGAACAGCTTGTAAAAATGTAAGACGGTGCCATCAATCTGCGTCTTAAAGATCGATAGTACTCGTGTTCTCGTCAATAAAACAAATTCACATATTCTCTCTCACAATGATGAAGAAACGATTGATCGATTTCGCTTTGATGGTTGAGATGGGAGATGGTATGGATACGTTCAAAAGCACAAGAACCTCTCTACCCTCTCACATGAATCGTTTCGAGGAGATTCCTGAAAAAAATGTTTGAGTGCTTTAGATCTCACCAGAAGTGGCAGAAGGGCGATGGCACCAGAAAAGTAAGTTTTCCGGTTTCCCCTGTTTTTTAAAGCCACTTTTCCCTGAATAACAAGAGCAGAGAAAGTACCCTATTGAGACTGAAGTTCTCTCTGTTCTCACAGACTGTTCAGTAAAACTCTATAGGTCGCGTAAATCTTAAGCGACCCACCATTGTCAAATTATAGTCGCCACTTTCTATCAAGAATCAAAAAGAATTGTTATGTATACATATGTTTTCTTTTTATAGTCAGAACATTTACGATTTGTTTATCTTATAATTCCATGAAGTATTTAAAATCACCTATTGCATCTGTTGTAATTTTGTAATGTTCTTTGTAATCTTGTAATCTTTGTAATGTTTTTGCAATCTGACGTACATTTTTGCGTCTAATCCGTTTAATCTATGTAATATGTCTGTAATGTATGCAATCTTTGTGTAATCCTCATACTCCTTTAAATACCCCGTGAAAATACCTGTAATCTTTGGCTAATTTCTTTAAAATGTATGACTTTTTACACACCCTGATGTAATATATTGTGCTGTACAATCAATGCAGCTGAATCTAATTTTTTTAAATTTTATTCAGCTTTGAAAACCTATTAAATTATTCTGTACACTTTGCAATATTTTTAATTCCTTCTAATCTATCGTAATTCTTTTAAATCGCCGGGAATCGCATGAAATACCCAATAATCCATTAAAATTCCTTAATTCAAATCAGTTTGTATCATCTGCCACCTTTTCTTATTCACTACAATATTTAAAAATACTATTTGTAATATCATCCCGAGTCAAAGTTTTAAATCTCATTTTAATTTCCTTTTACTCTACATTACTAGCATTCGATAGTGTAGAGAAATTGAGGCGAGAGTTTAACTCCAGAAATAATTAATTTGTTAATGAGAAATCATTAATTTTTTTACAATTTTACTTTAGAACATAAAAACGTCATTTTTCTCAAACTTTTGTTTCTCCGATTCAAATTGACGTCTTATCGGAACTATCATTTTTGTATGAGATGACATGGAGGTTAGTTTTGTCTTATTTTCTTCTTTTTCCAGGCAAACTAAAATGTCTTTGTTGTATTAGATCAATAAACTGGGCAGTTTATTCATCTAATACCACTTTTCTTTGTTTAGTTTTTTTTTCCAATTTTTATTATACTATTGATAAAAATGTCTTTTTGTATTATTTATGGCTTGATTTGATTCATTGTTTTATAAAAGCAATATGAAGTACCCAAAAAAATCGTTACTAGAAAATGATTAGAAAACCCTTGGCCTGTTGAGAAAAAAACTTTTTGCTAATTGAAAAAAATAAGGCTCAAGAAGCGAAATATCGGCAAACATTAAATTCATGGTTTCTCTCGCTGGGTTTTTATAAACGTTTTCGTGCCCAACAGATAATTACTTACTTGAAACAGATAATATTTACCATTCCAATTCTTTTTGATTAATTGGTATGCCAATGTACATTGAATCATCGACAAATAGAATAGAAATTCAAACGAAATTGAAAACTTCGACTCGGGATTCTCATATTTCCTATAATCCTTCAAGATCGTATGAATCTCTAGAAATTTTGTATGATTCAATGCAATCTCTCAAAATTCTTAAATCTGAACGTTATACTATTACCTTTACCTATTAAACTTTCTTTTATATATTAATATATTTTCTTTAAATTACTAAAAATACCTTTTATTCCCGATATCGCAACAAATATTCTACACAGAAAGGTCCTTCGAATTCAAAGCTTTTGTAACCCTCTGCTCTTTTTGTCATATTTTCAATCCTTCGAAATCTTTGTTATTCATATTGAAATCGCTCGAAATGCTTTCAAATTTGTTTTGATCCCTCTCAATTGCAATTTTCCTTCCTGAAATCATAGTTGGGCGATTCTACTCAAAAGAACCCTTTTGATTTCGACATTTGTGGTCAAAAATGTTTAGATTTTCAAGTCATTTTTCCCTGTAATTAATTCATACGACCTTCAAAAGCGAGAAGGTGATTTGCGAAAGATTAATTTTCAAAAATACTGATTGAGGGCTCATTTGAGGGGTATTTTTGCATCCCATAAGTTATACCTATTTTGTCTATTTGACCGATTTTGATACAAATAGATACGCGGGAAGTTTTTGGTGTTTTGATGCCATATTTAATTAAAAAAATTTAATTATATTTTTATTCATTATATTATATAATGTGAGAAATATTATTCCTATTTCAAAAGAATATTTTTATATTATACTTATTTAACTTAATTATATTGAAAAAGAAATTAACTGCAATAACATCCATTTCATAAAGCGATAATTCGACAATACAATTATATGTATTAAAATTATTCTTTAATGAATCTACTAATTTTTGTTATAAAAAATAATATTAATACCTCCAGATTAAATAAAGTGCTACTATGCATTCATTAACCAAACTGCTTTGTGAAGTAATAAAATTAGTCTAATAAGTTTGACGAAGAGCATTAAGTGAAGTTTTATGTTTACAGTGTAACTACTCGGCGGTACTTATAAACCCTGATCCTGACCATCTCGAGAGTATTAGTAGTTCCACTTTTGACGGGAAAAGGGCTCCTGCCGAGAGGAATGATAAAATCAGGATTAAATATCCCATTCGCGAAAACCGTAATATATCCTCGGTTGGAATTTAGTTGATGCTAACTTCATTAAAGCTAACATGACGCGATCCTCAGTAAATTTCTGAGCCTTGTTTTAATGGCACTACAAGCTTCTCGTCAAGCCTAACCTAACCATTAAAAAACTTAAAATACCGCCGAGCTGAATTCAAACATAAACCCGAGTCCTCCTTTTCTGTAGTTCAAGAGAACAATTAGAGTTCATTCAAAACTGCTTCGCTTCCACAAGGGGAACCTGCACCCTTCTGAATTTTGCTTAGCTTCATACTCTTCCCAGTAATAGGTCATTACCAAACTTATAATATGAGAAAGTAATAAGATGCGCTTTTCAGATATTCTCGAGAAAAACGGATTTAAAAAAAATCCACGCACGTTGCATGGACTGCGATGCGAAAGTCTTCCAACTCCCGGTTCGATCAGGCGGTAGCGGTCTGAGTTTGTAACCGGAAAGTCAGGGCTTGATTCCTGTTGCCGGAATATTTTGCCGATTTTTTTGTATTGTAAGTGAAATTAATTGCAATGTCGACATCTTCCAAATGAACAATTTGAAAAAAATATGCAAACATTTCGATATTTTCACTGTACATATGTGAAAAATAATTTTCAATACATTAATAACAATTAACGAAAAATGAAATTGAAGACAATTGTGCTGTCTCTTATATTTTACATTGTGGAGAATTGTATTTTGGCTTAAATTGCTTGGAAGATTACAAAAAATACAATAGAGTAATGATTAACTATAACTAATCAACTAATCAACATTTATTAGTTTTTAACTGATTTCGCTAAGAGACCGATTGATGGCAGTGTTAGTGCGAGGTCACAGTAGGATATTATTTTTAAATATTCCGCCTATTCAGAAGCGTTAAAAGGGTCTATTCCTCCTTTCTAGGTAGAGGCAACAACTTCTGAATAATCTCCCGCTGTGACATCACACTAACACTTAAATTACTAGGGCTCCTAGCAAAATTTGTTGAAAATTATTTAATTTTAAGTTTCTCCTAGTTAATCATTACTCTATTGTATTTTTTGTAATTTTCCAAGCAATTTAATACAAAATACAACCCCCCACTATATAAATTACAAGAGATAACACAGTCATTTTCAATTGCATTTTTTGTTAATTGCAATTAATATATTGAAAATTATTTTTCACGTATGTAATCAAAATATCAAAATATTTACAATTTTTTCAAATTATTTCTTTCAAAGATGTCATCGTTGAAAGTCAAGCTATTGCGAGCTAAGCGCGCGCCATGAAAATAATTTTTTAAGTTAAGAAAATGAAGAGAAAATGTATTAAAAATCATTATATTTAGTAATGAGAAAAAAGATGTGGACATACCTTCGAGTGGAAAGGTGGGAATGCAGTCGACTCTAACTTCGGCCATGGCACCAGTAATAGCTTCGCTAACATAAACGAAACAGTACTCAACAAATCTTTCAGTGAAGATGTCACAGTCGAAGGTCAGTGTATGCCTTCCTGGAGGCGCTTTCAATTCTGAGATGTAATGAAGGGATGAAGGTGGTGCAAGCGACGCGACGTCAGCCCTCAGGCGTCCGTAAACTCGCACACGATCACCAGGGAGTCTACAAGACGGATATTCGAAGAGAACCGAGACTCCTCCAGAGCCTGAATCGCAAGGATAAATAGACCTTGCGTGAACATTGAAGACAAATTGCTCAGACCATTCCACCTGAAAATAAAAGGGCCTTGGATTTAATTACATTTTTTATTGATTTTAAAACAATTTCACATAGATTCGTGTTTCCCCTTCCTCATTGCTGATGGAAGAAACAAGATGTACATAGAGAAAGATAGAAATAAGCCGTTTTTCATTTGCTTTTCTTTTTTCTGTGCAAACAATAAATTATTGATTACAGATAAGTCTTACGAGGATTTAAATTACGTTTTAGGGTTTCGTAGCCCCTGGCAGAAAACCTTATACATAATTTCGGTCGGGTGTCCCCCTGTTCGTCGTAGTTTTTCCTTGGGACCCCCTCACCATTGAACCCCTCCTATCTCATGGGACCCCACCTGCCCTTCGGGATCCCACCTTTCTCTCAAGACCCTCTCTATGCCTCGGGCCCCCTTATACCACGTCACTCCTTCTACCTCTCGGAACCTTCTTATCCCTCTGGACCACCCGTATCCCACAGAACCCCTCTTATCCCACGGGACCCTCCTGTACCCCGCGACCACCCTTATCCCATGGTACCCCACCTACCTTTCGGAACCTTACTTATCCTTTGGGATCCGTTCAATACCTCAGGATCCCACATACCACGGAACCCCCTCTATCTCTCGAGACGATCTCTATGCCTCGGGCCCCCTTATACCACGTCGCTCCTTCTACCTCTCGGAACACTCTTATCCCTCTGGACCCCCCTATCCCACAGAACCCCTCTTATCCCACGGGACCCTCCTGTACCCCGCGACCACCCCTATCCTATGGTACCCCACCTATCTTTCGGAACCTTACTCTCTTACCTCTCTTATCTCCCGGGACGACCCCTATTCCTGGTAACATTCAAAATTCCTCGTAAACCCCCTTGTCTCACGGGGCTAAGGATTGTTATTGACTACTGCTAAAGGTTTTATTTTCCGTTGATCGTTAATAAGAGTTGTTACTGACTTTTGCTAAAGGATTTTAGTGGCTGCTGGTAAGGGTTGTTATTGGCCGTTGCTAAGGTTTGTTATTGACCGTTGCTGAGGGTTATTTTGTTCTGTTTCTAGAGAAGGTTATTAGCCGTTGCTGAGGGTTCTTGTTGACCGTTGCTAAGATTCCTTATTATCCGTTGTTAAGGGTTCCTAATGTCCGTTGCTAGGAAAAGCTATTAGCCGTGGATAAAGATGGTTATTGGCAGTTTCTAGGGGATGTTATTGAGAGTTGCTAAGTGTTGATGTTGACCGCTGCTAGGCAGTTGTATTGATCGTTACTGAGGGTTGCTATTGAACTTGGCTAAAGTTTGTTATTATCCGTTGCTAGGGATGTTATAAGCCGTTGTTGAGGGTTATTATTGAACGTAGCCAAGGATTGGTATTGTAAGTTGCTAGGGGGATCTTAATGGCCGTAGCTAAGTATTGATATTGACCGTCTTTAAGGGTTGCTATATACCATTGCTAAGGGTTTTTATTGTCCGTCGCAAAGGGTTCTTATTGTCCGTTAATAGGGGATGTTATTAGCCTTTTCTAAGAATTGTTATTGACCGTTGCTGGAGGATATTATTATTAGTCGTTAGTAAAGGTAATTATTGACCGTTGATAAGGGTTGCTATTTACCATTGTTAAGGGTTGCTATTGTCCGTTGCTAGGGGATGTTACTAGCCATTTTATTAGATTTTTATTGACCGTTTCTAGAGGATGTTATTGAAAGTTGCTAAGGGTTGTTATTGTCCGTTGCTAAGGAGTTGTAAGGATCCTTATGTCCGTCGCTTGGGAATATTATTATCCGTTGTCAAAGGTAATTATTGACCGTTGATAAGGGTTGCTATTTGCACTGCCAAGAGGTGTCACTGTCCATTGCTAAGGGTTGTTATTGAGCGTTGCTAGGGGATGTTATTAGCCGTTTCTTAGGATTTTTACTGACCATGCCTAGAGGATGGTATTAAGGCGCTTTCTGAGGCTTGAATTTCAGACCATGTATTAAAAATGACATGTTTCCCTCTACAGGGATAAATTGTTCGATGTAATATTTGAACCGCATAATCTCAATGGCATAATACACAAAAAGAAAGCCTTCGTTTTTTGAAAAATGGTCTTATTTTTGTTATTTTTTAATTAATCGAAAATGTGCTTCATTTATGCGCCTGGAAAGGAGCAATCCGCTACCGGGAAAATACCCACGATGAACCGAAAACAGTGTGAAATATCTCGAGGACACTTCACCCCGGGCGGTCCGTCGTAACTCACCCGACCTTCCTATTGTTAGAGTGTTACATGATTCGATACGGTTGAACGAAATTGATAATTATTCAAATATTAAGAAGTTGAATTTTAATATGCTGCATTAGATTCCTTACATAATGACGAGACCCATTTTCCTAATTTTTTGTTCAATTATATCGGAACCGCGACGAAAATTAATGTCAAAGTATCCAAACAATATAAATAATTTACAGGACATCGAATCTACTTGTTGCAAACAAATTATATTGACCAAACGCCAAAATATTGGAAATTTTGCTTGCAAAGTATATTTTTAAGTTGAAATTGCTTGATTGTATCAACAGGATCATGTTTCATCATGAAAATTTGTTGAATGTTATATTTTGTTTATTGTATAAACAAATTTCATAAACAAATGCACAGTTCCGTCATTTATAGGCAGGAAGTAATCGTTTTTTTTCAATTGTCTTCAAATTACATAAGTGGTGATGTTTAGTGACGAAGACTTGTCAATCGATATTATTTGTTTATGTCATACTGTTGAGAAGTAAAATGCTCATTTGCCAAAAAAAAATCTTTTAGTCGAAAAGTCACTGACTTATCAAACAGCCCTCGTATATCTGCACTAATAAAGAGTTTCAGTATCTTTTTTTATTTTTGTACAAAAATAAGTTTAATGATTTGGTAATTTTTAAAGTTTTCCAAAAATCGCTAATATTATTTTTTCGTAATCTAAATGATATGCCCAAATTTCAATAATCTTGCAAGCTTACTGACATAATTTTTAAAAGCTTCGCAAACTATCAAAAAAAAATTTAAGTATGTAGTACATTCATCGCACTAAAAATTTACTGTAAACAAATTTTGAGTGTGAGACCTTTTTTACGGGATCAAAAAATTTAGGATAGTTTGCAAATCTTTAAATTTTGTTTTTAAGTTTAAAGAAACTAGTTTTGTCAGAGGAAAACTGAAATTATTTAAATCTTACACGATCCTTGAAAATTAGACATATTATGTTAAATTACCAAAAAATTACTATTACTGATTTTTGGAAAACTCTAAGAAATATAAAATTTTCAACCTTCTTTTACACCAGCGGAACCACAGGATATTGATCGGTCTTTTTCAAAAATTGCACAGATTACAAGGGACCCAAAAGTAAAATTTTATGTAATATGGTGCTTCTGATTTCCATGATTTTACCCATGCTAATATAAATGGGTTCAAAAAACGTAGCAAACTAATATTTAAAAAAAATTCCAACCTCTACCAAAGTCGTGAGTTCTATGCATCTGTTTGATAAAATTTCGTATACCATAAAAATCTATAACAGCTTTGAAAAATGTTTCATAATCTCTTACGGCGTTAAAAGATTACTTAAACTTTTTAATAATTATTAAAAAGTTTCAGTAATCTTTTTGTGTTTTGCAAAAATCGCTAATATCAATTTTTTTCGTAATCTGAATAAGATGCCCAATTCTCGAAAATCTTGTACTACTGCAATATTTTACGTTTTTTCAGAACAGAATCTCATTTTTTAAAACCTAACTTTTTTTCTCGTATATATACTTGATCGCACTGAAGATATTGTTTAAAAAATTCCCCATCTCCATATCAAAATGTATACATTTGAAAATGATTCTTAATCTCTCCCGGCGTTATTAAAAAGTTTCACTAATATTTTGGTTTCTTTAAATCATGAGGTTTCGATATAAGAGGTTTCAAAAACAAATAAAAAATGTATCACACGTTTTTTAAAAATTCCCTATTTCTACGAAACACGTGAGCCTCATAATTTTTTTAATTGCTGCTACGAAGTTCTGTGCATTTTTCAATAAAATTTAGTATACAATAAAACTAATATGTAACTATAACAAATGTTTTTAATCTTTTCCGGCGTTTAACAATGTCTCAGTAATATTTTTGTTATTTTCACATTATAAAGAAAGCTTTCCAAAAAAAAAAAGAATCATAAAGCTATGTAGCCATTTTTAAATACGTATTTAAAATTATAATCAATTTCAGTCTATAGGAGAAGCCTAAAAAATTAACTGACGTATATCGGAATGGATTTATCTATGATTTTGTAACTATGACTAGTAGGGTGTTCCAAAAATTCGACTTTCAATTTGTTCGTTTTCTAAAAAAAATTTTTTTTCTTCTAAATGGTTTAACATTAAACCTTGCCACCGGGCTTTTGAGATTAACGTAGGGGTTTAATTGGAAAAAGCTCGGTTTTCGAAGGAATGGAAGGAAGAAGTACTTGTTATTAACTTTATGTGAATAAAAGTTTGGTCAACTCTTAAGGAATGTTTAAGGAATTATTTCAAACCAATAACTTTAAAGTTTGACCCCCCAAACCCCTTGTATTCTTTTCGGAAATTGCACCAAAAATCGCAAAACAGCAGTTTTATGTAAAATCCATAAGACTGCATTTTTTTTTAATTTTTCCAACATTCATTATTTTCATTCGATGAGTGACTAGTTTCCAAATATTTTCTTTTAACTAATTTTCAATTTTCCACACATTGTTATTCGTTCAAAAAATTTGTTGTCAGTAAATCGTCAAAAGTTATTATTTTTTTGGTAAAAATTATACAGTTAATGAATATAAAGAGTACTATTTTTTGTTTAACATATTCTCCAATTGTTAACACGATTTCTGCTTGTATTATTTTTTTGCTGAATCGTGAAAACTTAGTATTTTCTGGAATTAAGAGCCTAATTAAAAAATGTTTAATTTAATATTTTTTGTTTAGGATATTTTTCAATTGTTCAAACAATTTTTTAAACTGTGAATCGTGAAATGTTATTATTCTCTGGAATTAATGTCGCTGATGTTAAGACTAATGTTAAGATTAATGTTAAGACTAATATTTTTTGTGAAAGAGAGTTTACAATTATTTAAACAGTTACAATTCAAAATGAGTTAAAAAATAGTTAGAAAATTGTCACTTATCAAACAAAAATAATAAATGTACAAAAAGTTTCAAAAAATAACATCCTTAGTATACATTTTATATTCTGCATTTTTGGGGCATTTTCCGGACACAATCCAAGGGGATTCGAGGCGTTAAAATTAAAAGTCATTAGGTGTAGATTATTCCTTGAACATTCCTGAAGAGGTAACTAAACTTTCATTCACAAAAAAATTATGAACAAGTACTTCCTTTTTCCATTTTTTCGAAATCCGAAATTTTCCCGTTTGATTGATTTGAAAAAAATAGGGAATTTTTTTCTGAAAAACGAAAAATTTGGGGGGATCTTTCACAAAAAAACGAAAGTTGAATTTTTACTACCCTAGTGACCAGATTTAAGGATGATTTTGGCCCTCGCTTCTGTCATTCATACCAAAATCCTGTGCTGCAAACTACTGCATCTGCCTGAGGACAATCTTTACTTCTCTTGTATGGGCCTTCTCGTCTGAGGATGTAAAGTTTATTACTTTAAATATAATTATCAAGAGATTTTTTATATTTAATAGCGCAAATTATGTGTGAAATATATAACAAAATAATTTGAAAAAAATCAACTTGTTAAACGATGTTTAGAGATTAACTTTTTTTTTCTAAACAAAAGAAGATTGAACCAAATATTTACGACTTTGATGTAGTAGGAGCTGGCTCTGCTAGATGTGTTGTAACAAATAGACTGACAGAAAACAATCCGTGGAATGTAAATATATCACAGTTTAAAAATATATTCAATTCAAAGATTTAAATGTAAAACACTTTGGTTTATATATTTTTATCAGATAATGCTACTCCAAGCGGGAGCAGAGGAACCAGTTGCTACTGCTATTCCTGATTTTATGACGAAACTGATAAGAACTTTGCCTGATTAGAATTATACAAGCCAAACAGAATGAGGATCATGCCTAATGAACCAAAGCTGCTATTTGCCTCGTGGAAAAGAATAATTTAAAATTTATAAATGATCAAAAATTAAAAGTGATTGTTTTTTAAAGTTTTAATTTAATCAAGGTAATGAGTGGTTCAAGAACATTTAATGGCATGATGTACATCAGAGGTAATAAACGGGTCTACGATAGTTGGGATGAACTGGGAAATACTATAGTAGTTATAGAGAGATTTTACCGTATTTCAAGAAGTCAGAGGGCAATAGAGACCTGGAGGTAAAAAACTGAATAATTTTAAAGGTACTTTCATATGTAATAAAATATTAGAAATGAAACATTTTATTCAGATGGTTAAACATAATCCAGGCTATCATGGAACGGAAGGAAATCTCACAGTATCAAAATATTCTTCTCTCTCCTCATTAGCAATCAATATAAAAGAAGCTTTCAGCGAACTTGGATATAAAACAAAAGATATAAATGCGAAAAGTCAATTGAGAATAGTTAATATACAACTTAGTATGGAAAACGGAGTGCGTAAAAGTAGCAATGCAGCATTTATTCGTCCAATTAGAGGAACAAGGGAAAATTTGTTTGTTAAAAGTTAGGTCTACGTAACCAACATTTTAATAGACCCTGTCACCAAAAAAGCTACTATTGTCGAATATTCATGCACACGTATTGACATTCCTGAGGTAGTTATGGCAAAGAAAGAAGTAATTGTATCAGTAGGTACTATAAACTCACCAAAGTTACTGATGGTTTCGGGTGTGGGACCAGTTCAGGAAATTAAAAAACATGGAATCAAAATCATTTAGAATGTTTACGGATGTAAAGAAGACGTAGAAGACTTTAGTTATTGTGCAAGAAGGAAAAAAGGACCTTTTTTGCGGAAACTTGACCCAGCAAATCTTGTTGCTTATGTTCGTACAGAATATGAAAAAAACCAGAAGTCCCGGATACACAGTTGATTGTGAGGGTGCCAGATGAAAATAAAATCTCTATCCGGACACTACTGCTAACGTCACAGAGTAGAGGATTTATCAAACTTAATTCCACGGATCCAATCTGGGGGCCACCTTTGATATATTTGAGATTTTTAACTGCCGAACCAGATCAAAAACGTATCATTCAGGGTATGCGAATTGCGCTAAGTATATTCAATACCACGACTGATAAAAGCAATAATTTTGTACTTGATGAAACCCTTACGCCTCCTTGCGACAAGATTGAATTTATTTCAGATGAATATTGGACGTGCCTGGTGAGACAACTTGGTTTTTAATATTTGCATGCTGTTGGAATATGTAAAATGGACCCTGAAGAAAACGCGGAAAAAAATTCCTTTAAGTTTACAGGATTGTCAGTTAAAATAGGGACAGCATCGATTTTCCGTAATGATTACCGAATTTTCTGCAGAGTTTACAGCTGTTATTTTATAAATTGACAGATATTTTCTGTAATATTTACACACTTTTTGAATAGATTTCACAATTTAAACATGTTAATTTGACAGAAAAGTTCAGTAAATGTTACAGAAAATATACGTAAATTTATAAAATAACTGAAAATTTTGTCTACTGCAGAAAATTCGGTAATCTTTACAGAAAATCTATGCTGTCCCTATTTTAACTGAAAATCTATTAACCTTAGCAGAATTTTTTTCGGCGTGAAGATTCGGAGGCTGCTGTTGATCAAAGATTACGAGTTCATAGAATCAAAGGATTGAGAGTTATCGATGCGTCTGTGATGACAGTTATTCCAAGAGGAAATACTAATGCAGCAACTGTTACATATGATTGCTGAAAAAGCTTCTAACATGATTAATGATGATTGGTTAGGAAAAGGAAGAAAGTAAAATTATAAACAATATGACCCTTAATTCAGTATGTAAACATTATGCCATAGAAATTATAAAGAATATTCAATTTTGAAACAATGAAAGCATGGATTTCAAGTATTTCCAACAAACTACATTTTCCCTAGCCACATTTTGCGGATTCCTGGACTCACTAAAAATATCTCTTCTACGCTCAACGAATTTCGGTGTACCTAAACAGAAACAATTTGAAAACGGAGGGTAGAAACACTTCTGTCTAAAATAATTAAAGATGATTCCGTTTTAGATAAAAGTCCTTATGAACCCTTTTCAACTTTTTTCTCCTAATGATTAATTTTTTTACGTAAATGCGTCTATGATTGAAATACTAAACTTCCGCTTTATTATTTGTTTGACTTTCTATCCGAGATTTTTTGTTCTTAAAATAACTAATAATTTTCCTACTAAATTTTGTTCGTGAATTTGTTTAAGACCAATAAAAAATTACCGTAAGACGATTAAAAGAAAGGGGGAGTTTGCTGAAATCTTACAGTTTTTTGCAAATTAATAAAGAAGTTTAACTATCAGCAAATTAGTTGAATTTTCAACCGAAAAATATGTATTCTCAGAAAAAATGGTAAAAGGTGATATTTTAGCTAAGAAAATTTTTCGTTCTAAATCAAAAACAGTTGAATTGTACCAAAAACAACGAATTCTCAGCAAAATAGTTAAATCCTCTAACAAAACACATTCTTTTTGAACGAAACAGTTGCAGTTTTAACCAAAGGAAAATGAAATTTCTACCGAAAGAGATGAATTGTCAGATAAAAAAGACGAATATTCAACAAGAGTTGAATTTTCAACCAAGAAAGATTTTTCAGCCAATAGAGAAAAAGATATGTATTTTCAACCAAATAGTTAAATTTTCAGCCAAAAAGATGCATTTTCAACAAAAATAAAATAATTTTCTACCAAAAACGACGAATTTTCAACAAATTACATAAATTTTAACCCAAAAAGTGGAATTTTTAAACTCAAAAAGATCAGCTTTTGACGAAAAATGGTATAGTTAAATTTTTATTTTTAAAAACTAATTAAAAAAAAAGTAAACAATTTTTTTACAAAACAGCTGAATTTTCCATCCGCAAACATTAATTTAAAAAAAAACAGCTAAACTTTCAACCAAATAGAAAGTAGATTAAGTTTCAACCTGAACAGATAAATTTTCAATAAAGAATTCAATGGTTGATATTTCAGTGAAAAAGGATTTTAATTTTGAATTAAATGCAGTTAAATTTAACCAAAAAAGACGATTTTTGCAAAAAATGCTTGGATCCACAACTAAAAGAGAATTATTTTCGACCAAACAGTTGAATTTTTGGCACAAAAAATTGATTCGCTGCCAAAAAAATATGAATTTTCAACCAAGTACATACATTATGAAAGGAAAGTTCAACTACCACCAAATAAAAAATTTTTAGTCAAGAAAGAAAAAAATTGTCAATAAGACTGCTGAATTTTTAAGCCAAAAATACGACGTTTCCACAAAACAAAACTGTTGAATTTTCGATTTAATAAATCAATTTTGAACAAAATAATACCATTTTCAACCAAAAAAGATGAATTGTCAACCAAACATTTAATAGCAGACTTTACCCCCAAAAAGAATGAACTTTCAACCAAAAATAGTTGGACTTTTTTATTGGTTTCTGCTAATTAATTTCGCATTTAAGTAGAGAAATGAGAAAAAGGAAAAGATTATAAAGCCTGCGAGAAATAAATATGAAGTTTGCTGCTTCAGAGACAAAAGTATAATAGTTTAAATAAACATTAAAGTTCATTTTTAATACTTTTAAAATATTAGGTTACAAAATTGGGAATTTCGTCTAAAAAGTATAAATAATTTTCCTGTGCCTACTTTTTTATTGCATTACACATTTTTTAATTTGAATTACAACAAGTGTGCCAGACTACCCCACATTTTAGAACCTAAAGAAATCATAAAATTTTACGTTTGTAAAAGTGCATAAATACTCATTACTATTAACACATCTTATTTTCTAAAAGTAATTTTATTAAGGCTCCACATTTACTTAACAGAAACTATATTTTATTTATGTTCGTTTTCCTAAGTTTGTAAAATCATACTAAGATTTTAGGGGGGTGGAGTGTCAGAGAAAATTGCACGGTATCTTACATAGGAGAAAAATGTCATGAAAACACATTACGTAATTTGTGGATGACCCCTTATTTATTTATTCAATAATTACTAGTTCGTAAATTTATGATTATCACATTTAAAGAGGAATAAAAGCAAAGTATCAGAAATTCAGGTTTATTTCTGAAATTAATTAAAATAAGTTATTTTTAAAAATATGTCAAAAATGTTGTAGCATAATAGTATGCATAAATAATTTTTCATCAATAAACAGACGTTGGATGACTTCCTGTAACTTCCTCCTTACTTTAGAGTTTTTTAGAGAAAAAAATAGAAACAATGCTGAGAGACGTGGAATTCTGAGGTGACTGACATGCTTCATGGATATCCTACTTTATCCGCCAAGTCGGGAACACTTTGAAAGCCTATTATAATGCAATAGACACCGTAACGGTATCCAATTGTCGAAGTCGAATTAGTTGAGAATAAATAAAAGCGTTTCTGTATTCTTTAATCCTTTTTTTTTCAAATCATTTCTAATATTTAAGTATGAGCATATTTAATACCGTAATCCGTACTGTAAAATAGATTCAATATATAAAATTAGAAGAGCGATATTCAAGGTAGGCTGAGGTTCTCTTTCGTGTATTTTGATATCAAATACATATATTGTGTTCGCGCTTCGCAGACAACGTCTTAAACTTTGAATAAAGCATGACTAAGCCAGCTTTATTCAAACTTTGTATTGGTCCAAGAGATTATACTTCTAATGCTAGAGCCCAAGTTTCCGTATAATCTTTCCCGTAAGAAACATGGACGGTTAAGATAAAAAAGTTGTGTTAAAGCTTACTTTATTGCTAATTTTGAAATTTAATATTTTACACCTTTTAAAATCTTTCATTTAAATGCTGCAGAAGTTTCGACTGAGAGGAAATTATTGATTGAAAGTGAAAGTCTATTATTGCCTGACAGAACAAAAATATTGAGAAATGATGATGCTGAATAAAAAGGATTATAACGCATATTTCTTTACCTGTTTACGATCACAAAGAATGTCTAGAATTGAACGTGAAGCTTACGCCATTGCCGATTTATTGACAGTGATCAATAGTATCTGTGGACAGAAAAGCAACATCCGTTACTAATCGAAAATCCCCTCGAATGTCCCCTAAGTAGTGTCACGTGCGTGAAAATAATGTAACGCCCCTTTTGATGATGTGAAAAGCGTTACATTCTTTTTTTTATGCTAAATGATTGTTGTCACTTTCATGAATACATAATATCATCTTAATGATCTGTTTCAATACACGAGCTTTACACACGGTTTTAATTTTTACGTATGGTTTATTCTTGGTACATCGTAAACAATTGATTTTCTCTGTTTCAACTAAACAAATAGAATATTTTGTCCATTCACTGTATTTTGTAATTTCAAAGGATTTCATTGTTTTCTGTTAATTTTACTATGTTTTTTTTGTTGAGTTTTTGGGGTTAACGCAGAATTATCACACATGGAAAATATTGAAGAACAATGAACAACAGTTTTTTTAATTGCTGGAAAAAATGAAACTCAGTGATTTTATTTTGCAAGTAAATCATCTATAAATACAGATTTCACTCTCTTCTTTCTATTCCTCTTCGCCATTTTTTAAAATTTCTCTTTTTCCCGGTTTTCAAGAAACTTCCCCTATTTCACGTTTTTTTACTTGCCAACAAGAAAATCCAACTATTTGTCTTTGAAAATTATTTCTTGTTTATTTGAAAAGTATGTTTTTATATTTTTGGTTCATAACTCATCACTTTTAGTTAGGAATTCTACTATTTGGTTGAAGATTTAGCTATTGGGTTGAAAAATCGTTTTTTTTTTATTTTGGTAGAAAATTAGTTGTATTAACTGAGAATTTAACATTTCTATTTTTGGTTGAAAATTGATCGTTTTTAATGTAAAATTTATCTACATGGTCAAAACTGAAAACTAGAATTTAACTATTCTATTATTGCCTGAAAATTGATCGATTTTAGTTAATAATTCAAAAATTGGATTGAAAATTGATGTATCTTGTGGTAAATTCGTTTTTTTTTTGTAGAAAATTATTCTTCTTGTTTCTTGATCCATCTCTTTGCTTGAAAATTCAACTATATTCTTGAAAAGTCGCTTTTTTTTGTCCAAAGTTAATTCTTTAGCTGCAAGTTTAGCTATATCATTAAAGGTTACCAATTGATAGTTTTAACTCCAACATTATTGAAAGTTTATGAATTTTGCTGTAAATTTGTCTTTATTGGTAGAAAATTATTCTTCATGATGTAAAATTCAATGTAAATATTTTGTTGAAAATTCGTTGTATTTTTGTTGAAACCCAATTTTTTTAACTGAAAATTTAACTATTCCGTCTTTGGTTAAAAAAAAAAAATGTTTTGTTGAAAGTTGAACTGTTTTGTAGAAAATTAACTTGTTTGGATAAAAAATTGAACTGTCTTGTTAAAAATTCGTCTTCTTTCGATTGAAAATTCTATGATTTTCGTAACAATTTCAATTATTTGGTTGAAAGTTAAGTTTTTGGTTGAAAATTTATATTTTCGTGCTAAAAATTCAACTGCTTTCTATAGAAATCGTCTTTTTGGTTTGAAAGTTCAACAATTTTGTTAAATGTTGTTTCTCGATCTTGAATGGAAAATCTTTCTGGTCGAAAATTCAACTCTTTTGTTCAAACTTCGTATTTTTGGATATAAAATTCGTCCTTTTGTATTGAGTATTCAACTGTCTTCTGAAAAAATCGCTATTTGGTCGAAAATGCAACTGTTTTTGGAAAAAGTTTAATCTTTTTTATTTCAAAATTCGGCTATTTGGTTAGAAATTCAACTATTTAGTTAAAATTTCAACTATTTTCTTGAAAATTCGTCCCTTTTGCTTAAAAATTAAATAATTTGGTTATAAATACAACTGCTTGGCTGATAGATGGTAACAAATTCAAGTATTTTGGAAATTTGCATGTATGTCAAAGTTTATGGTTGAAGTTAATTCTTTTTTGTTTGAATATTCCACCATTTTGTTGAAAATTTGTCTTTATAGATTAAAAATGTAAATATTTCGTTAAAGATTGATGCTTTTGCTATGAAGTTGAACTATTTTGTTTTAAATGCAACTGTTTGGTCTAAAATTAATTTTTTTAGTTTGTTTCAAATTCAAATATTTGGTTGGAAAATCATATTTCTTGGTTGAAAGTTCATCTTTTTGTGATTTCAAGGTCAACACTTTTCTAAAGTATTTGATTTTTCAGCTTTAAAACTCAACTCTTTCTTTGAAAATTCATCTCTTTTGGCAGCAAAATATTCTTTTTTCTTTGCAAATTCAACTATTTTGTTGAAAATTTCTTATACTTCGACTTGAAATCTTAAGCGTTTCGATATTGAATTTAATATTAAAACACAACATATGATTTTTAACTTAATTTCAACAAAATAAATACATAGGAAATTCTGTTATTATAATAGCATGACTCAATAATGGTGACAAACCTAATTTTTTAGTTCTTCTATGCATCATCTATTTCGAAAACACTAATAGTGACAGAGAGTATAAGTATCTTTACACGCAACTAAGGAACATCAATAGACATCATCTTTCTATTATTGTCCGGAATCTTTTACTAATATCAGGCATCCAAAGCTAGCCTAGTATCAAGTACTAGCATGGCTTAAATAATGTATAGAAATCTCAGAGGACCCTTTATTATTACTTGAAAACACTACATTTCGATACCAGAGCATATTAAGCAGGTTTTTATACAAATATAAAACAACCACTCAACGACTCACCCTAATTGCGTTCACGTTTGAAGGAAGCCTATCAATCTTTAAATCCTACCGGAAGGTTCAGGGTTTTCAATAAAGAAGAATTGTCATCATTTTGAAAACACAAGTAATTAAGGATCCTTTTAATCAACGAACTCCTTGGATAATCAATTACGAAACTTTTACCCATATTGTACTCTTCAATAATGTGGGTAAAAAAAAATAGTTTTAGAAACCACAAACAATACCATGCCTATAAGTAGCGCATTGAGACCCCCATGAAGTACATAGCATATGAAATCGGTTGATTTAAATCTAGGTAAACGCGCGCAAGCAAAATAGTCTAAAAAAATTACTATCTGCAAAGTCTTAATGTATTTTTGAATGCCTATTTTTTACATTATTCAAGGTGTTGAGACTCTTCTCAATTTTTCCAGATTTTAGAATATTATTCTGCGTGAGATAATTATGTGTTAATATACCCCTGTAATTAACTTTTATTTTCTGTGTCCAGAAAAGTATGAAACACATGTTTTTGGCACTTGAGGTCTTTCGTGGGATTAAACTGAAGTAGTAAAAATTCAATATAAATGGGGGATCAAAATTGGAAACACTGAAAATTTGATCCAATATTACTCCAGTTACTTTAAGGTATGGCATTGTTTGTGATTTCTAAAACTATTTTTTTTTCGGCTCACCCTGCTGTCAAAATTATTATCTCTCATTAGGTATCAGCATTGATGTAATTAAAGTAAAAAATATTTAAACATGAGAAAGATTTACAACAAACCTTTTGTCATTTTTAAATAATATTGAAGTTTATAGCTTGAATATAATGGTAACTAAAATTTCTAAATATATTGGTAATTGATTTTTTGTTTTATGATTTTCTATACGATTTTCTGGAATATTTCAAATCATTCAAGAATCCTGCAGTATTCTAGAAATTCCAGCATTTCTCAGAATATTCTAGAATGTTCTAGCGTGTTCTGAAATGTCCTAAATTATTGTGCAATTATGGAATGTACCAGAAAATTTTGAAAATTTCTAAATAATTTGGCAAATTCTAGAATGCTGTGGTATCTTCTAACAATAAATAAAAAAATAAGAAAAAAAAATATATGTAACATTCATAACGGAGAAAAATTAAATTTAATAACAATCTCTGGAAACTTCTAGAATAATTTAGAATCTTGTAAAATATACACAATTGTTCTATAATATGGTGAATCTTTTTAAAATATATTACAGAATATTCCGAAAGTTTCTAAGTTTTTCTGGGATATTTTACACATTTTTTTACTTTTAAAGAATATTCTGGAATGATCTACAAATCTAATAGAATGTTTTAGAATGCCCCAGAATGCTGTAAAATTCTGAAAATTTCCAGATTATTCTAAAATTATTTTACTTATGAGATATATGTATTCTAAAATGATTTAGAATATTTTGGAATGTTTTCAAATGTTCCAAAATGTGGATTATTGTCAAATTTTAGAATTTTATTAACTTTATAAGCTATTTTTTGACTGTTTTGCAGTTCTATGGTGTTCCTGACTTGTTTTTTGTAAAATTCTACACTTCTGAAGAATAGCATGTGAAGTTTCAGAATGTTCTGAAATGTTGTAAAACATTGTGCAAAGAATTTTCTAAAGTATTCTAAAATATTCTAGACTTTTCTGGCACATTATTTTCTGGTATATTTTAGAGTTTCTTGGTATTTTCTAAAGTGAAATTCTGACATGTTTCAGATTGTTCTGAAGTGTTCTGAACTGTTCTGAAAGATCTAGAATTTTTGAAGATCTTCAAGAGTGTTCCGAAATTTTTCAGATATCTTTAGAAGCTTTTGATATACATAATATCATTTACACTTGTTAATATTGCAAAATATTATAAAATATTTACTGAGGGCACTCTTACTAAAAAGTCCTTTTTTATCCTAGAAAATTAAGTTTTAGTTCGAAAAGTCTTAAATAACGTGATTCGAAGTTTTTAGTGTTTTTAATGTTTTCTTTAGTTGATAGATACTTCCAAATTTCTATTTTATAAATGTATTTCCAAATTAAATTCTATTATAAAGACGAACGTCCGCGCCGGGAGAGCTCCTTGTTATTTGAACTTGAAATCATTCTTTATTAATTACTCTTATCAAATATCGAGGATTCATTACTAGTCAATAAATAAAAGGCACATTTCTCACCCAGGATCTGAATTAATGAAATTTCACTATTTAAATCGAGAGAAACAGATCACTAAATATAACTAATAATTTTAGAACACAAATTGTAAATAATTTACGTTACCTTCAGCAACAGAACGCATTTGAAAGTTATTGCTGAAAAATGAAACAAAAATAGAAATATTTACAGCCTCCAATCTATTTTACCTTACTTTAATTTTTAGATTTAGAGAGTTCAATAGCCGAAGTCACTTGATTCGTAAATTGTGAATACGTAGATGGGTGATTTTCAAATATATTTCAATTTTTATGTACCTCGAAGTTTATTTGATGTTTTGAGACCATTTTCGTCCTTTTAAAGGACTTACAGCTCATATGGTAGACCACTTTCTTAGTCCACATAGATGCAGTTAAAAAAAGTATAGTTAGGCAAACCTTTTTTGTAATAAAGTAGTCAGAAAGAACCATGCTTATATGTATGTCAGTCTCTTGGATTGGTAACAACTCCGAAGTCTCCATAATTATAACAAATTTGATGTGATAGGTGTTATCATAATCGATTACATCATAAAAAATCTGCCCACTGGCCATAAAAGTTCAATACTTTTTTATTTTATTGTTAGATGCTTCCTAGTTCTTAATTTCGAGTTTAAAAATTAATTTGTAAATTAAATGCTAGCAGGAAGAATGACTTGAAATTGTTCTTTATTAATTATTCTTATCAAATATCAATGATCAATTACTAGTCAATAAACAAAAGATACATCTCTCAATAGCCATAATCAGTGGATTCGTAAATTGGGGACACGTATATATCGGAGATCATTTGTGGCTAGTAAACCTCAAATCCCTAAACACATTCTAGGCATCTAGAGCGGATGGAGTTGCCCGATTCAGCTGATTTAGGTACGACGATCGACGTTGGATTCGAATCTGGATTCTAGTCCTGAATGCATGCATCTCGGTTCCATCCTGCAAAGCGCGATTATGGCGAGTCATTAGCTGTCTCGGTAAATCATAGCGATCTGTCGCAGGAGCCAGAGCCTCCCGACTCGAGCCGAGTCCTCTCGACTCAGACCGAACCTCGCCGAGCCGGCTCGTGCGGCAGACTCGTGGTTTTCAATGGTTCAGTACCGAGCCGCCACGGGTTACGACTCGACGTGGTTCATTCTTATGGGGGAAGTTCGTTCGATCTTATATTATGCTCCTCTCACAGGATCCTACTTCCTATGAATGAAATCGTGTTCAGTGACACCCGCAAAATCATTCTCCCGTGCCATTTTCACCCCAAATTAATTTTACAAATTTTTACATTCAAATGATCATCTGTCTTTAAAAAAAATCAATGCGGCAAATCTTTGATATAGGTATATAAAAAATGTAGTACATATCTATTAAATATATATGAAAGATTTTATGTAAATGTGTGGTATTTAGTGTTGGTGTTTTAAATGTTTGCAATTGTTTCAACTCATGTTGCCAAGACAAACGAGGGTAAAAATTGAGTTGACCAGGCGTGTCATCCAAACGTGATAATTAAATGGAATCGAGATTTTGATGTGTACCTGGATAGAGGATTTCAACACAGACCAGTGTTTTGTTCGTGATAGCGCTAATGACAAAGTCTGACCATCAATTTCCATTTCTACTGAAATCCAGGTGCCTCCAATTGACTACCCAGATCATCTAAATTGTAGATCATTCATGAATGAATTTACCATGGATTACGGTTTATTTTGTCAATTATCAACTAGTGACATTAGGGTGGTCAGCACACGTGGTGATGTGGAAAGATAATTTGCCAGGGATCAATAGACCGAATCGGGTCAAACCATTCGAAGGGTTATGCAAAATTAGCTAACCAACATTCTCTAATCAGCAATTGTCAAACGAATTGGTAAACAAATGGTGAAGGAAGACAGCAGGAACTAAATTGACCCTATAATCACAATACCGCCATCGACTGCAAAAACCCAGTTCCACCCACTGATTGGATTTCCGGCCTCAGAAATGTGAATCGAAAAGACTAAACAGAGCAATCAGGAATTCGATTCGGAAAAAAATCAACAATGATTTGTGAGGTTGAATTTGAGTGAGGCAGTGGTTCCTCGTTTAGCCGATGGTGTTGAGGGTGGTTGTTTTGTGGCTAACGAGATCACTTATTTCATCCGGAGAGAGAATTTAAAGCGAGGGAGAAAATATCAAGCTGGATAGTGAGCCGTCTGGTGTTGAATTTCCAGCTTCCATCCTCATTTGGAGAGCGAGGAAAGTGCGATGGTGCAGTAATTAGTGCAGGATTACAAGGACCATGAGCAATCGAAGTTAAGGGTTGCACGAGGGTGGTTTTGTGCCTTTGGCGAGCGCGTGTCGTTTCGTGGATACGTCGATGTGCGTGTGTTAAAAAAAATGAAAATGTGGTGGTGCCGGTGGAGTGTCGCGACAATGGTGTCGGTGCTGCTTGAGGTTGCTGCAGTGTACTCGCAGGTCGAGATATCTGATCTGGATAAGCCGAGTGAGTTATGTTCTGGTTTCCCCATACGTAATTTTAAGCTTTAAGACTTGTTAACCCCTAAGAATTGTGTACTTATCTGATGTCAAGTATGACAGTTGACAGTCTTATGCGCCGGTACGACGTGAGAAAATCCCTACCTACTTATCGAGGAAGTATTATCCGTTTGAACTGAAAATTCCCTCTAGAGCTAGGATGCCACGAATTCAATTTGTGGCTAGCTTTTCCCCATAGAAATTCTTACCGAACCACGAAAGAGACTTGAGTGTTCGCCTCGGTTTGCGCTGAGTTGGGAAGGGTTGTTTCGTAAAACGAGGTTTTCTGGGAGAGAATTCATGATACTTTTTTTTAAGCGAAGGTACACAATAGTTAAAAACTGTGAAACCACCTGTTTTTTCATTCTTTTAATTTTGGGAATATAAAAGAGACAATTTTTTTCAATAGTGCGAAATATATTGAAGTTCACATTTCGAAATGATTGTAATTGTTAATCTAAATTTTAAGTAAGGTCTTAAAAAATCGATATTTTTTAGTGTTCTTATTCTAATATGAAAGGCCAATTTCTATAGAGCTTCTGTAATATATTACGATAATTGTGAAAAGTGTGCCCTTTATGATTAAGTAAATTTAGTTGTTGAATCAGGAATTATAGAGTTTCTGTAAAAATTTAATAAAATACGTAGCTTTTTAAAAAAAATTTCTATACGATATCTAAATTCTGTAAAATACATTTAAAATGAGTCCAAGAAAATAGAAAAATTTCCTTATATTATAAGTTACTTAGCATTTTAGGGTATCTTTGAACCTTTAACATTTCTGCCAAAGGAAACTTTTGTTTGTATTTGGAATTGCTGCCAAATTGATTCCTTAAATATTTCAAGGACCACAGTCTCTCCTATTCCCCTGCATTTCCCCTTTTTCCCTATCCGCGAAAAACTTCACCTTTTTCCCCTTTTTTCTTTAAATATACGATATTTTCAAACAAAGTATTTGAATTATGCACAAAATTCTCTGAAATAATTAAACCTACGTAAGAACTTTAAGAACTGTTTTTCATTCTACATCTACAAAATTATTCTATTCAAAACTATTATATGCATAAACACTTTTGAAAAAATCGAAGTTTAAACAATATTAAAAAAATGTTAAAAATGTGAAAACCCGAGACAGAAGTTGTTATCCAGCAACAAATTGGAATAGTTAAAAAATATATAGTAATTTGAAAAAGAAGGATTATAAGGTTAGCACTTTTTAATTGAAATACGTACAATGTTAAATAAATGAAAAATGGAATATTCAAATTTGATGAACTGCAAAGTTAAATTTTCTAACTTGAACAGTTTAAAGTTAAACGTTCAAACCTGAGTCACTTGAATTTGAAACCATTATACGAGTGTTGAGTAGTCTGAAATTTTATTTTTAAATCTTACCATAAGAATTTTATAATGTTTATTTGGCCAATTTCAAACTGAACTATTTAGTATTTAAATAAAACTTCACAGCTCCAATATTTTTTCGCTGAATCAATACAAATATAAATTTTTGGAAATATAAAAAATTTTAGACAATCAAACCTTTTTTAATTGGAGTTTAAGAGAATTAAAGAGTGCAGTTTTAAATTTATATTCAAAATATTAATTATAGTAAGGACGAAATAATAAATATGGGAATAAATATTTGATTATGATGGAATTTTTTTTTAATAATAAATTTCTTAAACATGAGAACTATTTTGATTATATAAAAACTGTTTATTTAACTAATTTTATTTTTTATCAGACTTTTTGTATTGCCGTGAATAGATTTTCAACGAACTATGGATATCCATCATTAAAAAATAATTTTTTTAATGTCAGAAATCATTCAAAAATCATTTATTATTATTAAAAGAATAAATCGTGTACCTTATAAAAAAATTGTTTCTTCTTTTCTACATACAGATATTTTAAATACAGATATTTTAAATACAATCTGGGAGTTTCTGACTTTTCAGAAATAAAAAAAAGGTTCCTTTAACTTTGGGGCATGCTCTGGAGTATAAAAAATATGTGTGGAAAACATGGACTAATATAAATAATATTATTGCTGTTTTTCAATGCAAATTTTAATTAATTTTTTCAAAGTTTGTCTTTTAAGTTCACATCATTATTAATGATTTTAAATGAAGAATTTTTTATCAAACAAATAAAAAATTTGAAAAACAAAAATGTTAACCTTTTATATTTAGAAAACCTTTAATTCCAATGCTTGAAATAACACAAATTGGAAACATTTCCAAATGGATTTTCATTTTTTTGGCATTTAAGATTTTTTCGTTTTTTTAATAGAAAGACTTGTTTTAATAAAATAATTGCATACTCGAGACAGTTTAGAATCTTTTGACACTTTCTCATAGGTACATTTATAATTTTTGACAGTTTCGAGTTCACCAAACATGAAATAATTTTCATTCAATATTCCAACTTCTAAAAACATAAAAGAATTAAATATTTTATATTCAAAAAAATGAATTATCAAGTATTAAACATAGATTAAGTGAAATTTAAAAAAATTATATTTACGCAAAAGTGCACACAGCTATTCTAAAAAAAGTTGTTCATCCATAAAGTCAACAAATTTTGTTAAATTAAACTCAAGGGGAACGTGTCCCATTTTTTAATTTAAAAAGCAGAGCTTAAATGCATACAATCCTTCATTCTCGCATTTTCAAAATTCTCATATGAGTTTATTTCCAGCACCTAGGACATAAAGTTGTAAAAAAGTTGACCGAAGTTTATTAAGGTACACTGAATTTATACATCCTACAGTAGTGCAACTTCGCGTAATAAACTGAATATAAAATTACGAACATTATGAGCAGAATAATTTACAAGCCGCTTTTGCTATCATCTTTTAAAGGCATTATGGTCGTAAAACACCTACCATTTACAAATAATATTATATAGCATCAGTAAAATATCGATCTTATTAATCACTATCTATTTCCCAGGTATTACACTTTGAACCTGTTCCGCAAACAAGACTACGGGAGTCGAATTCTTGTCGTGAATCGATTGCCTCCATTCCTAAAGTTCCTCCTTTAGCCAATAACTCTTGCTAACTATCAGTATCAGGGATCCGAATGAAATTAAGGGGCATTTTCTGATGTTTGCCAATTATTTCCATAAATTCAAGATAATTAACTTAAAAACTTTGCTAAGTATGAAAAAGTACTAAAAAATAATGCGGCTAAGGAGGCACGTGCCAAAATTCTTTTTCGTCAAAGTTTTATGTCGAAGGAAACGAAAAGCCACATAACTTTGATATAATGTCTCTGTAGCTTCATTATCTTTCGATATTTTTTTATACTGACCTTATTTTTTAGCAAAATTATTTAAAATTTATAGAAATAATTGACAAATAGCCCGAAATTTTATTTTATTTCGTTCGAATCTCTGATCATTATACACTGACCTTGGAACCTGCGGTTCAATCGGTTCTGGAGATCTTCTGTCAGATAGGAGAATAATCGTGTTCTTTCGTAAGCAATCTTTTCCCGCCTGGAACTGTTTCAAGTTTGAATATGCTTCTCATCGATTAATCGTTTCCTGATAAAAGTGAGATTCAATTCCCTTCTTGAATGAACTCAGGAAGCCAAGCCCCTGCATAAACCTAATACCCACCTTTTTATAACTGAGCCCCTTCTTTGAGGCTCGAGCGAAGCTGAATTCTTACTAAGAGTAGCTTGCGAATTTTTTTTTTACTGAGTATATTAAAAGAGAACGCTCCTTTTCCCATTGGATAATCTTCATTTTAATCTGTGCCTTAGTTGCATGTAATTAAAAAATTAATTCTTTGAGCATAAGGGAGTTTTCCTGCTTATAATGACTTTTTGTTCAAACCGAGTCTGAAACTATATTTCAATCAGCCCATGTAGAAACCGCCCCATTTGTCCCCATTTCAATTAGGGCAGTAGTCAGAATCTCACTAGAACAACTGGACTAGGAGGTAGGGGCTCAGAGGACACCCCACCGGGGGTGGCTAAGCCTTTGAAGAGGCACAAGGCGGCCCAGCAGCCGACCAACAGATGATCGTCTGGAGCTGAACTGTCGCCCGCTCAGAGGGCTAACCCCATGACGATGGTGGTGGCCGATAACAACTACCTTAAGTCATTGCTCACTACGAAGCAGTACATCCTCAGGGATGCTGCCTGGAGGGCGCTCGAAAGAGTGTCCCCGGATCAATGGCCAAAATTCGTGACCTTCTTCTGCAGGAGAGGGGTCTTCGTATTTGTGGCAGGCGAGCTAGTGGCTAAAGTTTGACTTGAGACAGCGTCCTGCAGAATCGTCAGGCACGATAGGCCTCAGGAAAAGGACACAGCAGGAGGCACCAGGCATCTCCTAGTTGTGCAGATTCCTGAGTCCCAGATGAGGGATCTTGCGGCCCTCAACAACAGGCCCTTCTATCACTTTGGACAGGTCAAATTTTAAGTTGCTAGCTGGGGATAGGAGAAGCATGTTGAGATACAGGAATATCAGGAGCAGACCTAAATGACTGCTCCTGGTCTCACCACTACCCAGATTAACTTGCATCACAGCAAAGGCGCCTCTGCAGTTTTGCAGAGGTGCATGGCTGCGAGGCACACAGTTATCTCGCTAATTCAAGGACACCAAGGCGCTCAAATCAAGGGCCTGCATACTGGCGAAGGGAGTTAATGCTGTCCCGCTGTTTGATCTATGTTCAAGAGACCTGATGGTGATAGCCACCGACCTCCAAGGAATAGGAAGGCTAGTTCTGAGATCGGATTATTTTCCTTTTGACAGCGACACCAACCCACCAGTGGAGGGTATGTACACTGGTGGAATATTGCAAGATAAGGGGTATTCTTCTTCTGCTGGGATGCGATGCTAATTTTCACCATACTTTGTGGGGCAGCGCGGACATCAACTCAAGAGGTAATGACTCACAGATAGAGTTTATATTAGAATCCATTGTACCCGCTGGCCCCAAATGGGTCGGAAATCCAAGAAGAACGGAATGGGTGCAGTTTTCCGCGAAGCTAAGATGTGCACTTGCAGAGGTTCCCATGTCAATTCGAAACGTGGATACCCTGGAGATGGCAGCCAATATTTTCACGGAAGTCATCAAAGCTAATTACGAAAGTAATTATCGACATACAAGAGTCCGAAAGGTTGGGGAGACACAATGGTGGAATGGGAGACTGGAAGAGCTTCGCAGGGAAACAAGATAGAGGTTCAGACGTGCCAGTACTGGCAAAACGAAGAAACTATGGACCTCATTCACAGCGATGAGGGATGACTACAGGGGTGCAATACGTAAGGCAGAGCAAGAGAGCTGGAATCTGAAATTGCCCGGCGGGGGGTACTCAGAGTCGGACGTGGATACTTTGGCTCACCTGATCAAAGCACATTTCACAAGCTCTTTAAGGTTTGGAGAAAATGGGACGACACCTCAGAGGCAACCAAAGTCGCCTGCGGCCCAACTGGATCCGAAACGGCGGCTAGCCAACGAGATTTTCACCCCTGTCGGGTGGGCCCTGAAGTCCTTCAGTCCTTACAAGTCTCCTGGCCCACATGGAATATATCCAGTCCTTTCACAGAGGGCTGGTGAGATCATCATAGGGCCGCTAGTGAGACTTGCTAGGGCTAGTCTGACGTTGGGACATGTCCCGGCGGCATGAAGGTGTTCGAGAGTAGGCTTTATTCCGAAAGCAGGCAGGATCAATTATACCTTACCCAAGGATTTTCGTCCCATCAGCCTAACATTTTTCCTATTAAAAACAATGTGAAGACTTGTGGATAGATATATCCGCGATAAGATCTTTTCAAGGAGGCCACTTCACAAAGAGTAATACGCCAAAATCACTTTGTTAAACGATGCTACTACAGTTCAGTGGAAAATAAAGAAATTTATTTGAGTGAAATAGTCACATTAAATATTTATGTTTAAAATAGTTAATAACAATTATGATGATGAACCATAGAGAGTATTTAGGCACCATTATTTTTTAAAATGAATCTCATTAATTTTACTTGAAAAAAATCTTCCCACAGGGAATGGCATGGTTGATTTTTTTTTTATACAAATTCGTTATAAAAATTACATAACGTTCACATTAAATTGATTATTATTTATGTTGTCTGAGTGTAACTGCATTAAAAATAATACATAGCATTAGTGAAAGAAAGACCTTAGAGCGCAAAATGTCTACAATAAGCATTTGTTTAATAAATTTGTTTATGAAATTACTTCGGCCGTAAAATATGACTCCGCCAAACCGGATTCAGATGAATGCCTTTGAGTTAAATTGTTCAGCTCAAGCACTCTGGCCTCAACGAGTGTTTTTTGGTGAAAATTGGTTAAAGAACAGATGATTTATAGGATCCTGCTGCTATATTGGTACAGCCACTCTGGCATTGATGCAGTCATCAATTCGTACTTTAACTTTCTCAAAGTTTTAAATTTTTACGTTTCTTTAACGGAATCAATCTTAAATTATTTGGTAAAATCCTTTCGTTATGATTATTGATCAGCAAACAATAATTGTCAGAAAATGGTTTTCTTTTCTCACGGAACCAATCAATTTGAAATTACTTGACAAAATCCATACCTTATGATACTTTGTCAACGAAAAATCATTATTTAATTTATAAACAATTTTTTTTAAATCCACGATCTTGTCATTTTTGGAAAGTTCACCACCATGAACAGATAAATATAAATTGTTCAGAGAAACGGTTGCGTATTACTAAAAATGATGACATCGCTGATTTTTTAGTGAAAATGTTCATAATATAATCAGGAAAGGATTTTTGCCAAGTAATTTTATATTGTTTCCGTTGAAAAGAAAAAGAAATTTGCTGGTTGAAATTTAACGAAAATGTGTAGATTTCTTTCTAAAATTTATTTAAAAAAATAACAAATTTTGTCGCCTGACAAAATTTTTCTTATAAATAAGGTCCTTTCGCAGTTATTGGCAGTCGATTTTGTAGAAAAACTACAACCATTCGTTGGCAAGTAGTGAAGTTGTGAATGTTTTCATAAAATGGTTAATAAAATAAATAATTATTGCTTATTGACAAATTATCGTATTCAAAGGGTTTTTCAAAATAGGTTGAAATTGATTTCGTTGAAAAAAATCTATATTTCAGATGAAAATTGACGAAAATTTGCATTTATTTATCAAATTCATTTAAATGATTTACAATTGTTATTATGTAATAAGACATCGTACATATTATTTATTATCTAAGTGAAACGAATTCTTCAGAGCGAAAAATGATTGAGATATGCCTTTATTCATCAAATTTGTTTGTAAAATTAACAATTACTTTAAATTTAGGGCCATGTGACGAGTGGGCCACGTGACCGGCTTCCTACATTACCGAAACTTTTTTTGATTTGTAAACTTATTTTCACATCTAAATTTTGACTAATATAACTTAGTATTTTAACGTGGTTTTTGAAAAATAAAGAAATATTTGTTGCAAGTTTTTTCCGCAGTATATTTTATTCTTCTCAAAAATATATCATCATCAAGCCATAGTATAAACCATAATCATTCAGGTTTATCAAAATATTTCTTTACATTTCAGTCGTATGTATAAAAAATAATAAAAATATACAGATACAGTATTACAATGTTGAAAATATTGGAAAGATACTCTGTCGAAATTTTGTATTCTTTTTTTGTTATCAAACAGGATGTACAATCGCCGAAGTTTTCATTTGACAAAAATAGATTTGATAATTATTTTTAAATTAGTCACCCTACTGCCAAGTACTGCCCATTGCCATGTATTATCTTAAGGGCATTCATTTGAATTCAGTTTTGCGGAATCAGATTTTACAGTTAATTAGTTTAAAATTTTGTCTGATCTTTTCGTAGACGTATTTTAGATATTATTCTCTTTACTGTTTCATAGCTTCCCTTTTTATCAAAAACTGTTTTTGCTTTGTTCATAAATAAGAAAGTGCAATTGAAATACGCCTGGAATAAGGCAATCTAGCAGGGTGCGACATTCTAGCTTTCTCTGGTTCACGCTCGAGTTTCCGCAGCGCATCTGAAGATAGGCAAGTTTTCTGCAGGATCCAAATTGATATCAGTGACGTAATTATTAAGACCAAAGAAACAAAATTCACAATTGTGCAACAGCTAGGAGCTGCGACATCCATTATTTGGTAATAAAGCAATATAGTGGATTTACATGAATAATGCAAACTATTTTATCATTTAATATTTAAAGAACGTGAAAAAGTGAGGAAAACTTGATAACGCTGGCGATAGCAGAGGGAACAGTTGATATTGCAGAAAGCTTGTCTACCATCAGACGCACTGCGTAGACCCGAGCATAAACCAGCTAAAGCTAAAATGACGCACCCTGCTAGGTTGTATCTGCCAGGCGCATTATAATTACACTTCTTTATTTGTAATTCAAAATAGAAACAGTTTTTTGAATGGCTCTGAGAGAAAAAAAATGTGTGCAAAAAACTAGATCAAAATATCGAACCCTTTGGCCGTGAAATATGATCCTGCCCAACCGTATACAAATAGATGCCCTTAAGTTGAATTATTCAGGTCTCTCGCCCCAACGAGTATATTTTGGCTCAGGTTGCTTGAAGAACAGATTATTTATAGGATCCTTCTTTTGTATTGGTACCGTCACTTTGGCAACGATGCCGTTATCAACTCGTACTTTAACTCTTTCAAAGTTAAAATGAAACATCGGTCTAGGAGCGTAAATTGGGCACAAATGTCCATCTTCGACTATTCCGATAGCGTAACCATTCTCCACTACTAAACGATAAAAGCCAGGCCGTACAGCATGTACTTGTCCTCTTGGATTTTCGACAAGTTTATAACCCAGAATTTGAATGGGCTCAGGATGAATTGCGTCGTCCTTATATGGCCAAACTAATTCTGCGAAAAGAAAGTATAGGTGCCGATCAAAAATTACGTCACACTGCCAGGGGGTGGGGGTAAAAGATTTTGTGACGATTCTTAACACAGATGGGAAGGGGTTAACGCTAAATTTAACATCCCACATGGAAAATATAAATTAGAATAACTCTTTTGTTGCAAATTCGTCTTTTTGGTTTAAAAATGTATCTCTTTCGGTAGAAACTTGATCTATTTGTTTAAAAATGCTACTTTTGTGGTTCACTACTGAGACATTCGATCATTTTAAATTAGGTCTTCAAAGTTGGAAGTGTCCCATATGGTACGCATTTCGCGTCAATATGGATACTTTTTAAATTCCATTTCTTTTTGGCACACACATTCTGGATTCCACCGGAATAAAGTTTTACTGATTTCGGACAAACTCAAATAAGTTTTATAACAAAATTGCAAATGGGACAGAATGTAGATCAAATCGCACGAATTTTGATTTGCGGGTTGCTTAAAAAATTATACTGCAAATTATAGATATATTATATCAATATATTTACCAATAGAATTGAGAACAATCGCCAAGGATAGGACGAGTGTAGAAACAATCTTCATATTTTCTGATCAGAAACAGAACTAATCATTAAGAAAGAATTTGATGAACAATTTATGTGGCTGACGTATATTTTAGTGCGTAATTAGATTGTATAATACGTGTCTCCTATAGTCGTTATCTCTCAGTTTATAGGCGTCAAGGTTGTCCTTCTCAGATATATTTACATTGCATTAGAGGTAATTTCGAGGAAAAATGCGTAGTTAGTAGATTCGTTAAAATTGACATCACAACTTGTGTAGGCTTTTTATATATTTTTATGGTCTTGCAATTCCTACCATATCGACATTATTTTTCGCAACAATTTACGTCCAAAAGAATTCAAATATCGAGTTTCCGATTCGAGAAATTAAATAAAAGACACTAAGGAACATTTGTGCAAACCTGAATTTTTGAAATTACAACCATTTTTTTAAAAAGAATTTGTTATGTTTTTTTTCTTTTTCCAAAAATTTAGCAGTATACAAACATTTCTAAGCGCCTTATATTTTATTTTTTAAATGGGAATCTCGATATCTCAAATCGCATAAACGTAAGTTGTTATGAAAAACGTGTCGGTATGGTGGAAGTCATATGATGCAAATAAGCGTCACATGACCTTGATAATTAAGCAAAACTGAACAGATCTAATTATGTCTAGGTATCTTATTGTGAAATCAGTGAAACAGAAATTCTAACTATTGAGTTTATTTAATTATGTTGAAGTATACTTGAACAAAGGAATTCACGTCATATGAATCTTAATATTCTATTTTATTTAATAATTAAATTTATTTCAATATTTCACAATGTTTCAAACAAATTGATGATGAATAATCGAAGACGCTTCGCTTAAATTTCAAATTTTATAACACAGTATAATTAGTACACCAGCATAATAGGGTGCTCTAAAATAGGATTTCCTTGGAAAGTAAATATTCTTCGCGAATTCTTAAAAATGTAAGTTAAATAATGAACTTCGATTCCTAGAACAAATCTGCCTTAAAAATGTTTCAGTCAAAAACAAAGAGGATAATGAAAATTTATATTTCACTGTATATATTCCACGAAGTTATTTATTGTCCTCCATTATTGCGAATAGTTTAATATTAGACGTTGATTATACAGTTTGTTCTTCGGTCAGCACAAGCTCAAGGACATGATACCTTCCTCTCAAATGAATTGGTTTATCCCCGGTTCAGACTCGTCTTGGGAATAAACTGAGAAAATTATAACCTTGCATTCGAAACTTAATATCTATTGGTTAAGGTCGTTTATATAAAGGGGGACTCTGAGCGATCCAAAAAGACCTTGACCTATTTGTTAATTGAATTTCCATATCTATTTTTCAATTCCGTTGAACACCATTCTTAAAAAAACACGATAGCATCTATTTTGGAAATTAACTGTCAGCTTAGATTCTACGTTCCAACCTAACCCATCATTTTTAGACCTTACCACCCACTAGCTTCATCTGCTCCCTCTAGTCGACCAGACCGGCGGGAAAAATGATCAGACAAGACGCAAAACAGAATCTGGTGAATAAAGGAACCAGATTCTGGTATTGGGTTTGAACACTAGTAATCGATGTAGAAATTAATTGATGAAATTCAAAATTTAGCAATCGGATTTTTGAACGATTCAAGCATGCAATAAGCTTATATACATGCAAGCATCCAATAAGCTTATACGACGAGAGGTTATGTTGGTGATATTTCAGCGCGTCTCCCGAAATGTTGTGAAGTCTCCGCAGTATTTTCTACTCCCAGAAAGGGCTGAAATTTAGTATAAGACTATGACAGAAACCTATTAAGTACCATTTTACGTTATTTTAAATTTGTCTGGTGTATATCATGACCAGTCTGGGCCAGGATCTGCTATACCAGACTCTGATGCCAGAACAGCACGCCAAAGCGGAACCAGCCGGGCGCCAGGCTGCAAACAGATTTTTCTTTCTCTGGCGCCAAGCTGGCGCCAGTATGCAGTCATCTTGCTTTTAGGGCGCATACCTTTTCGAAACTTTTTTCACAGATTTCGAATATAGGGCCAATAAATCTTCACGCTAAGTCAACCAATTAGAAATAGCTCTTCAGATCTTTTTTCTGGTTTATTACAATGAGTTCCAGAGCTTGAATCGTTATATATGATTTGACAGGTAAATCCCGGACAACTGTAAATATCACGATGGTCGAACCCAGAATGCATTCGTAACGTACTGTTACCCAGTAACTCGCCATCTTATCCCCAGCTGATTCTCTAGATTGTGTATTGTCTATGCCGAGCGTCGCCACTACACTACGCGTCACTAGGGTGCGCTGGTTGCGTGTCCTAGTTCCCTCCTGGAAGAGTGAGAGAGTCCAGTGTCGCGAAGTGTAAGTGTGTGTAATTTTGAGTCACGACTGCATAGCTGTGGTATGGTAGTGTAGTAGGTGACGTGGTGTAACAGCTGGGCCAGCCAGCCCTGAGAGTTCCTAGTGAAACAAATTAAAAAAAGATTTCGATGACGTTAGTGATTTGTATTTAAATAATAAGAGGACCCCTAGTCTGGCGACAGTTCGGAGCAGTCGAATCACGATCCCTAGGCCTCTAGGGGGTTCCTTTATTTCAGAAGGCCATCTCTCTCGAAGTTCCTGTTAGAAGATAGTTTATTAGTGGATTCTGTGCTGGAACAAGCAGTAATTTCCAATTGAGTTGGCTTGAGTTCAAATTGAATGGGCGTGATTGTTTAAGAAATTTGAGCGTGGTATACAATACCATGTCACAGAATGTATGTTAGTCAGGTTTAGGTTTGAATAGGCCTAAAGCAGAATGCCTGGAAAGAGAAGACCTGCACCTAGCAGGAGGAGACCTGCCCCTGGCAGGAAGAGTAGTCTTAATAGTAGGATGACGAGACAGACGACTAAATTTTCCTTGTATATTCTCTTCCGGTATATTATGCCGGATTTTGAATTTCTCTTCTAGGATCAGTTGAAAATAACGTTTTAAGTTGAAAGTATGTACTAGTAGCTTCCCTACTACATTTACTATCCAAAAATAGTGTATTATAGACAAAAGTAGAAAAAAAGTTATTTCTATCAGATCCTAAAGCCGCAGCCTTATTAAAAAAATTAAATTCATAATACATATAATATTAAGAAAATATAAAGATTGAATAGGAGAATATGAAATTTTGAGTACGTTTCAGGGTTTTATTGAGGCAACAAAATTAAAAATATTAAAAAAACGCTACTAAGTATTAAATGACAAAATTTAGTTCTGTGTTACCATAAATTAATATTCTTATGATATCGATGTTAATATTAACATTACCATAATGTAATATATATATAAATTATTATAAATATTTAATTCTGCAGCAACGCGAAGCCGTTACAGGGACTAAAAATTTACCTAGTCCAACTGCACACTTTGTGCAGTCTGGATTTGAAACTGTGCTGCAGAAATTTAACTTTATTTTTTAAGCAAAATATTCAGTTTTCTGAGTTCATATTTTATAAGTCATAAAAATGAATAAAAATTCCTATTCATTTATCTAAGGCTCCAAGTCTTTCCCTGTCCCCTCTTTTCTCGTTTTCCCCTTGAATGCGAACTGAATTAATAAAATTCAGTGCAAAAACTCAACTAATTTTCATTCAAAGTTCATTCTGTTTGAAAAGTGTACTACTATATTTTATAAATTTGTTAGTACCAATCTCAAATTTTGCCTATATTTTAGCACTTTAGCAATCAATATTAAATTGATTTATGAAAATATTTAGGCAGTGCCTACTCGTTTATTGTAAAAACAAATTTCTCAGCAAGGAAAAGCCCAAATCACTTTGTTAAACGATGCTACTAGAGTTCAGTGGAAAATGAAGATTTATTTAAGTGAAATTACCAAATTGTATATTTATGTTTGAAATTGTTGATAACAATTATAATTTTGAACTATATATAGTGTATCAGCTTTCTGGTCCTTTTTTTTTTCTTTTGGTGAGTCAATCGACCCAATTTGCACCTTACTTCGCTGACAGCCATATCCAA
The DNA here is from genome assembly GCA_011634705.1 of Andricus grossulariae. Classification (NCBI taxonomy): domain Eukaryota; kingdom Metazoa; phylum Arthropoda; class Insecta; order Hymenoptera; family Cynipidae; genus Andricus; species Andricus grossulariae. The sequence goes on along the minus strand of JAABKJ010007545.1, from coordinate 25,858,320 downwards.
CCTAATTGCCCATGGTGGAAATTTCGATCACTTCCTGGGGCAAAGGCTACATGGATAGACCGGATTCTACGGCCCAATGTTCTAACATCTGCCAAAGCTACACAATACACAAGAGTTTGAACCTTTAATGTAGTTAGCCTTGCGTTCAAATGCATTGGTAAAACCTTGCTGTTCAGGTATTCTATTAGTGCACGCAGATTCTTTGTGATGTACAGCATGGGCAGAGAATGCCTTTATGTTGGTTCTATATGAGTGAACTCTAGTGAAGCACGACTGAAGTTCCTTTCAAGATGCTCTAGTTTTCCTGGGATTTCGCTGTTTACATCTACGTTATTAATATCCGGATGTCGTTCTAGTTGATTCGGAGCTTGGTGTTCATTATCCCTAGCACCTATGCATTTAGCTTCAATTAGGTCTTTGTTGTCTACATCCTTAGAGGGAATTGATCAATAGAAAGCTGCGGTTCCACTTTCATTTCGATGGCAGCTATTTCAACAGCCGAAAGCAGTCTGTTTACAGATGTTGAGCGTTTTTCGTCAGTTAGATTCTGCCTAATTATTATTGTGGCTAGCTTACCTAAGTAAGCTACTAAGTCACTAAGGAAGGTAGCTTCCTCTGGTTAAATTGGACCATCTGCCTCTGGAGGATTTGGTGAAACTGAATTATCATTAGGTTGAGCAAGAACATCATATTGCCGCTGCTTCTTCGTGTGATGGGCCCAATCAACTTGCCGTTTCATCTCCATTACTCGATCAGGATACTTTGCAGAAAACATTGTCCTTTTGTTTTCATACTTCGCACTCTCATAATAGAGATGCACCAATTCTTCTTTTATTGTGGTATTCACCTTGATGCTCGCCCACAGTATTTCTGTTGAGGTGGTTCACGTATGCTGTGCCTTTCAACGTTGGCTTCAGGGGCGCTCCGATGATCTTCGGAAAGTGACAAGCGTTTCAAAATATTAAAAACACTCTCCATGTCTTCAATGGTGTATGATGTTCCTTTTAGCCTCTTTTTTCTTGATGCTCCGTGTGTCTGGAATGGGAAATCCTGTCAGTAGCAATACTTCAGTCAACATAGCTATCAAAGTCATGGTAGGAAAGCTCAAGCACTACCGCGACGTCAACGCGACAACACCGTCAGCGGGGAGAAATCCTTCGGCAGGGGAAATATTTTCGGCAGGGAGCACACCTTCGCCTGACAGCTATCATTACAGATGAGGCATATTCTCACTGCAACAAGAATGACATCGTTACAGAAAAACAAAGAGTAAGTTGTAAATATTCACGTGGCAGTAAAGATCTAATCACCATAGAAGCTGCCACCATGACCTTAGAGCTAGAGAACATGTACGAGAATGAAATCGAGGCAATGGCTGAGGGCAAGTCATATAAATACCTAGGTATTCTCGAATCTCAAGTTATTTAGCATACGATACACAAGAAAAGCCTAACTACTGCCTTCCCTACAAGACTCAGATTGGTTCTGAAGAGTTCCCTCAACTTTGGAAAGAAGATCAGTGCAATAAACACCTATACGATCCCTGTCCTCACATACTCCTTTGGGCTCATCAAACGGCGTAACTCACAAATTAGACAGTTGCGAGACTATTTGAACAGCAAGCGAAATTTCACGCTCTACAAAACCAATTGTAAAGCGGATTTTGAGTATACACTCTTAAATTTGTCCTCAGAGGAGACCTTGAATATCCGTGCAGAAACTATATTGCAATTATAAACGCAATGGAGAAAAAAGTCATCCACGACGAGCACCTAAAAACTTCAGATCAACATCAAATGGATAATGAGGCATCCAATATTTGGCTGAAAAAGGGCATCCTGTTTTCAAAAACGGAAGGACTCGTCATTGCGATTCAGGACACGGTTATCAGCACCAGAAATTATCGCAAGAATGTGTTACACCAAGACGGGGCTGTTTGGCGCTGCTAATATGCAGATACCAACGAATCCATCGATCACATTATCGATGGTTGTCGCGTAATAGCTCAGAGAGAATATGTTCACAGACATAATGATGTGGCGGGCATTATACATAAACAACTTGCCCTACAGCTAGGACTCTGAAGAGGATATATGCCTATTTATAGACACATTCAGGGGCCAGTTTTCCCGGTTCCGTGATGCATGAGAAAAAGGTGAAGGAGTCTACATCATTGACATTGCTTGTCCACTCGACTGGAATTTCCAGGTAACCTATACAACCAAGATCTATATGTATAGCGAGCTGAGGCCTAAAGTAAAGTAAATATGCACACAAGATGCACTGAACATCTTGATCATTTAGAGATCAGTAGGGCACGGGCCACAGTTTAGAAGGCGGTTCTATCAAACACGTATCGCATTGTAAGACACTTTTTAGACCATCAGGAAGCAGGTGCTATGTAAGGACAACAACGATAAACGACGAACTCAAAACTACACCATACTCCTAATTTTGTACCTGATACAACATCATTGCACAAGATGTCAACATCGTATCAAAGTAATTTATAACATCTTTAGCTCATCAGGCACTTGATTTAGTCCGTCGCTGAAGAGGAAAAGCCGGAGACACCCAAGAATAAGAAAAAAAATAATAACCTGCTGGATATTATAGAGTGGCAGATAATAGCTCTAAGAAAACATCGAGAGGCGAATATTGTCACCTTTAACGCTCACGGCCGCTGTGTGACGATAACAACGTTAAAAGACGAACTCCAAACTACAACATGCTCCTGATTTTTCAGCTACCACAACATCATCGCAAAAGATTTCTAAAATTGTATTCAATCAAATTATAATGTCCTTATCTCATCAGGCATTTGATTTATTCCATGGCTGATGATAAAATACCGATTTCACCCTGGAACAAGTTTGAAAGAAATAATAACATGCTGGATATTACTTGTAAGAAGTATCTTAATTGATTTCACGATGTTGTACTTAAATATGAGTAGTTGCAAAAAATTAGATCATTTATTCAGAGAAGCCAACTTTGTTGTTGAATGAGATTTTCATATTTTATATGAACAATAACAGCTAAGATCTTAATTTTAACTAAGTCAACTTAGTATTTATTCTTAATTAAAATTTTAAAAGGTGTAACGTGGATTTAGAAAACTAAAGAAATATTTTTGGAAAGTTCTTTTTTCATAGTATGGACACAAAATAATACATATATAGATACAAAATTATAATAAAAAATGCCTTAGTAACGTATCTGATAGAATATTTTTTACCAACAGTACCAAACTGCTGAATACGTGAACAAAAGCCAATTATGAAACTAAAAAACAATGTCGATAAGTATTGAAATTGTTTCTTCTAGTTTTTTGAAAAGTCTAACCGAGTATATCAGGGACGACGTTCTGATTTGACACAAATAAATTTTCAAGAATTTCCAAAATTGGCTACACTACTGCCAGGACTGCTCATTGCCATTTATAGTCTTAAGGGCATTTATTTGACTCCGGTTTTGGGCGGCCAGATTTCATGGCCATATACTTGATAATTTGTTCTTATTTTTTGCATACGTTTTTGAAATTTTATTTTTCTTTTTTCCCTAGAAGCTAGTTTTTTAGTAAAAACTGTTTCTATTTTGCTTCAGAATTAAATTAAGTGCAATTATTATATGCCTAGAATAAGGCAGTTTAGGAGGACGCATAATGCTAGCTTTCTCCAGTTTACGCTCGGGTTCATGCTTGGGTTTACGCAGCGCACATATAAGGTAGACAAGTTATCTCCAGTATTTAATTTGACAGCGTCAAAGCTTGGTTATAGAGTTTAATTATTTGGCATTAGCACTGCTACATTCGTCGCATACATTGACCAAATTGATATCAGTGACGTAATTAGCCAGACCAGCGAAACACAATTCAAAAACGTGTGACAGGTAAAAGTCGCAATATCCAGTATTTTTTCATAAAGCAGTACAGTGGATTTGAATACATAAAGTAAACTATTTTATTATTTAATACATGAAGAATGTGCAAAGGTGACAGAAAATTAAATAACGCTGGTGATAGCAGAGGGAACAGTAGATATAGCAGATAACTTGCCTACTATCAGATGCGTTGCGTAAACTCAAGCATAAACCAGAGAAAGCTAACATGACGACCCTGCTAGAATATGTATACAAAAAACTAGATCAAAATATCTAACCGTTTGACAGTGAAATATGACCCCACCAAACCGTATTCAAATAGATTTCCTTAAGTTGAATTATTACGGTTCAGGTCTCTCCCCCCAACGAGTGTTGTTTGGCCCAAATTTATTGAAGAACAGATGACTTATAGGATCATTCTCCGGTATTGGTACAGTCACGCTGGCTATGTCGTTATCTATACGTACTTTAACTCTTTCGAAGTTATACCGAAGATTCGCTTTGGGAGCGTAAAATGGACACAAAAGTCCATTTAGGATTATTCCGATGGCATAACCATTGTCCACTCCTAAAAGGTAAAAACCAGGTTGTAAAAAAGCCAGTTGTCCTCTTGTCACATAATTTTCGTAAAGCTTAAAACCCGCAATTTTAAGGGGCTCTGGATGAACTGCGTCTTCCTTATGTGAACAAACTAATTCTGCAAAAAGAAAGTATAGGGGCGATCAGAAACTACGTCACACCGCCAAGAGGTGGGGGTGACAGAGTTTATGACGATTTGTCACGCAGAGTGGCAGGGGCTGGTGCTGAATTTGAAGTAACAACTAGTACATTTTTTGATTCAAAAACTCCTTTTGTTTTAGTTTTAAATTCAAGTGCTAAGTTAAAATTTAAACTACTTGTTGTTTACCACTAAAACATTTGATTATTTTGAGTTAGGCGTTTACAGATGTGAGTCTCCCATATGGTACGAATTTCGTATCAATATGGATACTTTCCAAAATCCATTTCTTTTTAACAAACAGATTCTAGATTCTACTGGAATAAATTCAGATTAAATTCTTACTCATTTCGGATAAATCCAAACACATTTGTAGAGGAAATTGCAATTAAGATAGATTGTAGATTGAATCGCACAAATTCTGATTCGCGTATAGCTTGAAAAATTTCACTGAGAATTATAGGTATATTATGATAACATATTTACCAATAGAATTGACAACAATCGCCAATGATAGGACGAGTGTAGAAAAAATCTTCATCTTTTTTTATTCAGAGACAAAACTGATCAATGTGTTATTAATGAATTGTATCAACAATGTTTTCAACTGAGGAATATTCTAGTGCGTTAATAGATTGTATAATACATGTATCCTATAGTCGTTATCTCTCAGGTTATAGGCGTCAAGGTTCTCCTTCTCAGATATATTTACATTTCATTAGAGTTAACTCAGAAAAAAATATGTAGTTAGTAGATTCGTTCAAACTCATATTACAATTGATTTAGTCTTCAACGTTTAAGCGCAATCCGTCGTTTATATTACATGGACAATTTTTGTCCTTTCTTATTTTTGATTGTTTAAGAAATAAATCAGAAAAAAGAAGTTGTCTTGAAACAAAAGTATTATCGCACAGTGGGGCAAAGCAAGAAATGGGAGAAACACAGGAAATTATTGGTAAGGATTAAAATTTTGAGTTGATACAGAAAATTTGCGAAATCAATTATATGTGATTTTGAATATCATTACTAGCATCACTAGTAATGCTTTGATGAAGTATTAATACAGAAAGTATTAATACAGGAAGCATTCCTATTGGTCAATTATTGGGGCTAGTGAATTTTTGGAAACCAGGAGGCTTACACGTATAAAATTTAAAAATTGACGGAGAATGACCCAAGTAATATTAAAAGGTGTAATGTGGATTTCGAAAACAAAAGAAATATTTTCTGCAAGTAATTCTTGCAGTACTTTTATTCTTCCCAAAAATATATGATCATCAAATGATAGTATGAACCATAATCATTTAGGTTCATTAAAATATTTTTTTACATTTTAGCATGATTGCTCGTGGTCGTATGAATGAAAAATAATACAAATATACAGATACAGGATTACTATATTGAAAATATTGACAAGATTCTATATTGAATTTTGTGGGCCATCCAAAGATTTTATAGAGCAGGTACAAAGCCCCATCGAGTATTTTCTGGCCCAAATTCGTTGAAGAACAGATCATTCAGAGGATCATTCTGCAATATTGTTACAGTCCCATTGGCATAGTTTCCATTTATTCGCATTTTAAATCTCTCATGGTTAACATGAAGATGATCGTAGAATGGACACAAACGTCCATTTACGATTAGTCCGATGACGTAACCATTCTCCACTCCTACGCGATAAAGGCGAGGCAGTAAAAAATGAACTTGTCCTCTTTCCAAACTAGTTTGGTAAAGTTTAACACCGATAATTCGAATGGGCTCAGGATGAACTGCGTCTTCCTTATATGGCCAAGATAATTCTGCAAAAAGAAAGTATAGAGGCCATTCAATAACTGCGTCACACTGCCAGGGGTTGGTGATTATGTGACGATCTGTGACGCAAAAGGGGATAAGTTAACGCAGAAATTAAAAATTCATCTTTTTCGTTTAAAAACGTACCTGCTTTTGCAGAAATTTTATCTTTTTGGCCAAAAACGCAACTTTTGTTGTTCACCCCTTAGACATTTCATTATTACAAGTAAAGTCATCACAGTTGGTAGTATTCCATATGGTTCAAATTTTGTATCAATATGGATATTTTTCGAAATTTATTTTTTTCATCACACACATTCTGGATTCCCCCAAAATAAATTCAAATTTAATTCTTACTCAGTTTGGACAAACTCAAATGAAGTTGGAAAGAAAATTGCAATCGAGATATGATGTAGATCAAATTGCACAAATTCTGATTTGCGTATAGCTAAAAAAATTGTACTTATAGTGATAGATATATTATATTTACCAATAGAACTGAGAGTAACCGCCCAGAATAAGATGAGAGTAGAAACATTCCTCATATTTTCTATTAAAAAAACACTAGTCAATGTATTAATGAGGAATCTGATCAACAATGTAACTGATGAATAGTCTCTTGCTTCATCAGATTATATATAATACATATATCGTAAAGTTGTTATCTTATAGATTGTAGGCATCAAAGTTGTGTTTTGCAGATATTTACATTGCATTTAAGTAAGTTTCTAGAAAAAATTCAAATAATCTCTAATATAACAGCCTATTAAAAGCTTTAAAAAATTAATATAAATTCTACAAAATATGTTGAAGGAATTCGAAAAATGATTTTCATCCTTTCTCATTTTTGATTAGAAATAAAGGAGAACAACTCTCATTATTATGCAAAATTTTTATAAAAAATTCACTTATATCGCACATTAGTACTGCACACTCAAACTCGTAAATTAGTATTTATCTGAAGGTGTAAATATATATATTTTTGAGGAAACAAAGAAAGATGTACGTTTAGAAATAAAAAAATATAAAAACTGTAATTATGATTTGGAACAGTGGATTTTGAAAGAGATATCTGTAATTTTCACACCGAAAAGGGAATTTTGAAAAGAATGAAAATTGTCCTGAATTTGAACAGGGAATTTTTTAAAAGGATTATAATTTTGTGGGTTTGTAACTTACTGTTATGGTCGTTACAACTTAGACCTTGAGGAACAAATATTAGAGAAAATTCAGAATAAGCCTATAATGATTTTCCTATATTAACGACTTAATTGGCTACGAAACAAATAATATATATGAGAACAAATGAACCTATCCAAAGTGGAAATTATCATATAGTATTGCGCAGCGGTATTATATTTGACTTTTACATCAAAAGAAAACCTAATTAATGTTGTGGATGAAAGTTACATACCATTATTGTTTGAAAACTTCTTGAGATTGTGCGCTGACTGCATAACGGAGATTCTTTGATTTCTTCTTGGGTCATTTTTTTTATCGCGCCACTGTTCGTACTCGTTTTAGTAATAAGCCCAACGAATGTATTTTGGTCAGGTTTATGCTCAAATAGGCATTAAGAAAAATGCCTGGAAGAAGAAAACCTGGACCTGGCACGAAGAATCTACTCAGCAGATATTCTGGAACGAGGAACACCAGGAATAGGGTTGCCATTAGGTAAACACTCGAACTGTAAACTCAACTCTGCAACAAGAAACAGGCACTAAAAGACTCCAAAGAACCTTCACGGGTAACTTATTATGTCAACTCAGGGTAATAATTTTATTGTGGAGCCAAATGGCTGGAAGAGCTGAGACGAGTTGGATCACACGACTGACGGAGTTGCACATGAGTCATACCCCTCAGGAGAACCAACTTTTAGAGCCTGAATATGAGACTGGAAAACAGCCGGATGTATTGTTACTCATTTTTTAATTGAATGAGTAGTTAAAGAATGCAAACCATTTAAAGCTGCAGAGGATATAAAAGATATTCTCCGCATTACTTCAAGAAGGATCGCAATTCTTGGTGGGACCATTGTGCGGCATCTTTCAGGCATGCTTGGCAATTGTATACATCCCGGTAGCATGGAGGCAGGTTAAGGCAATCTTCAATTCTAAGCCGGGTAAGGATACCTACTATGAGGAAAAAGCCTTTAGACCAATCGGCTAGATGTAAATCATGCTAACAACACTATTAAAATTAGTGGACCTTTACATAAAAGAGGAAATCCTAACGGAAAAACCTCTTGGTAGGAATCAATTTGCCTCTCAAAAAGGTAGCTCTACCATAGATGCTGTCTATGCGCTTACCTCTCGCACTAACAATATAATGCCGAAAGGTAAAGTCGCAATTGCAGTGTTTCTAGATGTAGAGGAAGCATTTAGTTGATACTCTCCGCGTTAAAAATGAGAACGGTATATACTTCACTACATGGTTATGAAGTGAAGATCAATGTTTGAAAGGGATGCCTACAGGGAGAAGTTCATTCATCAACCCAGTGGGCGCTTGACATTGATTACCTGAATCGTGTCTTAAACGAATCGTGTTTTTACATGAAAAGCGATGTTGATGACCTCTGGCGATCCTGGTAACAGGAAAGCATGAGGTTATCTCAGTGGAGTTGATGCATTTAGCGCTCAACATAGTAGATCAATGGTGCGGAAACCGTTGTTTCTCCGTTAACTTGGAGAAGACAGAACAAATGCATTTTGCAAGAAGAAGGAAGCTTTGTGGCCATAGAAATCCTAAATTCTATGGAGGGAAGTAGAATTTTCGAAATCAGAAAAGTATTAGGGAGCAATATTGGACCCAAAATTAACCTGGAAAGCTTATCTTGACGCAATGGTTATGAAATATATGGTGGCTTTTTTGTCCTGTAGATGCGCAATAGGAAAAACCTGGGGCTTAAAACCTTGGATTACTTACTGGTTATATACCATGATGATCAGACGCAAAATAGCATATGCACAAACGATTTGGTTGCCAAGGACTTAACTAATCACTTCTATAAAACAACTGAAAAGCCTCCGAAGGGTTTTCCGCTTGGCGATCACTGGTGTTGTAAAAATAACCCCAACAGCAGCTCTCGCGGTCATTCTGGACGTCCCTCCTTCGCACCTTTTCGCAGAAAAGATTGCGGCAGCGGATGTCTATAGACTCCTAGTAGAGGTCAACCTTAGAGATGTTGAGTTGACAGATCTACATGATATCAGTAAGTGCATGCCATGGAAGGATAATATTTTCGCTATGAAACCTGATGTTATGTTGAGGAAATTATCCTCTATGGAACGCTTGAAAGTCATCTTTCCTAAAAGAGAAAAATAGCATAGTGAATTGTGCAGGTTAAGGAATCAGTCTCCAGCGAATGTTTTCTGGCCCACATGCGTTAAAGAACAGACCATTCAGAGGATCATTCTGCAATATTGGTACAGTCACGTTGGCATTGTTGCCATTTGTAATTTAACACTTCCATTCCTAAAAGGTAAAAGCGAGACAATAAAAAAACAGTCTGCCTTTTTGCTAAATAATTGTCGAAAAGTCTAACATCAAATCGAATTGGCTCAAGATGATCTGCGTATTCCTTATGTGGCAGACACACAAGATTTGACATCACACTTTAAAAATATGAATGTGAATAAACTTTTTTTAAATGCTTGAAAAAATGAAAATTAGCGATCTTATGTTACAATTAGAGCCTAGAAAAAAATGCAACTATTTGGTTCAAAATTGATCTGGTTTGGCTGAGGGTACAACTATTTTTTTAAAAATTCTTCTGATTTGTTTGAATTCAACCGTTTTTTATTTTCTATTAAAATATTTTTTGATTGAAATATTACATATTTCGTTAAAAATTTTGCAATTTTGATCCAGGCTTGTCCCATTCTTCTACTTATAATGGCACCAGCAGGGTAAATATAAATATAGGTTTCCAATTTGAAGTCAAGCTGTTTTCTCTCCTGATAATTATACATGATTTAGCGATACCTCAGCTAGAAAAACCTTTGCAATTTTGATCCAGGCTTGTCCCATTCTTCTCCTTATAATGTCACCGGTAGGGTAAATATAAGTATAGGTGTCCAATTTCAAGTCAAGCTGTTTCCTTTCTAAATAATTGACATGATTTAGCGTTACCGAAGCTAGAAAAAACTTTGCAATTTTGATCCAAGTTTGTCCCATTCTTCTACTTAGAATGGCACCAGCGAGGTTGAAGATGGATATAGGTTTGCAATTTAAATTTCTGCTATTTTCGTTTTCATTTTTTAAATTTAATTAGCGTAACTGAAACTAGGGATAGCTTCGAAATTTTTATCCAGGCTTATCCCATTCTACCCCTTGGAATGGCTCCAGCAGGGTTAATATAAATGTAGGTTCTCAATTTACACTCCAGCTTTTCTTCTTCTAATTATTTGACACGAATCAGCGTTGCTGAAGCCAGAAAAAGCTTTGCAATTTTGTCCCAGGCTTGTCCATTCGTCTGCTTAGAATGGCAGCAGCGAGGTGAGAGATGGATAAAGGTATGCAATTTGAATTTCAACTTTTTCCCTTATTAGTAACCTGCATCTAAAAATTGATATAGTGAAGTGATGTTGCATATGGTCCGCCTCGTGGTTCGGTTTTTGGGGCTGGTACCAGGCTCACGAGGTTTACAAAATTTAGCACATGTCGAAACTCTGTCTCCTATTTGTTTTTTAGAATTAGAAAATTGCTGGCTAAAGTTGAAAGAGTGTGTATTATCTAGCAATCGGACTTTTGGCTGCAAAATATTATTATTATTATTATTTAACCATGAAGTATTGATTTAAACCGATCCTAATGCATTTCTGAAACTTTCCTTCAAAGTGATGCCTACAATTTTGATGTTCGGAACCATGTATGAATTTTGTTTAGAAAAAGCGCTTAAGACTAAGTGTATTTTCGGGAAATGGTGGAAAGATAGAATTAATAATGTTTTTGTCATAGAGGAACTCCTATTGTTCTTTTTATGCAGGATTAACTATGGAAAGCGTCAAATTTGGTGTTAGAATAATCATTAAAAGCTTAGCATGGGACGCGGCCACGAGCAATGCTTAAGCCATGCCAACGATCCATGCATGTCTCATCCTCAAACAATCTTTAAACATTTTTGACCCATTGTTGACCCATGCTTGAGCAAGGCAACTTTTTTCACGCCGATTAATATTTCAACCAAATTTAAATTATTTTTTTTTATTTGAAAATAATTTCTTCAGATTTACGTGGTGCAGGTATGGGGTCATGACTTGGATAAATGATACTCAACAGTATGTATTCATAGAAATTCATGGCAGATAATGGATCTTGAGAATCAGATTATTCTGATGTTTGATTTCCTGATCAAACACAAAATTCGAATAAACATAAAATAATTCTAATAATCATAATATTATATAAAAGATTACATGACCTCAAGTTTTTCATGACATACAGGTTTGAATAAAAACATTACAAGCATTTAACTACTACACTGACAATTACAACCATATTCAAAACTTATGATATATCAACATACGATTTCGTACTTTAAAAAAATGTAATCCTCTATTTCTTCTTGCAGAATTGGGTTCCCAGTTCGATTGTTTGCCTAATGGCGAACCTATACCTGGTACTCCTCGTCACGGACCTTCTTCTTCTATTAACAGACATTCTCCAGAAAGAACTCTTCCTCTTGCCATACCTCATTCTTCTGCGGGGTCTTCTTTTCCTGCCCAGCCCCCTCTTCGTGATAGATCCAGGTCTTCTGCCAATCATCTTCCTTCATTCATTTTTGGATTTCCACTTCAAGAACTTCCATTTATTCGACTTATTCCCAACAGGAATACAAACCTGATATTCGAACTACGAAGATACACATTTCCTCTTGATAACCGAATTCAGTTGAGAACAACAAAGAATGTCCTTCAGCACATGCCAACCGAAGAACAAATTGTATTATCAACATCCAATGGCGAAGTCTTTGCAATGGCGGAAAAAACCAAAAAAACAGGGGTTCTTCGTGCATTATATACACCTGTTAATATCGCGGGAAAACGGGCAAAAATAAACATGAACAGTGGCGCAGTTCAAAATCTCACCCCAGAAGAAATCGCGGAATGTCCAGTAGGCGGCAATCACCCAATCTCAAAGAGCTTTAGAGCAGTACGTGTGTCAACTATAATTTAAAAGAATTCGCGCGTCGGCACGAACAAAATAATACAAGATGTCTATTGACACCAGCAGATTACTTCACACATTAAGAAAACATATCTAAGATGAAGAATTCTATTGTATTTTCATATGAGATAGCGCCACACTTTATGATATGCATAATCCGTTTTCTCAGATTTAGGAACATATTCTTTCTTCAAATTGAAAAACCATTGGTTTCAAACTTCAGACGATCGCGATAAATACATTTTTTAAACTATTCTAGTAGTGCAGCAATTTAGATTTTTGGTTACATCATGCCTAGATATCAAATCGGTTTTCATAATATAAAAAAGAAATTGTGTAATGAAGTCTACTTTTTTCTATGTGCCGAATCTCTCTATTTGCGCTTTGTCTTTATGTTTTCCCTACTTTTATTCATTAATTTTTTCAAATTAAGGGTCAAAACATTGAGACCTGTAATTATTCAATTTTAATTTACCCTCTGTTGAAGCTCTTCAGGCTTTAATGTATATATTCTCAACACTTGCCGCGTGCTTCGTGCTTGATTAAAGTGTTTTCAAAAAGGGAAATTTTTTATATAATGCTAAACTTCATTATATTAAATGTATGTGTTATTACCTTCTGTAGCTCGAAACGGGACTGCTTATTCAGATATTGCAAAATAAAGTACAAATGTGATTCCTTATCATTATTTTATTTTAGTTACCCTAATAGAAATGTATACTAACAAATTTTTTAAGATAAGTAAAGAATTTTCCTGTTTACCTTTTTTCACATAGCGTCCATTGGGGTAATGATGTATCAAAATTCGCGAATTTTTCAGGTCGTGCTTCGCCACAACTCAATGAATGTACTCAATTTTTTTAAACCATATATAACAGTTCTTAAGATTCTTCTGAAGATATTCTGCAAATCTCAATTTAAAAACATATCTCCTTCGAAATTATTAGTAAACAATGTTTTATCCATATTTGACCCCCAACGCAAAGCAATTGACATCAAACGGTTTAATTCCTTAAAAAAATTCTATAACATTTAGAGGGTGAAAAAGTATTTTTTAATTAGGTATTGTTTACTTTTAATTATTCAACACCTCAAAACGAAACTTTCAAAATTTGACCTATATTTATCGAAGTTAAAAACATAATCGATTTTTTTCTTGTAAATCGGCGCCTTTTATTTTTTTCTTAATATTCTAGGAAGAAAGATAAGGTTTTCTTTAGAAAAATTGTATTTACGTAGTATGCTCTTCAAAAAGGTAGATGTAGAAGAACTGAAACACAAAAAAATAATGAAAGTGTTTTTACTGACACAATAGACAACCGTTTTGATGTATTTCATGCTAATGCTTTAACTCTGATAGAGTGTGAGGAAATCCAAAATTTCCTTCAATTTTCAACGAAAAAATAAATGACCAATAGATGAATTCATGGAAATTCTTGTTGGAAAAGAGGCGATAAATGTGAAGAGTCTAAAGGTCAAATAAACGAGCAATAAAAAAAGGAATCGACCAATAAGCATTCAGTTGGAACCCGAATCAATTTCTTAAAAAGTGTTAAACAGTGTAAACCTGTTAAACAGTGATTCAGAATACGAAAGTGATTCAAGAACAAGCAAAAAACTTAAACTCGACATAATATCAGAATTATCAGATCCTTCCTTTCATCCATCAAATTTATCACAAAATTTGAAGTCTAGTTCGGAAATTCAATTGTCACCTCTACAAAAAATACTAACTTCTTGAGTCTGTTCTGCCCTTGGTCACCCAATGAGGCTAGCTCGCATTTAAAATCGAAAAATGAAGGCTAAAGAAATTCGCGAAGCTTTCAATCCAATTGTTCCATTACCTGTTCATTGGGATGGTAAAATGTTACCAGCATTGACGTCTAAGGAAGCAGTCGATCGCTCAGAAATTCTCGTGTCAGGCGCAGATGTCATCAAGCTTTTAGGAGTTCCAACGATTCCTGCAGGAACTGGTAAAACACAGGCAAAGGCAGTACACCAACTTCTGGAAGAATGGAACCTGGCAGAACATGTGACATCAACATGTTTCGATACAATTGCCAGTAATACAGGGTTATATTCCGATGTCATCACCGAGCTAGAAAATATATTAAAGAAATTTCTATCGAGTTTAGCTTGTCGGCATCATATAATGGAGCTTACGGTGGCAGCAGTTTTTTTGGCTCTGTTCGGTCCATCAAATGGGTCAAATATACAGCTATTTCAGAGATTTTAAAAATCTTGGAAACATATCGATAGCAACAAATATGAGACTGGGTTGCAAGATGTTACCCTTGCTTCTACTTTAACATCTTTCAAAAAAGAAATTATAACATTAAAACGAATGCAACCGCTTTCAAAGGCTATTATATAAGTCCCTTAGTAAACTTTGTGGTGGATAACAATTTAAAAGGAACCAATTGCGAAACCGAGCTTTCTTCCAATTTCCTAGTGAATGTGAAAGCTCTTTTAGAATGTAATGCCAATTAATTTCTTCCTCGAAAACCCTTGGAATTATTAGCACTACCGAATAATTTTTCATCGCAGAAACCGCTGTGAGATTCAGCAACATATTTCATAAATGCAGTATTCAGCTATTGTCAGCAATAAAAATAACTCACATCATCTCCTAATAGCAATTGCAAATATCTTCTTATACTATTTTTCTCTAGTAGATCACAATTTTGCATTTAATGGCAAAATTAAGAATTGTCTTGAAACCATTGATTTCAATTTAGAACATTGCGACCATCTCCGCTGTTTAAATTTACTATATGTTGAATGTGTCCCATCAGTTACGAGGGATTTGTCTGTGTTAAGGCGAATGTGGCGCCTCTGTAGGAATTAAGGAGGTACCTTTTAGTCAAATCTTTTGACGCGTCAAATGCATGGAGGCTTGGAGGCCTGGGTAAATCTGTGATAAACTGATATTGATTTATGAATTACTTTGCTCCGTTTTATGAACTATTTTACAGAAAAAATTCTGCTCAATAGGATTGCAAAAATATACTTCATTATTTTTTTAGATCTACGTAAAACATTACTAATATTATTATAGAAGGAGACCTTATCTAACTTATGATCTTGGATGAATTTAAATTACGTCAAAGACTTAAGTACGTTTACTTTAAGCAGAAATGATCTCAGTTCCTCAAGGTAAAATGAGTATACACGTGGGAGAGTTTAACTTCTACTGAAAAATTATCTGATGATAATTGAAATATTACATGTCAACACTTCATAAAACTTCACATGTACGCGATTTATACTCGGGAAGGGAAAAATACAAATATCTCAGGACAGCATATCTACACGAAATTTCCGAATATTCACTAGTCACGCTGTTTTTTAAATTCTGCATTAATCAGTATTTCTTAGATTTTTAAATAATGAGGATCTTTTTTGCTACGGTCTTAACCTTACACGTTATTCTTAATTCTATTGGTAAGTAAAGACTAAATTATAATATCGCTTTTCATATTTTATGTTTTATAGTATGTACGTTAGAACATACCTATTACATATATCAATTAATGTAAAATACTATGTTAACTTTATGATAAGAAACAATTATTATAATTTTTTTTAAACTTGTTCTCGGGTCAACACGGTTTTTCATCATTACAACGGGCTAAATCAAGCGACTAATAATATGAGGATGTTATTAGTTAATTTAAGCTCTAAGTTGGCTTAAGAGCCTGTTGAAAATGGAGGAACAAAGATATTTCGCAAGCCGCTTGAAGAAATTAAACTCCTCAGCAGCTAAGCCTTCTAGTAATGGTAATTTCAATTGGGTTTTGCAATTGAAGGAGTTTTTTCCATGTGTAAC
The DNA here is from genome assembly GCA_011634705.1 of Andricus grossulariae. Taxonomy (NCBI): domain Eukaryota; kingdom Metazoa; phylum Arthropoda; class Insecta; order Hymenoptera; family Cynipidae; genus Andricus; species Andricus grossulariae. The sequence continues at coordinate 25,841,932 of JAABKJ010007545.1, read as the reverse complement.
TCTGCTCATTTATATCCGGGACTGGATGGAATAGCGTTACAAAATAATAAAGAGACAATCTTGCATAATTTTTCAGTCTATTTAAAGTGCTCAGATTATGGTAGAGTACTAGGCTCTGGTAGTCTACAGGTGTTTCTACACTCGTCCTTAGTATCAGGCATTCAACCTTATCGTACCTTCCTTCTCCCTTTTTATGTCACACGCACAATTGCTCAGTTAGGGCTCCTGGGTTCAATTAGAGGCTGCATTCGTATCGGGGAATTCAAATTTATGTATGAGCCATCGAGAAACTGTACGATATGCAATCTCGGGGAAAGAGAGGATTTTTAAAATATTTTGGCTACTTGTCCTGCGTATGCGGATTTTAGATCTTCCATTTTTAGCAGCCTCCAACTCTCACATCCAGTGGAGAATACTGGTTATACTTCCTTAACTCGAACTAGCTGAAAGAACTCTTTAAAGTCGCCTTTTTTTATGACTAAAACATTGCGTCTTAGAACATTTATAATGGAGTCTTAGGTCTTGGCACGTCACTGTGTGCGTTATAATATCGTTTTAATGCATATCTTGTAATTGTAATCGATGTTGTTTTTGACTTGCACTCTCTGCTTATACTTATCAAATAATATGTTTATTACTGTATATTTTCACTTATTTGTAATGGTCAAGGACTATGAAACAAATTATTTTCTAATAGAAAATGAAAATATAAGTTACTTCAGTACGATGAGTGACATGATTTGCGATGATGTAGGTACAAAATTAGGAGCATGGTGTAGTTTGCAGTTCGTCTTTCACCACTTTTATGTCCGCGAGTGTTGCAGGTGAGAAAAATCGACTTTGGATGCTTTCTTAAAGCTACCATGTATCACTCCATCGGTTTTTATTGGCTTGCTTTCTGATAGTCTAGAAAGTTTCTTATAATGCGACAGTATTTAATGAAACCGCCTTCTGAGCTACTGCCAGTACCCTACTGACTCCTGAATGTTCAAAATGTTCAGTGCATCTTGCGTGCACATTGCCTGTAGCCGGAATTCCAATGGAATGAATAGATGCATGTTTCACATTCCTCCGCCTGTAGGATACCTCTGTGATTTTGACAACAGCGTCATCTAACACGAGAACTATTGGGTATCTCGAAGTTATTTGGGCAATGTTTATGAAAAAAACAGTGAATATCAATTCATTTGATTCAAAAATGTTTATCTTTGGTTCAAAATTAATTGTTTACTATAAGATTTTTCGTTAAGATTTAATTGAAATTCAAATTTCTTCTCAATAATTCCAAATTGGTGGCGATGTCATAGCTATCCTACAGGTTTCGGTTAAGCGGACAAGCAATGTCGATGATGTAGATTCTTCTACCGTTTCTTTCTCGCACTACGATGTCGGGGATCCGTCAGGATAGTAAAATTCCAATATAAGATGTAATTTATGTTTTCTAAAACGGGCATTGGAATGCAAATATAGAAAGGCATCCATTCTGTTAAGAGTCCTAGGTTTAGGGCAAGTTGTTGATGTATAATTCCCGCCACGTCATCATGGCTGTGCGTATATCCTCTTTGAGCCATTACGCGACAACCATCAATAATGTGCTCGATGGATTCGTTGGTATCTACACATAATCGACAAAGGTCAACCACGTCTTGATGTAACACGTGTTTTTGATGTCTTCTGATGACAAATTTAAGGGCGTGTAGTCAAGATCAGCTTTACAGATGCTGTTGTGAAGCGCAACATACCGCTTGCTGTTAAAATAGTCTCACAACTGTATAACTTGTGACTCACACAGTTTCTTGACATCTAGAACGCCCCTACCCCTTTCTGTCATGGTAGAACTACCATTTCAATTGTCGAATTACTGTGGTCGGTTCTGCATTTATTTAGTCTGAACTCCATGTGCATCTCATTGGAAAACTGCTTTGTAACATCGATCATTTGCTACAGTTTCTGATCCGAACTAGCGTATACTAGCTTCAGGTCATCCATGTATAAAATATAGATCACTTGATGACCATCCTCGTTTTCATGTATTAGGAACCCATGAGATATGCTATTTAGTATTTTGCTCAATGGGTTCAACGCCAAACAGAACCACCATGCACTGAAGGAGTCTCTTGGAAAGATATCAGTCGTAATGAGTATTAATCTAGTTATCCTTGGTTGTCCATGATCAAAAAAATTGATTCTTGTACACCGAAGCATCATCGGTCTTCGTTGTCCACATCTTCCAACGAAAGTTCATCAATAAAAAGTTGTAGTTCCATCTCCATTTTCATGGCAGCAATTTCAACAGCCGAAAGCAATCTGTTTGCAGATATTGAGCGTTTTTGGCCTGCTAAATTCTGCTCATTTATTCTTGTGGCTAGCTCTGGGTACTTAAGTATGAAGACTCGATGATGCTCTCTTCTCACACTTTGCCCATTTTTCCCTGCCAGAAAATAAAGGCGCATAGCATCATCAACAGGTCGAGGAAGAACATCACTTGCCGCTGCTTGATCGTGTGACGCGGCTTGCACTAACTGATGTTAATTGCCGTTGCTTTTCCACACCTAATCAACCTGTTGTTTCATCTCCATTGCTCGGTCTTCTGGAATGTGTAGATCAGTCTTGATATTTTGCCCGTTTTTCTTCCTTCGGGTAAAAGCTACCACGGGGTTCGGATCCAGCCCCTTGACCCTATTGTCGGGGGACTTATTGTTTCGGCCGAGTCGAGCACTGGCTATACAGTCTTGTTCAACAAAGCGCAAGGTTTGCACTGCGAACCCTCTACAGTACTCATCATCGCGATACATTAGGAAGAAAAAGAGAGGCACTAGGAAAGGAAAAAAAAAATGAAATACAGTGCAGGACTACATATTATTGGGCCCAGCTTGGATTTATGCTAATAATTTAAAATTATTTTACTGTGTCTTCCTTTTTTTGGTTTAACTGTAAATTATTTCACTTATTGTTGGGAAGGCATCTTTTTGTTTTCGAAGTTAAAAATTCATTTTTAATCGTCAATAATTTATATCATTTGAAAATTTATCTTAAAATAAATTATTTGAACAATAACTGACCAGATTCTTAAAAATCCAATCAAGATATTCATATGGATTCAGGAGACTTTTTTGACCCTTTCAACTAAATTTTTCTCGGGGACCTATCAGAGCATGCAGAAGTATGAGTGGCACGTGGTTGATAGCGGCGACTAGACTAATTGAGTCTAGACCAATCACTTAGCTCCATTTCAAACATTCGGTTCTTCATATAAACTCCCTTGATTATTGGGGGCTTCTCAAATAAACTCCGTTTTACGATCTGTGTGGGAGATATTCTCATTAAAAAAAAATGGGAAGAACAAAGGCCTCATATACCAATGATGAATTAATATGTAGTCCTTCACTGTATTTCCTTTCTTTTCCTTCTCGTAGTGTCTCTCTTTTTCTAGCGAATGTATCGCGACGATGGGCACTACAGACGGTTCGCAGTGCCAACCTTGCGTCTTGTTGAACAAGACTGTACGGTAGGGTAGGTCGATAATAAATACTTTTGGAATTCGTAATTGCTAAAACGCGGGAAAGTAGCGTATTGGGGTCCTAAAAAAGTATAAATAATTTGGATTCAATCGTCATGCAGCTTAGTTACCCGCGCTCGATCGATTCCAAGTTGATGATACTTTTTTAGGACCCCAATACGCTACTTTTCCGTGTTGTGGCGATTTCGAATTTCAAAAGTATCCCAACGGCAGGGTCAAGGTGCTGGATGCGAACCCATAGCATACATACTTTGAGCATCCACGTTGAACATGTCCGAGTATTTCTGGCTCTTGCTTGCACGCTCGGCAGTTGGTATCGCCTACAGGTACATTCATTGTGCGCTTGCTCGACATTAAGGTGTCTATAATGCCGTCTTGACAGACAAAAAGAAGTCCTTCAATATCCGATCTCAATCCAGCAGACTTGAGAAATATATTGGACAGGCCCATCGATAGCTCTTCTCTATTATTATTCTTATTAGTATCGTTTATATCCTACTTGAGTATGATACTTATGTTGTAATCTTAGCCTAGACCTTTTTTTGTATTAAATAGTGAAGCAAGTAATGGAAATGAAGGTCAAAATAAAAGATTCGATAATTCTTTTTGAAACGTTTCGGTCACTGTTTTGGACCCTGATCAGTCAAAAAAACATTTATTAGGTCTGTAAAAAGCATGCAAGTAATGTAGAAAATATTATAAAATCAAACCTTTGAAGCTCTTATTACTAACGGCGAGATAACCGCAGCTTTTGAAAACTGTCAAAATAACGAATCCTCGGGTCCTGATGGATTGTCATATGAATTCTTAAAAAATTTACCAGGTAATTGAATTCTTCATATGAGCTTTCTTTTTAGCAAAGTTTTAGAACAAGAAAAAATACCTGATTCCTAAGCCAATATTCATCTTAAAATGTTCTTCAGGAAGGGCGACAGGCAGGACCCCGCATTTCAAAAAAAACCTATGGCCTAATCTCATTAATTGTCTGAAACAAGGGTTTCAACACGAATCAACGACTACTTATACTAGTTTTTCAAATGAATACTTTATAGAGGAGAGTCGGGTATGGTGCCGCGCTTTGAATTACGTTTTTACCATTTAATTGATAAATGATGGCTATCAAATTTCAGCCAGCGTGCCCCATACAGAGTAAAAAAATTTGAACTGTGGCAGGGATATTATTTCTCATTATAGTTAAATATTCAGCTAGAAACAAGTGAAGAAATTTAGGAAGATTTCCCGATCAGCGAAAGAGAATATCTTTGACCTTTTTCCGTTTACCAGGGATACCATATAGTTGATACACATTATATGGATATATAAAATATATATATATCAGGAATAGGTGTCTGAAGGTACAATCGGAGCTGCACCGGTGCATCATGGGAGCCTCGAAATACAATAGTGACAGTCGTATCAGGAGCAGTGACAGTTCAGATTTACTTTAGATATTTAAAAGAGTTTTACCACTTAAAATGCACGACAATGTTAATATTAAATAGAGTTTGTGTCCGGGTAATAATATTGGGTATGTTTAAAAAGTAATGCAAGTTTTCACAATTTTAAAATTTTATTTTTACGAAAAAAAAACGTTACCCTTTAATCATCAAAGAATCCTCCGTTATTGTGCAACCACTTCTGCCACCGGTTCGGTAATTCATGTATTACTTCGCGAAAGAATTCTTGGCTTATCGACGCAAAGAAACTATCAATCCATTTTCGCATATCTTTAAATGTTTGAAAGCATATACCTTGAAGCGCCTTATTCATTGATCTAAAAAGATGTTAATTAGATGGCGCGAGGTCTGGAGAGTATGCCGGATGCCGCAGAACTTCCCAGGCAAGAGACATTCAAGTTTCACGGACGAGTTTCGCAATGTGTGGTCTGGCATTATCATGTAAGAATTTGACTGGACGTGGTTCGTGGCTAGTGATTGGACGGTTTTCTCCAATTCTCTGCTTGAAAGGTTTAGTTATTCCGCCGTGACTGTTTTCTTTGGTTGCAACAGCTCATAATACAACATTCCTTTCCGATCCCACCATACACAAAGCATTACCTTATCAGCATAGATTTTGAGATTTTTAGTAGACGTGGAAGGTTGTCCAGGATGAACATACGATTTTTTGCGCTGCGGATTGTCGAAATAAATCCAGTTTTTATCTCCCATTACGATTTTACACAAAAATGATTTTTTATGGTGTTTAACAAGGAGATAATGGCAAGCGTCGATTCGTTTTTGCTTGCTTCACTTAACTCATTCAGAACCCATTTTCTTGCCTTTGCAATCTTGGCCTTTGCTTCCTAGTGCTTGGAAATCGTCGTCTAAACACTGGTCTGGACGAAGTTCACGTCCATGGTCATTCAAACTAAAGTCACCACTTTTGAACCGTTTGTACCTTCTGGTAACTGTTGAATACGTTACTATGTTATCACCAAAAACTGTACTCAACAATTCAAAGGCATGTTCCGCCTTTTTTCTTTGTTGAAATTCACAGAGAAGTGAATGGCGAAAATGTTTCTCACTCAGCGACAAGTTTTCTACGTTTCTAAGAAAAAATATCTCTTAGGTAAACAAATGACAAAATCCAAATTTTGAGGGTATTTAAATTAGTTATTCAATTAACCACCCTGTAAATTGCGCATCACTTTTTTTTCCGAAAGGAACGATTGTAGATTTCGATCGTGACTTTGGGGTAAAATAAAATTGATTAAGTGTGTAAATATATATTTTTTTATTCACATCGAGGTAGTCACTTTTTCATACGAAGGAAATGTTAAACGATCGCGTTCTTTAACTAATTTTGTATTATTATATGTTTTCAATTATTAAAAATAAAGAAATTAAGATTATTTTTTAAATTACTTGGCAAAACTTGTATTTTACAATTTATGTTTTAACTAACTTATACGAAATGAAATGGAATAAACAAATTACGCTATTACTATTTTTAAGACGCTTTTAAAACTACAAATTCCTTAAAAAAATTTTTTCTTTTTACAGAAATGACATCAGGTGTGTCGCCTAAAACAAGGGACTTTCTTACAAATTTTGGGAAGAGTAAAGAACATGCGAGTCACCAAGGTAGCTATAGTTAAAATAAAAATTTATAGCAGAAATGTTTGTTAATAAACTGTTTTTATATTGACGGTTTGAAACTTTCAATAATCTCTTGAACCGAATAATATTTTACCCAATGTTTTAAAGAAAAACGTTCAGAAAAGTATACCATTCTGGAACTTTTTTATTTACCTGTCGTCTTTTAACCTAAAAGTAGAATTTTAGACTTATTCATTCTTGATGCACTACACGGTACAAAGTCATTAAAAATTTTTTTAGAAGGGCTGCAAACAATTTTTTTAAATTGAAACAATTTGAAAAAAAATTAAAATTCTTATTTATTTTCAAAAAATATGCGAGATGCAAAAAATGTTTGCACAGAAAAGTTTATCCTCCTTGGACGATTTACAATTTTTTTTTATAATACTTTCCAATATTTTTCACCGTTTTCAAAGTATATTCATTTTTTCAAACAGTTACTAATTTTTCTTTCTGTTTCATCAAATACAAGTGAGTTATCATTTTTCACGATTTTTTGTCCGTTTGTCTGTCGTTTGTCACTCCTGGCTCCTACAATATCTGTGCTATAGGTCTGAAATTTGACATGGATGTTAATCAGCTGGCGAATACTCAAGAAAAAATATTTTTATCCGCTTATCTATTATGTCTTTCTAACGGCGGTTGAAAAAAAAAGAAAAACGAAGGGGGTTTCAGACCACCATGGTAGAAGATTTTCTTTTAGTCCGTTTTTCTTTGGGAATAGCTCCATTGGTATCAAAACATATATATTTTCATTGTCTTATCTTTATAATTGAAAAAAAAGGCAAGAGCGATTTGCTGGAACTTTTAGAAACAGTCAATTTTAGTCTCTTGTCCATTCCTTGTATCTTGTGTGGTTTCGTGAGAAAGTTGAATTATTATGTTTCTCAGTTTGAATTTTTATAGCTAAATCCAAAAATATTGGCAGTAGAAGGCTGGCTAACGAACTTGACCTGTCTCTTTGGACCACAAACCAGTGTGCAGAAGGAAATTCGAATCAGAACATTCCTGCGAAAGTTATCGCTTCGTCAGACAACAGACAGACACACATACAGACAGACAGGCTGAAAGACAGGCATTTTTACAAAAAATATTTTTTCTGAGTCAGGGGGTCTCAAAATGTCGAGAATTAACGAAAACTGGATAGGTCCAAAATCACATGAATCTAAGACATTTCATCATAAATGATGAGAATTTAACAAATTTGTTATATGTCATACTCTCTTTTTAAATAAGTGGTTAGATAATATGAAAACGAACAAATTTGGTCTGTCATGGTTTGGAATGACTCGAATCCCGTAGCCTATGAAACCCTCTTTGTAGGGCGCTTGTTGAACTTTCAAATGAAAAAGATGAATTTGTAACCAAAAAGATACGTTTTATAACTACAATGACGAATCTTTCACTTAAAAATAAATTTTCAATAAACAGTATAACAGTTAATATTTCAACTAAATTTGAAATAATTTTTTTTTCATTTGAAAATTGTTTCTTTAGATTTACGTAGTGCAGGTGTGAGGTCATGACTTAATTAACCGACACGCAACAGTATGTGCTCATAGAAATTTATCGCAGATAATTGATCTTGAGAATCGTGTCATTCTGATGTTTAATTTTCTAATGAAACAAAAAATTCTAAATCTGTATGAAAACGTTGCATACCCTTTTGATCCAATTTCGGGATCACTTTGATTAACTGCAATTTACTGTATATATGTGTATAAACAGTTTTTTAATAAACATAAAATCATTCTGATAATAATATTATATAAAAGATTTCATGACATGCAGAGTTGAATAAAAACATTGGAAACATTTAACAACTACACTGACGATTACAACCATAAGTACATAAGTCCATAAGTTCGTGCGTATTCTTCAACGTCGATTAGGTAACTCATCTATTACGCAATATTCCGTAAATTTGAATAGTGCTCAGTCTAAACGCAACTTTGGTGGAGATTAGAGGGTTCGAAATATTTATAGTTATCGGAAATTACGATGAGTACAGAAGACATGTTGTGCATTTTTCCTTTAAAAGTGGGGAATTACCTCATTCTGGTCGGCCAGTTGAATTCGATGATGAATTGCTCAAGACTTTGTTTGAAGCGGATCCTCAACTGCCTATAGACGAGTCAGGATCAGTGACCATATCTCGATAGTATCGTCACGGAAGATAAAAAATGGGTATTATATCATACTACTTCAAGGAAGAGACAGCGGTTGGATAAAGATAAACCAGCAGAACCTACACCAAAAGCAGGACTTTATCAGAAACAAATCATGTTGTGTGTTTGGTGGAATGAATCCGGTATTATCCACCACGAATTCTTGCAATTCAATCAAACTGTAACTGCTGCACTTTACGCAGAACAACTTGTGAGACTAAACGCAGAACTGATTAACAAACGCCCTGCTTTGGTACATAGAACTAAAGTTTTATTTCACCGAGATAATGCCAGACCTTATACAGTAAAAATTGTCACTGGAAAAATAAAGGAATTTAATTGGGAACTCATGCCTCATTCACCATATTCTCCGGATGAAGGACCTAAAAAAAGCAGTGTTCGAGTATTTTGCCTCCAAAACCAAGTCTTTTTACAAAGAAGGTATCCATATGTTGTTGAAGAGATGACAATTAGTTATAGATAACGATGGAAAATATATCATTGATGAACTGAATAAACTCTCTGTTTTTTGTTTACTTTTCAAGTGTGGAAAAATACGCAGAATCTTATGGACTAATCTGATATATTAACATACGATTATGTACTTTGAGAAAAATGCAATCCTCTATTTCTTGCTGCAGAATTGGGTTCCCAGCTCTATTGTTTGCCTGAAAGCGACCCTATACCTATTACTTCTCGTTACAAACCTTTTTCTTCTTCCGACAGACATTCTCCAGAAAGGACTCTTTCTCTTGCCATACCTCATTCTTCTGCCGTGTCTTCTTTTCCTGCTGAGCCCCCTCTTCGTGCTAGTTTCAGGGTTCCTCCTGCCTGGCATCCCGCTTCTGTCATGCTTGAATTTCAACTTGAAGAACTTCCATTTATTCGACTTATTCCCAACAGGAATACAAACCTGATATTCGAACTACGAAGGTACGCATTTCCTCTTGATAACCGAATTCAGTTGAGAACAACAAAGAATGTCCTTCAGCACATGCCAACCGGAGAACAAATTGTATTATCAACATCCAATGGCGAAGTCTTTGCAATGGTGGAAAAAACAAAAAGAACAAAGGTTTTTCAAGCATTATATATACCTGTTAATGTCGCAGGAAAGCGGGGAAAAATAAACATGAACAGTGGCGCAGTTCAAAATTTGACACCAGAAGAAATCGCGGAATGTCCAGTAGGCGGGAATCACCCAATCTCAAAGAGTTTCAGAGCAGTATATGTGTCAACTATAATTTAAAAGAATTCGCGCGTCGGCACGAACAAAATAATACAAGATGTCCATTGATACCAGCAGATTACTTCACACATTAAGAAAAAATATCGAAGATAAAGAGTTCTATTGTATTTTCATATGAGATAGCGCCACACTTTATGATATGCATAATCCGTTTCCTCAGATTTAGGAACATTTTCTTTCTTCAAATTGAGAAGCCACTGGTGTCAGATTTCAGACAATCGCGATAAATAAATTTTTCAAACTATTTCAGTAGTGCAGCAATTTAGATTTTTGGTTACATGATGCCTACACATCGAATTGGTTTTCATAATATAAACAAGAAATTGTATAATAGAGTCTACTTTTTTTCCATGTACCGGATCTCTCTATTTGCGCTTGGTCTTTATGCTTTCCCTACTTTTATTCATTCACTTTTTGATATTAAGGGTCAAAACATGGAGACCTGTGATTATTTAATTTCTATTTACCTTCTGTTGAAGCTCCTTAGGCTTTAACGTATATATTCTCAAAACTTGCCTCGTGCTCCGAACTTGATTAAAGTGTTTTCAAAATGGAAAATATTTTATATAATGTCAAACTTCATTAAATTAAATGTACGTATTATTACCTTTTGTAGCTCGAAACGAGACTGCTTATTCAGATATTGCAAAATAAGGTACAAATGTGATTCCTTATCATTATTTTATTTGATTTACCATAATAGAAATGTATATCAACACATTTTTTAAGATAATTAAAGAATTTTCCTTTTTACCTTTTTTCACATAGCGTCCATTGGGGTGCAGACATGTTGAATGGGAGCTACTTACCAGAGTTGAAAATAATAGAAATAGGAGAAATAAGGAAGATAGATAAATCACTAATAAAGGAAAAATGTAAAAATTTAGCAAGTACGATAATGAGCCAAGTGAACGAAAGGATAGATGAGGTGTTATCGAAATTCGTGAATTTTTCAGGTCGTGCTTCGCCACAAATCAATGAATCTACTTCATTTTTTTAAATTATATATAACTGTTCTTGAGATTTTTCTGAGGATATTTTGCAAATATCATTTTTTTTAAATATCTCCTTCGAAATTATTAATAAACAATGTTTGATCCATATTCGACCCCCGATGCACAGTAATCGACATCAAACGAATTTATTCTCAAAAATTCCTATAGCGTTTAGTGTGTGGGAAAATATTTATCCATTAAGTATTGTTTACTGCTAATTATTCAACACTTTGAAACGAAAATTTCAATATTTGACCTTGATTTGTCGAAGTCAAAAATAAAATCGTATTTTTCTTGTTAATCGGCACTTTTTATTTATTTGTTTTTAATATTGTAGGAAGAAAGCTGAGGTTTTTTCCTATAAAATACTTGAAAATCATAGTGGATCTTTTTTGTTTTTGAGATACTGTAAGCCAAACTTCTTGGCGCATCGACAGACCGACGCGAAGCGGCGCGGCTCCGCTTGAAACCGCAAAGATATCCACGTCACCGAAACTCTCCAAACTCCATTTAATAAATACTCGCTGACCTCGCATATCACTCCCTACCGGAAGTCGAATTTCGCCGGCTTAGTCCCGCCTCTGCATAGGGTACGTGGGGCGGACCCCTTGTGCTGCCAGCTGGCCCGGTAGGCCTGCAGTATCGAAGTGTCCTAAGCCTCCCGGCGCATCATTTGTTGTACCCCCTCCATCATCCTGCAGACCTCTTCATGCTCCCGCCTGTCGTACTATGCCGCGGCTGTGGAGAAGTGGAATTTTATGTCGCATGCGTTGTCTTTCGTCTTAGCTGTCTATAAATACCCCTTTTGGGGCTCCAAGTTTCACGCTTGCGAAGCTAATGCATTTCTACAGAATCCCGGGAATACAAGGATTAGTGGGAAATTACCAGAAAGGGTTGACAATTTTTCCTTATCCCTCCCCCCCTCCCCCCTAGGCGGTCCCTCATCGTGGTAGGCGACTAGCCGTTTTGCTGCTTTTTGCCCCCAAATCATCTAGTTATAACCTTTTGGGCTGATGAAGTTACTTGGGCTTTGCGCATGACCCTGTCTCTCGCCTTAAACACCGCGTTTCGCCGCCTTTTGTCGTAGTTTACCTTCTGGCGATCAAACGCATTTTCGTGCTGTGAGGAGACCAGATCTTGGAGCTCCTTCAGTTTAACCATTCTTTGCCTGCACTCCTCGTGCTCTGTTGGGAGCAATTCTGGTAGTTCTTCCGCTCTTTGCCGCAGACTTTCATAAGGTTTTGATTTCCTACCTAGATTCAAGTAGGCCGGGCTGACCTTGGTGGTGCTGTGCACGTTCGTGTTGTAGGCGAACCTGAAATCCTTAAGGTATGCTTCCCACTGCCATAAGTCTCTGTCAACCCTTGAAATGCTTGGTTGACGTATTCTATTCTGTTGTCTGAAACGAGCACTTCCGGTGCTCCCCACCGGTTCAGGATATGGTCCACGAAAACTTTGATAATTGTCTCGGCATTAGGTCGTCTCATGGGCGAGAATACACACGATCTGACTTCTTTACAAAATTTTCGCTGAATTTCGGCGAATAAATTTTTCTGGATATCATATTGCTTTTTACGAATTGACACGCTTTCACAACCTACTTCAATTAATTATGTTCGCAAAGCGAGATTCACAGGGGCTCCTAGCATATTTTTCTCAATTCACCCAAATGAGTTTCTTTTTACTGAGTACTCACTTCCTCCTGACTTTTTCAACACCAGAAAAAGAAAGAGAAAAATACAAATTCAGTGAATTTCAACATAGGCAGAATATGGAATTCTTCTGATCCGACGACTCGTGAGCTAAAAAAATCGAAGCTTGTCTCAAGTTCTTTCGGAATGAAGTTTTAAATGAACTTTCAGTTGGGGTATAAACTTATTTTTGACCCAACACGATATTTAAGATTCATAATTGTGTTAAAAGCGTGATCTATATGGATGTTAGAAGGTACTTAGGTCAAACATCCCTTAATACCATCCAACTTGCCTCACAATGTTACCACAAGGAGTGGATGATATACCAACATACGATTAGCTACTTTTAGAAAAATTTAATCCTCTACTGTATCTTTTTACAGAGATGAGTTCGCAGTTCGACTTCTCACCAAATGGCGACCCTAGTCCTAGTCGTCCTTGTTCCAGAACTTCATCTCCTAACAGACATCAATCTACGGAAAGTTCCCTTCCTTCTGCAAGGTCTTCTGTTCTTGCCAGGTCAAGGTCTCCTACCAGGCGTCTTTCTTCTTCCGTACTTGGATATGAACTTCAACAACTTCCATTTATTCGGCTTATTCCCCACACAAGTCCACACCAGCGATTCGAAATTCGGAAATTCACTTTTCCCGCTCATATACCAATTCAAGTGAAAGGAAAAAATAATTTTCTGGGGCCCATTCCAACCGACGAACGATATGTTTTAACAACGAGCAATGGTGATGTGGTTGCAATATTGGAGAATAATAGACGTCTTTGTGGGATATATACAATAAAAAATTACTTCGAGAAACGGGTGAAAGTAAACATGGAAAGCAGCGCTGTTGATGATTTGAGCCCAGAAGAATGCGCGGAATCTCCCCTAGGCGCCAGAAATATCTTCAACTGGAATAGTTGAATTTTCAACCGCGGAAGAGATGAATAAATTTTTAACTAAAATTGTGGAATATTCAATTGAATTGCTTAAATGAAAAATTAAAAAAAAAATTAATTTGTAACAAAAAAAAAGGAATTTTCAACAACGTACTTAAATTTTTAGTAAAAAAAATAATATAAAAAAATCAGATCCTAAAAAAATTAATTTTTAACAAAAGAGTTCAAGTTTTAATCAAGTAATTGAATTTTCCACCAAAATCATCAATTTTCTACCAAAAAAGACAAATTTTCGACTAAGCACTTGAATTTGTAAGTAAGAAAGATAATTTTTCAACTAACTAGGTAAATTTTTGAATTACAAAAGTAAGTTTTAACCAAAAATGGAATAGTGAAAAAATTCCAGTTTGAAAAAATCATTTTATAACAACAAAAAACGAATTTTCGTCAAAATAGTTAAATTAAAAAAAAAAGTGATGAATTCTAAACTAAAATGGTGAATCTTCAACTGGAATAGTTGAATTTTTTACCAAAAAGCTGAATTTGAAACTTACAAAGATGAATTTTTAATTCAACGAAAAAATAAGAATTTTTAACAAATTGTTGAATTCTCAACCGAACAAAAGAATTTTGAACAAATAAGATTAATTTTCTGACCAAAAATGGAATAAAAAATAAATACATTTTTTGTTAAGATTAAAAAATAAGTAAATAATAAATAAATAGCAAAATAATTAAATAAAAATACATTTTCAGATAAAAAATTAATTTTTAACAAAAAAAAAAACGAATTTATAAAAAAATAGTTTTATTTTTCAACTAAATTGTTTAATTTATAGTCAAATAGTTTAATTTTCTACCAAAATAGTTTAATTTTTAACAAAAAATATAAATTTTCAGCCAAAAAGTTAATTTTAAACCAAGTAGTTGTTGTTTCAACCAAAAAAATGAATTATCAACTGAAATTATGAATTTAAAAAAAAAAATTAATTTTCAAGAAAAGCGTTTAACATTCAACCAGGGCTGAATTTTCAACCAAAAATGAAACAAATTTCTATAAAACAGTTGAATTTTCAACTAAATTATAAATCTTAAGAAAAAAATTAATTTTCAAGACGAGTTCAATATTCAACCAAAAATGAAACGAATTTTTAATAATACAGTTAAATTTTCAACTAAAATGATGAATCTTCAACATAAATGTACATAAATTAATAAATATTTATTTAAAATAAATAATTTAAATAATTTATTTTAAATAAAAAAACAGTTGAATTTAACGAAGAAAACGAATCTTTAAGAAAGTTGTTAAATCCGCAACCAAATAGATGAACTTTGAACAAACAAGATTAATTTTCTACTCAAATAGAAAAATCTTCAAAAAAATAGATGCACTTTTTATCAAATTGTTGAGTTTCCAACTAAAATGATGAATTTTTAACAACAGAAAAATAAAAGAATTTTTAGTAAAATAGATGAAACTTCAGACAAAGAGATGAATTTTTAACTAAAATGATGAATCTTCAAAAAAAAAAAAAAAAAAAATAGATTTCCCAGAAAACAATTCAATATTCAACCAAGAATTTTCAACGAAAAAGTTGATTTTGTAACCAAGAAGATTAATTTTATACAGGAAAAAATGATCTATCAACATAATCCATGAATTTTCAAGCAAATACTTAAATTTGCAACTAAAAAAGATGAATTTTAAAACCCAATAGTCGAATTATCACGCTCGAAAAAATTCCCTGATTTTACAAACTATTCCCTGAAATTTTTAATTTAAATTAAAAAAAACTCAGTCCAATTAAAACATGTTGATTTAAGGTATTTGAAATATTATCCAATACCATCTTTTACATACCAATATAATTCTATTTCGAAATAGAAAATAATCCACTGTAGTATGAGTAATACGTACCTGAAACAAAAAAAATGTACACCTTAGTATTTAGTACAATAAAAAGTTTTTTTAATATTCAACACAGAAATATAAACTTACTTTAGTAAGATATTAAATTTAAATTAAGTATATCCTATAACATTATTTATTAACTTTTCAAGGTGATTATTCAAATTCTGAAGAAAATTACAGGTTTTTTTCAAGTATAATAATTTTGCTTCATACTTGAATAACCCTTTTAATTATCCATCTGTGAATTTTTAAATTGCAATTACGTAAATGCATTAAAAAATGGGAGAATGAAAAAAAAAAGAATAAATATACATCAATTACGCAATTTAATTAAATAGCGATGTTCCTTAAAAATAAATTTTGAACCAAAAATGGAATAATAACATTTTCAGTTGAAACAATCTATTTTTCAACAAAAAAATAGGAATTTTCAAGCAAAAAAGACCAGTTTTCTACAAAACAGTTGAGTTTTCAAGCTCAAAATATGAATTTTTACAAAAAAGTTTATTTCTAAGAAAATCATTGAATTCACACCCCAAAGAAGACGATTTGTAAAAAAAAAAAAAATGAATTCACGACGAAAAAGATAAATTTTCAGACAAAAATGGAATAGTTACATTTTCACTTGAAGAAAAAAAAATAATTTACAACCACAAAGAAAGACGAATTTTCCACAAAATAGTTGAATTTCTAACCAAAGAAATGAATTTGTAACTAAAATGATGAATCTTTAACTTGAAAAAATAAATGTTTAACCAAATAGTTGTATTTTCAACTAAAAAGCTGAATTTTCTACGCAAAAAGACAAATTTGCAACAAAATAAATGAATAAATATGAAGATGAATAAATAATAAATAATAATAATAAATTATAAATAAATATGAATAATTGAAGATAAATTTCTAACTAAAAGTAGAATAGTTATAAACTCTCAACCAAAAATTGAATGGTTAATATTTCAGTTACAAAAATAAATTTTCGACAAAAAAGTTGAGTTTTTAACAACAACAAAAAGATTTATTTCAACAAAAAATGGAATAGTTACATTTACTATTGAAAAATTAATTTGCAATAAAAAAAATTTTAAGTGTACATTTTTAATCGAAGAAATGAATTTTCAACCAAAAATATAAAGTTTCAACTAATAAGATTACTGTTCTACTAAAAAAAAAGACAAATTTTCAAACAAATAGTTGAATTTTCAAGTAAAAAATATTAAATTTCTACCAAAAAATAAGAATTTTTAACAAAATACACGAATTTCCAACCAAATAGTTGAGTTTATAACAAAAAATGGATTAATTAAATTTTCAGTTGCAAAATAATTTTAAATACAAAAAAAAAACAAGTTTAAAAAAAAGGTGAATTTTTAACAGAATACATGAATTTTTAACTAAATAGTTAAATTTTTAATCAAAGAAATAAATTTTCAACAAGAATGATTAATCTTAAAAAAAATGAATGTTTAAACAAATAGTTGAATTTTCGACGAAAATGATGAATTTTCAACCGAAAAAATGAATTATCAAAAAAAAGTTAATTCTCAAACAAATAGTTGAATTTTTTACGAGAATAGTTGAATTTTCAACCCAAAGACAAATTTTGCACAAAATAATCAAAAAATGTAACGGCAAGATGAATTCTCAACCAAAAAATTATAAAATAAAAAAATTATTATTTAGTTCAAAATTGAATTATTTTGCTGCAAATTGAAAAATTTTTTGTTAAAAGGTCTCGGTTAAAAATTCAACCGTTTTGTTGAAAAATCGTCTTTTTTTCTTGATAATTCAACAGTTTGATTACAATTTTTTTTCTTTACAAAAATTTTTTAAATTGAAAATTCAACGATTTTTTTTAATACTTATCCTTTTAGTTTGAATATGTATCACTTTCTGTAGAAATTTCATCTTTTTTTGGTTAAAAATGCCACTGTCTGGTTAAAAATGCAACTGTCTGGTTAAAAATGGATCTGTTTCGATTGAAAATTAACTTTTTTGTTAAAAACTCACATTTTTTAGTTGAAAATATAACTGTTTTGTAACAAAATTCGTAATTTCGATCCAGAAAATAAACAATTTCGTATCAAATTAAACTATTTGGTCGAAAATTGGTGTATTTTATTGAAATTCGTATTTTTTGGAATAAAATCAATTTTTTGGTTAAAAATGCAATTTTTGTATTAAAAATTAATCTCTTTTAGAAGAGCATTTAAGTCTTTTATTGAAAATTTTTTTTTTTCTTTCCCCCGTTGAATCCAACTATTTTTTATTTTAAATGAAAACATTATTTGTTGAAATATCAAACATTAATTTTTTCGTTGAAAATTCATCTTTTTGAATTAAAAATTAAACTCCTTGGTTGTCAAATAATTTTTTGGTTGAAATTTCATATTCTCGGTTTGAAATTTCAACTGTTTTATAGAAAAATCGTTTTTTTGACTGGAAAATTTCACATTTTGGTACAAAATTAAACAATTGGGTATAGAATTAAACTGTTTCATAGAAAATTCGTTTTTTATTGAAAATTAATTCGCTTCAATAACAATGACAACACAGCATTTTTGGTTAAAGATTTAGATTTTTTAGCTTAAACATTCAACTGTTTAATTCAAAATGTTTAGAAACGAAAAAAATATAGACTAAAAATTAATCAAATAAAATTTTGACGAACATCACATTCATTGATCAAAATATTTAGTTAAAAGATAATTTAAAGTTAATATATTATGTATATAATAATTTAAAGTTAATTAAAGTTATTTTGTTGAAAATTCATCTTTCTGGTAGATATTCAAGTATTTTGTTAATTTTAGCAGAACATAAATCTTGTTAGTTGAAAATTTAACTATTTGGTGAAAAATATATGCATTTGGTTTACAATTCGTATTGTTTGGTAGGAAATCAAATTTTTTGATTAAAAGTGCAATATATGATTAAAAATAAATCCGTTTTTGTTGAGGATTTAAGTATTTTGTACAAAGTTTGTCTTTTTTGTTTATATTCGTCTGTTCTTTATTTTAAATTAAAACCTCTAATGGTTTAAATATCAACATTATATTTCTTGTTGAAAATTAGTATTTTTAGGTTGAAATAGCAACTCTTTTGTTGAGAATTCGTCTCTTTGGCTTGAAAATTCAGCTAGGTTGAAAGTTGAACTACTTTGTTAAAAAACTAATGTTTTTAGTTGAAGATTCATCATTTTAGTTTAAAATTCTTCTTTTCATTTGAAAGCTTGACTATTTTTGTTGAAAATTCAACTATTTAGTTCAGAATTCATGTATTTTGTCGAAACTTCGTGTTTTAGTAAAAAATTAATCCTCTTGGTTCAAAATTTAACTACTTGGTAGAAAATATATGTATTTTGTTAACAATTAGTATTTTTTGGTAGACATTTTGTTTTGTTTTGGTTAAAAACCTAACTGTGTGGTTAAAAATGAATCTGTTTTAGTTGAAGATTTAAATAGTTTGTTCAAAATTCGTCTTCTTTTGTTGTATTCAACTATTTTTAATTCAACATTAAAATCTTTTTTGGTTTGAATATCATCTATAACATAAATGTGTATAGGCGGAGGATATGCAGATAGAAAAAACAAAATTAAAAAAGATTGGCGAGAATCAGGATTGTCAAAGAGATAGAAAAATATAGAGGTTTATATTGAAGGGAAAGGCTGGGACTGGAAAGAGGGGATTAAAAGAGATAGGAGTGAATGTGTATTGACAAAGAGATAGAAAAAGATAGAGGTGGATAGTGGAGAGATAGGCAGTGATAGTAAAGAGATTTATAGACAAAAGAGTGAATTTGAATTGATAAATAGACAGAAATAGATGGAGGTAGATAGTAGAGAGATAAGCTAGGATAGGAAAAAAGCGAGTTAAAGAGATAGGCGTGGATATGGATTGATAAAGAGATAAAAAAAGATGGTGGTTTATATTGGAGAGAAAAAAAAGATACACTTGGATAAAACAACGATAAAGAGAGAGAGAGAGAGAGAGAGAGAGAGAGAGAGGTAGAAAAACAAGAGATGAGAAAAGATAGACAAAAGATAGAAAAGAGATAAAAAGAGATAGGCGTTAATATGAATGATCAAGAAGATAGAAAGAGATAAACTTGCTTAGACGAAGGACATGCAGAGATAAAGAAAATGAGATTGAAAAAGATAGGCGAGAATCTGAATTGTCAAAGAGATAGAAAAAGATAGAGGTTTATAGCGAAGAGAAAGGCTGGGATTGGAAAGAGGGGATTAAAAGAGGTAGGAGTGAACTTCGATTGACAAAGGGATAGAAAAAGATAGTTGAAGAGATAGGCAGTGATAGTAAAGAGGAGATTGAAAGAGATAGGAGTAAATGTGGATTGACAAAGAGATGGAAAAAGACAGAGGTAGATAGTGGAGAGATAGTCTTGGATAGGAAAAATGGGATTCAAACAGATAGGAGTGAATGTGGATTGATAAAGAGATAGACAAAGATAGAGGTAGATAGTGTAGGGAAAGGCTGGGATAGGAAAGAGGGTGTGGAAAGAGATAGGAGTGGATGTAGATTTGCAAAGGGATAGAAAAAGATAGAGGTGGATAGTAGAGAGATAAGCGAGGATAGGAAAGAGGGGATTGAAAGAGATAGGCGTGAATATGGATTGATAAAGAGATAAAGGAAGATGAAGGTTTATATCGAAGAGAAAGGATGGAGTTGCAAATAGGGGATTAAAAGAGATAGGAGTGAACTTCGATTGACAAAGAGATAGAAAAAGGTAGTTGAAGAGAAAGGCAGTGATAGTAAAGAGGAGCACAGAAGAGATAGGAGGAAATGTGGATTGACAAAGAGATGGGAAAAGATAGAGGTGGATAGTGGAAAGATAGGCTGGGACAGTAAATAGGGGATTAAAAGAGATAAGAGTGAATGTGGATTGATAAAGAGATGGAAAAAGATAGAGGTAGATAGTGTAAGGATAGGCTGGGATAGGAAAGAGGGGCTGGAAAGAAATAGGCGTGGACGTAGATTTGCAAACAGATAGAAAAAGGATAGGAAAGAGGATATTGAAAGAGATAGGCGTGAATATGGATTGATAAAGAGATAAAAAAATATGGAAGTTTATATTGGAGAGATGGGCAGTTATAGTAAAAGGGGGATTAAAAGATACAGGAGTGAATGTGGATTGATAAGGAGATAGAGGTGGACAGTGGATAGATAGGCTGGGAAGGTAAATAGGGGATTAAAAGAGATAGGAGTGAATGTGGATTGATAAAGAGATGGAAAAAGATAGAGGTAAATCGTGTGAGGATAGGCTGGGTTAGGAAAGAGGGGGTGGAAAGAGATAGGAGTGGACGTAGATTTGCAAAGCGATAGAAGAAGGTAGAGGTGGATAGTAGAGAGATAAGCAGTTGTAGTAGAGGGGGGATTAAAAGAGATAGGAGTGAATGTGGATTGATAAGGAGATAGAAAAATATAGCAGTGGATATTGGAGAGATAGGCAGTGATAGTGAAGAGGAGATTGAAAGAGATAGGAGTGAATGTGGATTAATAAAGAGATAGAAAAAGATAGAGGTGGATAGTGGAGGCATAGGCTGGGATAGGAAAGAGGGGGTTAAAGAGATAGGAGTGGACGTAAATTTGCAATGAGATAGAAAAAGGTAGAGGTGGATAGTAGAGAGATTAGCAGTTATAGCAAAGAGGGGATTAAAAGAGATAGAGGTGAATGTGGATTGATAAAGAGATGGAAAGAGATAGGAGTGGGTGTGTATCTACAAAGAGATAGAGAAGGATAGACGTGGATAGTGAAGGGATAATCTGGGATAGGAAAGAGATAGGAGAGGATAGAAAAAGATATATGTGGATAGTGGAGAGATAGGCAGGACAGGAAAGAGGGGATGGAAAGAGATAGGTTTGAATATGGATTGACAAAGAGATAAGAAAGATGGAGGTTTATATTGGAAAGGTAGAAAAAGATACACGGGGATGAAACAACAATAAAAAAAGATATAGGTACACAGACAAGGGATACAAAGAGATAGAGATAAATAGACAAGAGATGATAAGAGATAGGCGTTAATTTGAAATATCAAGAAAATAGAAAGAGATAAACGTGTATAGGCGGAGGATATGCAGTGATAGAAAAAATGAGATTGAAAAAGATAAGCGAGAATCAAGATTGTTAAAGAGATAGAAAAAAATAGAGGTTTATATCAAAGAGGGTATTAAAAAAGACAGGAGTGAATCTCGATTGACAAAGCGATGGAAAAAGATAGCGGTGGATATTGGAGACAGATAGTGATAGTAAAGAGGGAATTTAAAGAGATAATAGTGAATGTGGATTGACAAAGTGATAGAAAAAGATAGAGGTGGATAGTGGAGAGATAGGCTCGGGTAGGAAAGAGGGGATTAAAAGAAATAGGAGGGAATGTGTATTGATGAACAGATAGAAAAAGATAGAGGTGGATAGTGTAGGGATAGGCTGGGATAGGAAAGAGTGGGTGGAAAGAGATAGGAGTAAATGTGTATTGATAAAGAGATAGAAAAAGATAGAGGTGGATATTGGAGAGATAGGCAGTTATAGTAAACAGGGGATTAAAAGAGATGGGAGTGAATGTGGATTAATAAATATATAGAAAGAGATAGAGGTGGAAAGTGGAGAGATAGGCTGGGATAGTGAATAGGGGATTAAGAGAAATAGGAGTGAATGTAGATTGATAAAGAGATGGAAAAAGATAGAGGTAGATAGTTCAAGGATAGGCTGGGATAGGAATAAGGGAATGGAAAGAGATAGGAGTGGACGTAGATTTGCAAAGGGATAGAAAAAGTTAGAGGTGGATAGTAGAGAGATAAGCAGTTGTAGTAAAGAGGGGATTAAAAGAGATAGGAGTGAATGTGAATTGATAAAGAGATAGAAAGAGATAGAGGTGGGCAGTGGAGAGATAGGCTGAGATATGAAAGCGGAGATGGAAAGAGATAGGAGTGAGTGTGTATCTACAAAGAGATAGAAAAGGATAGACGTGGGTAGTGGATGTATAATCTGGGATCGAAAAGAGGGAGTGGAAAGAGATAGGAGTGGACGTAGATTTGCAAAGGGATAGAAGAAGATAGAGGTGGATAGTATAGAGGTAATCTAGGATAGGAAAAAGGGGATTGAAAGAAATAGGTGTGACTATGGAATGATAAAGAGATTAAAAAAATGAAGGTTTATGTCGGAGAGGTAGAAAAAGATACACGGGGATAAAACAACATTAAAAAAACTTATATGTAGATAGAGAAGGGTATAGGGATAGGCTGTGGTACATTTTCCTTATCCCTTTTATCTTAGCGACATCAAATTATAATTATTTATATTTTTTTCCGTGCAAAGAAAGGAAAATTCGCTGAAAAATTCAAAAGTACATGATAGCGTCTAGTCTAGTATAACTATATAGAGACACTTTGTGTGCAGTATTACCGCAAATAACGTCAACCGCGTTCATGGGCTTTGCAATTTGAGGACCACGAAGCGTGTAGCAAAAGATGTTGCTGGTGCAACAGGGACTTTACGGATTTAGGAAGATCTCTCAGAAATATTTATGTGCGAAAGTTCTTATCGAATTCAGCCAAAATGTTGCAACTTTTCTTATCTTATTTCACCCTCGTGTAAAATAAATCTTTCGTCTTCAAATTTATTACCTTTATTTCGTTCATCATCCCTAATTTTAATCCCCAAAAAATATCCAGTCTACCAGAAAGTGGATATGCGTGAAAATCTAAAAGTTGGAATTATTCGATTTTTAACTGGGCGGAAAAAAAAGCATTTCAGATCAACATAAAACAGTTTTTTTCTGTTAGTATTAATTACAATCTTTTCATATAAACCATTTGCGATATTTTGAAAGTTAAAATAACAATTAGATCTGCTTCTCGAGGAATAAAATACAAAAATTAAAATTGTATTATTATTATTCTTTATAATACAATTAACTAAATAAATAATTACCAGGATAAAATTCTTATTTTTTCATTAAATAAAAAAAAACAAGGAATCTCACAGGATTTTAGGGTACTTTTACAGATTCCCAAAAATGTTCAATAGGTTTTAATAAATTAAAGGGATTTCAAAGGATTTCAAAGATTTTAGGGGTTTTAAACTATTCCAGGGAATTTTCCATAGATTTCAATCAACTGAACTTTTAAGATCTTTAAAAAAAATCAAGGGATTTTAAAGGATTTTAAGATATTTTCAAGAACACCAAGGAATTTTCCAGAGCTTAAAATAATTTGAAGGGATTTCCAAAGATTTAAAATGATTTTAAATATTTTAGGGTATTTTAAAAGATTTCAGGTAATTTTCAAGAGTTATTTTAAGGTATTTTATAAGATTCTAAGTAATTTTCAATTTCAAAGAATTTTAGGGTATTCTTGAACATTGCACGGAATTTCCAAATTATTTTACAGCATTTGAAAATATTCCAAGAAATTTTGAATTTCACAGGATTTTACACATTTAGGGTGTTTAAAAAGATTCTAAATAATTTTCAAAAAATTGAAGGGATTTGAAAGGGTTTAAACATTTTTAGGGGGTTTTAAAATATTCCAGGGAATTTTCAATAGATTTCAATCAATTTAAGGAATTTTAGGGTATTTTAATTTTTTTAAAGGAATTTTTCAATAGATTTCAATAAATTGAAGGGATTTCAGAGGACTTCAAGGATTTTAGGGTGATTAAAAAAATGTCTAAACTTTTTTACGGTATTTAAAAATATTCCAGGGAATTTTAAATTTAAAAGGATTTCAAAGATTTAAAGTATTTCGAAAGATTTTAAATAATTTTCAATTTCAAATGTTTTAAAAGATTTTAGGGTATTTTTAAGAATTCCAAAGAATTTCTCAGAGCTTTGAAAAATTTGAAAGGATTTCAAAAGATTTCAAAGGATTTTGAATATTTTAGGAAATTATTTTTAACATATTCCAAGGAATTTTCAATAGATTTTAATAAATTGAAGGTTTTTCTGAGGATTCTAAAGATTTTAGGGCAATTTGGAAGATTTGAGAAAATTTGCAATTGTTTTTTAGGGCATTTTAGAAGATTGCAAGTAATTTTCAATTTCAAAGGATTTTACGGTATTTTAAAAGATTCCAAGGAATTTCCAAACTATTTAACGGCATTTAAAAATATTCCAAGAAATGTTGAATTTCAAAGGACACTTAATTTTTTCTTTTGCATCAAAGAAATTTTTACTTGTGAACGTATGAAATATGAATACCGTCTTGACCTGGAGGATAGTTTTTTGTTTTTCAATTAACAATTTTTTGTTAAAAAACACTCGATCATACTTCTAATTTTAAACATAATTGGTAAACCTTACGAAAACAATAACATCAATAAAAAATAAATTTTTTTGCGAAAAACGTATGATAAAGTTAAAAAAATGATATTTTTAGTGAAAAAAGGCATTGAAAAATTATCATCTGCATAATGTTTGAAGGTTATTGAAGGAAATTAAATTTAGAGACATTTTAATAAATAAAAAATAAAATAAAAAAAGTGCAGACAGCAAGAATCGAGCACGCAACCTTTCGGCTAAAGGGCCGAAGCACTTCTGCCTGAGCTACCGGCCGATTTGACGAATGTCGACTTTCTAGAAAACGGCGAAAAAAGTTTTATTTTTTAATTCTACAATTAGTCCTTAAAAAATACATAAAAGTAAAAATAATTGGCAAATAGGATATTATTGGAGAAAATATGCTATATCGTAAAATCTTTGATTTTCACCCATACATAAAATTTTAATGAATTAAATCCCAATTAAAGAACCACGAAGTTTGACTCTGAAATAATCCTACTGGAACTAATAAATTGAAGCCTGCATTACTCGGTTCAAAATAGACTTGACAAGTGCGGCATGCAAAAAAAATAGAAGAAAATCGACAGTGTATATTTGTGGCTCAAATAGCCAATCGAATCGCAAAGTAAGGCTTCGACGACCTAACACCTAACATTCGCCACCCTTTTTTCCACCACATCTCAAACGAAAGGTTTCTCGTTGGAATTCCGTCGTTTCTTTCACGACACGTGCTTCATAAATAAAAGACGGAAGTGGATTCTATTCAAAGTAATTCCTAAAACAGAAGCGTTTAAAATCAAAAAGTAAAATATAAAATCAGAGTTTGTACCCGACGGATGATTTTGAATTCCGAGCCGAAGCGTTGTTGAATTTAGGTCACGAAAGTTTGTTCAAAAAAAGTTATCCAGGTTTGGGGAAATGGATGTGGAAGTTGGCTATCTCAAAATGACATTAACTTCAGAAATTGGACCAGGCTTGACTGCGGATTGCGATAACAAATTCAATTCTCAGTTTAAAAATAAATTAAATCATGCTTTCAAGATATTAAGTTTCTGAATAAGGGTGAACAAAGTTTAATGTAAAAAAGTTAGCCAAGTTTGAGGAAATGGATGTGGAAGTTGGCAATCTCAAAATGACATTAACTTCACAAATTGGACCAGACTTGACTGCGGATTGCGATTAACAAATTCAGTTTTCTGTTTACAAATGAAATAAAATCATCCTTCCAAGATATTAAGTTACTGAATACGGGTAAACAAAGTTTAATGTAAAAAAATTAGCCAGGTTTGAGAAAATGGATGTGGAAGTTGGCAATCTCAAAATTACACTAACTTTAAACTGTACCAGGCTTGACTGCGGATTGCGATTGTAAATTTAATTTTCAGTTTGAAAATAAAATAAAATCATCCTTTCAAGATATTGAGTTTCGGAATACCGGTAAACAAAGTGTAATGTAAGTTAGCCAGTTTTTAAGGAAATGGATGTGGAAGCTGGCAATTTCAAAGTAACACTAACTTCAGATTGGACCAGGCTTGACTGCGGATTGCGATGAAAAATTCAATTTTCAGTTTGAAAATAAAATAAAATCATCCTTCTAAGGTATTAAGTTTCCCCATATCGGTAAACAATATTTAATGTAAGTTAGCCAGGTTTGAAGAAATGGATATGGAAGTTGGCAATGTCAAAATGACACGAACCTCAAATTGGAAGAGGCTTGACTGCGGATTGCGATGAAAAATTCAATTTTCAGTTTGAAAATAAAATAAAATTATCCTTCCAAGATATTAAGTTACTGAATACGGGTAAATAAAGTTTAATGTAAAAAAGTTAGCCAGGATTGGGCAAATGGATGTAGAAGTTGGCAATCTCAAAATGACACGAACCTCAAATTGGAACAGGCTTGACTGCGGATTGCGATGAAAAATTCAATTTTCAGTTTGAAAATAAATTAAATCATGCTTCCAAAATACTAAGTTTCTGAATACGGGTAAACAAAATTTAATGTAAAAAAGTTAGTCAGTTTTGAGGAAATGGATGTGGAAGTTGGCAATCTCAAAATGACACTAACTTCAAATTGGACCAGGCTTGACTGCGGATTGCGATAAAAAAATTCAATTTTTAGTTTGAAAATAAAATAAATTCATCCTTCCAAGATATCAAGTTTCTAGATACATTTTTAGATTAAAATTGCATGGATTTTCAAATTCGGTTTCGGATATCGATTAAAAAAAGAATTTTTAATTTTTGGAAAAATAAAAACGATTCTGAGAAAATCAAAATTGAAGATTACGATAACACAGAATGACATTTTTTGGCTAAAAATCCGAAAAAGAACATTTTTTTATTAAATGATAATCATTTAAAAAAAAATCAATTCACTGATACAAATTTAGAGGAATTCTTTTGAAAAATTCACTCTTTCAGATGTAAATTATCATTTTTGTTTCAAAAATTCTCTGATTCAATTCAGAATTTCATATAATTTCTGGGAAAAATTTTCTGTTCCAATTGAAAATTATCATTTTTATTGAAAATTAATTGTTCCACTTATAACTCAGACTTAAAATTCTTTTGGAAAATTCCCTGAACCAACTTAAAATTATAATTATTTTTTTTTTTTCAAAAACTGGCTGTTCCAAATTGAAATCATAATTCTTTTCGAAAATTTCCGGTTCGAATTAAAATTTTCAAGATTTCAAAGACATAAATTTCAAAAGATAAAAAAACAACAATTCAATAAAGAAAGTAAATAAAGTATGTCCCATGGTATATTAAAAAAAAAATTTTTAATTGCAAAAACTATTTTTCTGAGGGATTAAGAAATTAGAATCGACATTTTCTGTAAATATCAAATATATTTCGAAATTATCCCAATGAAGTTTTTCGATTAGACAAAAATTCAAAAAGTATGATCATTTTCAATAGCGAAAAGTATAATATTTATATAAAATTAATTGCTTGATAAAATTTTTGCAAATTAAATATTTTCAATTATTAACCAAAATTGATTTGTAATTTAAAAACAATAAAATGATTAAAAAATTTTATTTTAACAAAATAACTCAATAGTGAATATCTGAAGTTCAATTTTCTACTGTTGAAAAATTTAAAAAAAAATTAAATTTTTAACATTTGAATTTTAAACAGTTAAATTTTCAATTTTTAAAAATTAAAGAATATTATCAATTTAATTTTCAACAGTTGAAAATTTAACTGTTAAAAATTCAAGAAAATTGAGTTTCCATCTGTTGAACATTTAAGAAAATTCCATCTTCAATTTTCTTCAATTTTCAACTGTTGAAAATTCAAGAAGAAAGCAAATTTTGTAGTTAAAGCAAGTGTTAAAAATGTTATATTTACATAATTTTACATGAAAATCTAATAAATTAACATTTCAATCCATGAAAAAAAATTTTGAAAAAAGGCAGGAAAACACCGGGAAAATCAGGAATGAAAAGCTTTAACTATCAAAAAAATAAGAATATGAAATTGAAGATTTATGAGGACGTGAAACATGAATCGGGCGGTATGGAGGGGCATAATGAGCACGAGGGTTGGAATGCGAAACGCATACAAGCGTAGATAATCCACTTCCGTGAGATATGTATTAATTATTGTCGAGAATGCAAAATGTGTACCTCCCAGTCACACAAACAAACAAATTTTTGTTGGTTCAATTTTTTTCTAACAAATAAATAAATTATTAAATAAAATAATAAATCTTCAACCAGAAAAATTAATTTTTAACCAAAAAGTTGAATTTTCAACCAAATGGATGAATATTAAACCAAGAAGATTAAAGGCCATAGCATAGTTAATTTTTAATCAAACAAATAAATTCCCTCGAAAAAAGATTAATTTTTTACCAAAAAAGAATAGTTAAAAAAAATACATGAATTTAAATCTGATAATTAAATTTTCTAAGAAAAAATGACAAATTTAAAAAAAAATAGATGAATATTTATGACTAAAAAAGATGAATTTTCAACAAAAAAGTAGAATAGTTTAATTTTCAGTTAGAGAAATAAGTTTTTAAGCAAATAAAATCAATTTTCAACGAAATAGTTCAATTTTGAAAGAAACAAATCCTACCAAAAAGATTAAATGTCTATACAAAAAAATCGACGAAAAATGGTATAGTTAAATTTGTAGTTGAAAAAAGCAATTATCAATTTTAAAAAAAAATAATTTTCAAGCAAAGAAATGAAATTTCAACCAAAAAGATGAATTTTCTACAAAAAAAAAAAATAATTTTCAACAAAATACATGAATTTCCAACCAAATATTTTAATTTCTAATGGAATCTTCAACCTAATAGCTAAATTTTCAACCAAAAAAGTTCAATTTCTACCAAAAAAAAAGACAAGTTTTCAACAAAAGAGATATATTTTAAACTAGAAAAGATAAATTTTCAACAAAAAATAGAATTGTTTAATTTTCATTTAGAGAAATAAGTTTTCAAGCAAATGAAATAACTTTTCAACGAAATAGTTAAGTTTTGAACGAAACAAATCAATTTCGTGCCAAAGATTAAATATCAATACAAAAAATCGACGAAAAATAGAATCGTTAAATTTCTAGTTGAAAAAAGCAATATATATTATAATTTAAAATTAAATAATATAATAATTGAAAAGTATACATTATTGTTAATATAATGCATAAATATATAAAATATTTAATGAATTTGTTTAAATTTAAATTGATAATAATTAATAATTATCCAGCAAAGAAATGAAATTTCAACAAAAAAGATTAATTTTATACCAAAAAAAGAATAATTTTTGAAAAAAAAACATGAATTTTCAACCAAATATTTTAATTTGTAATGGAATCTTCAACCTAATAGATAAATTTTCAACCAAAAAAGTTAAATTTCTACCAAAAAAAAGACCAATTTTTAACAAAAGAGATCAATTTTCAACTAAAAAAGGTAAATTTTTAACAAAAAATAGAATATTTCAATTTTCATTAAAAATAAGTGTATAAAGGTGAATTTGTCACCAAGAAGATTAATATTCTACCACATCAAAGACAAAGTTTAATAAAAATACAGAAATTTTCAACCAAATAGCTAAATTTTCAACTGAAGAATATAGACCAAACATGAAATATTGAAATTTTTAGTCAAAAAAATTCATTTTCAACCAAAAAAGAACGAATTTTCAACAAAATAGTGAAATTTTTAATCCAAGTACTTAATTTTTAACTAAAATAAATGAATCTTCAACCCAAAAAATGAATTTTTAACCCATAATTGAATTTTCAATCCAAAATATGAATTTTGTACCAAAAAAAGACAAATTTTCAACAAAATAGATGAATTTTCAACCAAACAGATGAATTTTCAACCAGGAAGATTAAATTTCTATCAAAAAAGATAAATTTTCGACAAAAAATGGAATAGTTCAATTTTCAGTTTAAAAAATTAACTTTCAGTTGAAAAATCAATTTTTAATTTCAGAAAATCCAAGAAATTAATTTTCAACAAAAAAAAATAATTTTCAATCAAAAAAGATTAATTTTTAATAAAATACATAAATTTTCAACCAAATAGCTGAATTCTCAACTGAAAAAGATTGATATTCAACCAAAAATAAAATAGTTAATTTTTCAGTTTAAGAAATTAATTTTCAATTTAAAAAAACGAATTTTCAAGAAAGTAGTTGAATTTTTAAGCAAAGCGATTAATTATCAAATTAAATAATGGACCTTAAACCCCCAAAAAAATGAATTTCTAACCCAACAGTTGAATTTTCAAACCACAAGATGAATTTTTTCCAAAAAATGAATTTTCTACCAAGAAAAGACAAATTTTCAATAAAATAGATGAATTTTCGACTGAAGAAGATTAATGTGTAACCAAACATGAAATAGTTAAATTTTCAGTATAAAAAATTATATTTCAATTTGAAAAAACGAATTTTCAAGAAAATAGTTTAATTTTTAAGTAAAGCGATTAATTATTAAATTAAATAATGAACCTTAAAACCAAAAAAAAAATGAATTTTTAACCCAATAGTTGAATTTTCAAACCACAACATGAATTTTCTTCCAAAAGATGAATTTTCTGCCAAAAAAAGACAAATTTTCAACAAAATAGATGAATTTTCGACCAGAAATGGAATAGTTAAATTTTGTGTTAAAAAATTTATTATTATTTGAAAAGAACTAATTTTCAATTGAAGAAATGAATTTTCAACCAAAAAGATTAATTTTCTACCAAAAAAAGATTGATTTTTGACAAAATATATAGATTTCCAAACAAATTTTGAATTTTTAGAAAAAATTTCAACCTAATAGTTAAATTTTTCACGAAAAAAATGAATTTTCAACCAAAAAGGTGAATTAATGACCCAGACGATTAAAATTCTACCATAAAAGACAAAGTTTGAAAAAAATACAGACATTTTCAACCAAATAGCTCACTTCTCAATTAAAAAAGATTGATGTTCAACCAAACATGAAATATTTAAATTTTCAGTTTAAAAAATTAATTTTTAATTTAAAAAATTAGTTTTTAATTTAAAAAGCGAGTTTTCAACAAAAAAGTTGAATTTTTATTAAAATAAATTAATTAT
This sequence comes from Andricus grossulariae, assembly GCA_011634705.1. Lineage (NCBI taxonomy): Eukaryota > Metazoa > Arthropoda > Insecta > Hymenoptera > Cynipidae > Andricus > Andricus grossulariae. Next base: position 25,810,525 of record JAABKJ010007545.1, on the reverse strand, counting down.
TAAATTAAATGATGAACCTTCAACAAAAAAATGCATTTTTAACGCAATAGTCGAATAGATGAATTATCTACCAAAAAAAGACAAATTAAAAAAAAATGGATGAATTTTCGACTAAGAAGATTGAATGTCTACCAAAAAAAAGATAAATGTTTGACAAAAAATGAAATAGTTCAATTTTAAATTTAAAAATTTATAATTAATAAAAAAAAACAAATGTTCAATTGAAGAAATTAATTTTCTATCAAAATTTTCAACCAAATTTTGCATTTTTAAAGAAATTTTCAACCTAATAGATAAATTTTCAAACAAAAAAATAAATTTTTAACCAAAAACGTGAATTGGTCACCAAGCAGATTAATATTCTACCACATAAAAGACAGTTTCAACAAAATACAAATACTTTCAACCAAATAGCTGAATTTGCAACTGGAGAAGATAAATGTTAAACCAAACATGGAATAGTTTAAAAAATTAATTTACAAAAACAAAAAATTTTCAACAAAATAGTTACATTTGGAACAAAAAAAAAGTCTTTTCAACAACCGTTTGTCGTAAGATTCGATTTTCAAAACTATTATTTAAATATAAATAATGCAATAAAAATATAGATTTTTAATTTTTCTTAGTTTCACCATCTACATAAATGTTATATTTTCCCTAATGTTAAAATTTTTTTAAATTAAATTTTGATATAAAAATAAAAAAATTTAATACATCTATGTTACAAATATGAATTTTTAACCAAGAAGATTAAATTTCTATACGAAAAGATAAATTTTCCACAAAAAATGGAATAGTGAAATTTCCAGTTGAGAAAATTAATTTTCAATTAAAAAACAAACTAATTGACAATCGAAGAATTGAATTTTTAATGAAATTTTCAATCTAATAGTTAAATTTTCCACCAAAGAAATTAATTTTCAACGAAAAAGGTAAATTGGTCACGAAGAAGATTAATATTAAGTTTTGAAGATTTCAAAATATGTTGAAAAATAATGTGGAAGATTTTAAGATCATTGTTATTGAAAAAGAATGTAAAAGATTTTGAAGAAAAATTGTTCAATTTTGCAAGATTTCAGAAAAAAAAATGAATTAAAAAAGAAACTTCTTAAGAATTTTGAAGAGTTTCAAGAGAATGAAAACATTTTCTTAAGATTTTTTATTTTGAAAAATTAATTTTAAGACAATACTTTTTTTTTAAATATCAGAAGATTTTTCTAATTGTAATAAAAGAATCTGGAAGATTTTAAGCCAACGTTTTTAAATTTGCAGTTTTTTTTAATTTCAGGAAAAATTCCAATTATTTTAAAAGATATTTAGCAGATTTAGACAATTTTTTAATTAATTCGAAATTTGAAAAGATTTTAACCATTTTAAAACAAAATGTAAATTTTTGAAGATTTTACACAATATTTAGAAGGTTTTCAAGAATTTTTAAAGGTTTCAAGATAATCTAAATTTCTTAAGATTCCTGGGAAAATTTCAAATGATTTCCTAAAATTTCGAAAAAGAATGTAAAAGATTTTATTTTGTATACATATTTTGATTTTGAATTATTCTTAATCTAAAAGATTAAAATTTTTTAGAAAAATTCCAATAATTCTAAGAAATCCTTAGAAGTTTTGAAAAGATTAAAAAATAATATAAAACTTCTAAATATTTCAAATCAAATTGTTTTTAAATAATGTACACTTTTGAACATTTCGAAAAAAAAAGCTTTTTAAGAATTTTCAAGAGTTTCAAAAAAATGAAAAAATTTTCTTAAGATTCATAAGAAATTGTTTTAAGATTTTTCATTTTGAAACATTTAGTAAATATTTAAAAAGATTCCCAAACATTTCAAAAGATTTCCAAAATTTTAATAAAATAATATGGAAGATTTTAAGGCAATGTTTTTAATTTTGCAGAATTTTGAAAAAATGTTGGCAAAAATTTGACTAATATTCAAAGATATTTAGAAGGTATAAAAGTTTCAAAAGTCTTTGGAATTCTTGTGAATTTGGATGCATGTCAATCATTTGAATCCTCTTGAATTATTTTGAATCCTTTCAATTCTCTTTAGAGGATTTTGAGTTCTTTTGAAAACTCTTGAATTTGTTTCACATTGGATGTATCCCAATCATATGAATTCATTTGAATTCTTTTGAATCTTATTAAATCTTTTTGACTTTTGTGGAAGTTTCCTGAATTCTTTTAATGTCTTTTGAATTATTTGAATTTATTTGAATTCTTTTGATTGATTCAGTTTCTTTTGAATTCTCCCAAATTCTCTTGAATTCTCTTATATTCTCTTGAATTCATTTGAAGTCTTTTGCATTCTTTTAAATTCATTTGAATTTTGATGCACCCCAATCATTTGAATTATTCGGAATTCTTTTGAAGTCTTTGGAATTCTTGTGAATTTGGATGCATGTCAATCATTTTAATCCTCTTGAATTCGTTTGAATCCTTTCAATTCTCTTCAAAGTATTTTGAGTTCTTTCGAAAACTCTTGAATTTGTTTCAAATTGGATGCATCCCAATCATTTGAATTCATTTGAATTATTTTGAATCCTATTAAATTTTCTTACATTCCGTGGAAGTTTCCTGAATTCTTTTTATGTCTTCTGGATTATTTGAATTTATTTGATTTCTTTTGATTGATTCAGTTTCTTTTGAATTCTCCTAAATTTTCTTGAATTGTCTCTCATATTCTCTTGCATTCTTTTCAATTCTTTTAAATTTTGATGAATCTTAATCATTTGAACTATTCAAAACCCTTTTACAATCTTTTAAATTCTTTTGAATTTGGATACATCTAAACCATTTGCATTCTATTAAATTCTTTTGAATCCTTTCAATTCTCTTCAAAGGATTTCGAGTTCTTTTGAAAACTATTGAGTTTGTTTCAAATTGGATGCATCCCAATCACTTGAATTCATTTGAATTCTTTTGAATCCTTTTGAATTTTCTTGAATTCTTTTAATGTCTTGCGAATTCTTTTGAAGCGTTATCAATTCATTTGAATTTGGATGCATCTTAATCATTTGAAATAATTTTAATTCTCTTGAATTCTTTTGAATCCTTTCAATTCTCTTTGAAATCTTATTGAATTCTCTTTAATTCTTTTGAATTTGGATGCAACCCATTCATTGGAATTATTTTGAATTCTTCTGTTTTCTTTGAAATTCTTTAAATTCGTTTGGATTCTTTAGAATTTTTTCAATTTTCAGAAAATATTTTTTGAGAGATTGAAACTGGTTTCAATTTTGGCGTTTGAATCCCACGAAAGTGCCCGAAAATGTTTTCATTTTCGGTCAAGAAAGGCGACAGTGAAAGTTTTTCTAAATTTTACACCAAAGAATTCTTTAAATTCCTTTGCGTTTTTTTAACTCTTTCGAATTTGAATGCATCACAATTATGTGAATTAAGTTTTTTCAAATTTTAATTGTTTAAAACATTAAAGGTTTTTTTTCTTAAATTTTCGACGTCTTCTGAATTTGTAAGAATTTGATTAATTTCAATTATTTAGATGCCTTTTGAATTTTTCTGAATTTGTATGCATCTCGATCATTTGAATTCTTTGGAATTTCCTTGAATTCTGCGGAAGTATCCTAAATTATTTTAATGCCATTTTCATTATTTGAATTTATTTGAATTCTTTTTAAATTCTCTTATACTATGATTTTTTCGGGATTTTCATTGTTCGAGAATTTTCCAAATCAGGATTTTTATATTTTGGAAATTTTATAATTTAGGGAATTTTTCATTTCGAAGTTTTTTTTTTGGTAATTTCACAGTGTCGGGATATTTATTTTTTGGGATTTTTCAGTTCAAGCTCCTGATGCAAAAATATAAAAGTAGATACATGGATGAAAGTGTGGCATATAATATTAGAGTGTCTACCATTAACAATATTTTTTTTATTTTTAAATTTTTTTAAATTTCTCGTTTTTACAATTTATGATGAAAAAAAGTGTTTTGGTGGAATATGATTCCGCGAATTCGAATCACTGATTCCTGCGATCATTCGATCGAGACTTTATCGTTGGATCGATTGTCAGTTCGAAATATTCGACCTCCTGACAATAATTCCATTCGCGAAAAACCAGTTGCGATGAAAAGCGATTGGACCAATTTTTCTGGATTATCGACGGCCACTTCCGGTTTTAAATCTCCGGAACGAAGAGGATTTTTGGTGGAAAAAAGAGACTGGGTTTCGAGGAGGGTGAATCAGATTCTTAGGAGAACGTAACATTTAGAGGTAGGCTATTTTTGAATTTCAAAATCCAATTTGATTCAACTTCAACTCTCGGCAAATGCTAGAAAAATAATAATAGAACTTTAAAAGTTTCTCAAAATAGACGTCCAAGTCTTCTCTTTAAAATAAGCTCAATAAACTGTAAATATGTTTACTGGTTCTCGAATTATCATACAAAATGAAGAGCGTGCGCAAGACGAAAATCGCTCGGTTGAGCGGGACTGACGTGCATGTCTTTTGCAACGCACGAGAGCGATTTTTGTTTTGCTTTTTTCAGAACTTGAGTAGATACCCTGAAAAGTTGATAAATGAGATTATAGGATACACTCAATGTAAACTTATTATCTTACTAAAGTAAATTTAGATTTCTATCTTTAAAATTAGAAAAAAAATATTCTTGCACTAAATACTAAAGTGTAAATTTATTTTGTGTTTCAGGTACGTAGGACTCATACAGTGGATTATTTTCTATTTCAAAATAGAATTTAATGATCTTATTGGTATGTAAAAGATGGTGTTGGACAATTTCAAACTCCTTAAATAGAAATTTTTTAATTTGGATATTCAAAAAAATTTTATAAATTTTATTAAATTCAGCGTGAAATGAGCTATTTTTAAAGTCCTTTTGATGAATAGGGACTGAATTAGTGAGTGAGCAGGATGGGTATAATTTTCGATTGTTGCCAATTTTCAAGATTCAAATCCAACTTTTTTAAAAAATCTAAGAAAATAACGGTAAAAATTTGAAAGTTACACAAAATGGACTCAAAAGTTTTCTCTTTAAAATGAGCCCAATAAACTCTGAAGATGTGCACTGGTTCTTGAATTATCATACAAAATATAGAGGCATTCCTAAGATGAAAATCGCTCGGTTGAGCGGGACTGCAATGCACGACAGCGATTTAAAAAAATTAATTTTTTACAACAACAAAAAAACGATTTTTCAGCAAAATAATTAAATTATCAATCAAAATGATGAATTTTCCACTAACACAATGAATCTTCAACTGTGGTGATTGCATTCTTAGTTAAAAAGTAATATTTGAACCAAGAAACAATGATTTTTTGACAAAATAATTTAATTATCAACGAAGTATTTGAATTTTCAATCAAGAAGATTAATTCTCTACCAACAAGGACAAATGTTTGACGAAATATATGAATTTTCAACCAAATAGTCCAATTTTTAACTAAAAATGATACATTTACAATAAAAAATAGCACAGCTTAATTTTAAGTTGAAAAAATTCATTTTTAAACAAAAGATAAATTTCCAACTTAGAAGATTTTTTTCTAGCGAACAGGACGAACTTTTAACCAAAAAGATGAATTTTCAAGCAAGAGTTTCAATTTTTCACCCAAAAAAAAAACAAACAAACTTTTGAGCAAATATATAGTCTTTTAGCAAAGAAAGACGAATTTTCATCAAAAATGAAATAGTCCAATTTTCAGTTAAAAAGATTAATTTTTAGCAAAAAAAAAATTGAATTTTCTGCCAAAAGGTAAATTTTTGACCAAATCATTTTTAACTACAATGAAGTAGAATTTTCAACTAAAAAAGAAAACATTTCAAATTAGAATTGTAATATTTCGTTTTTCAGTTAAATAAATTAATTTTCAGACAAAAAAATTAATTTCAACAAAATAGTTGAAAGCTGTTTTGATAACTTATCTCAATTATCCCGAATTAAATGAATTAATCTGAATTACAACTTAATTATTTGGATTACTTAAATTACTTTGAATTACCTGGATTACAATGGGATGACTTGCGATTATAGTGGATTATATCAGAGTACCAGTTTGGTTTATTCGAGCGGTGCAGCGGAAAAAATTTGAAAGCGGAAAATCGTCAGTCCCGCTCAACCAAGCGATTTTCGTCTTGCGAACGCCTCTATGTTTTTTATATAACAAGAGCCAGTGAAGATCTTCAAAGTTTTTTGTGCTCATTTTGAAGAAGAAACTTTAGGGTCCATTTTGCCTAACTTTAAGAATTGTGCAGTCATTTTCCTAGTTTTAGGAAGAGTTATATTGGAATATTAAAAGTTGGCTAAGATCAGAAAATAGACCATTTTTTCTTGCTCACTAATTCAATCCCTATTCATCAAAAATACTCTAAATATAGGCCATTCCACGCGAAATTCAATCAAATTTCCAATACTTTTTCAAAAATCATTTCATGTTTCTGTTTCCAAAGATATTCAGCGAAAAGTAAGTGATTCGAAAAATCTAGATATGCCTCGAAAAAACTTAGAATTGTCAGAGAGTTGTCTTTAGGATTTGAGTAGATATTCTAGGGTATTCAAACAAAAAAATATTGAATTGCAAAGTCTTCCACCACATGAATTTGATTTTGCTTTTCTGCTTCTGTCTTCGGAATAGTCTCATTCAAGTTTGACAAAAGAGCTACAGAATGCTTAGCGACATCATTAACAACTTTGTAAAAGTTGATCTTTCTTTTTAGCTGCTGAAATCTTTCAAACGTGGTCCGAAAGTGAGGCTCCCAATTTAAAATGTAATCAGTATCATCACGACAGAGGTATCGCAAAGCTGAGACAGAGAGCGAATCTACAAAATCATGAAATGCTTTGTTTTCTAATCCTTTAAAATTTTCAAGATTAATTCTGTTACGTTTCGCGCTTTATTGTTATTATAGTTAATACTATTTTCTCAAATATTGTAATATTTTTTTTGAGATTTTAACTTGGCGAAATGTTTAAAGTTTAATTTGGTTTTCCCGAAGGAGGAATTCTCAAATCCCTCCGTCTTCAATATGCTTAAGTTTCAAAATAAAACGAACCTAGTTTTCACAAAGTCAGGATATATGGAGGTATGCTGAAGTTTTTCTAAATTGAATTAATTTCGTCTCTATAACAAAGGAAGACGAAAAATTAACAACCTATAGTATATTTATTTTTAAAATAAATTCAAAATCTTTTTGAGTTTTCTGACAAAGCTCAGTCTTACATTCATTGAAAGGCCAGAAAAATCGGTGCTCCAAACTTTTAATTTACTTTAAAGTGAAATTCATGAGACTCTATGGTATCATATAGATTATAATAAAAAATAAAAACACTTTTAAGAAGTGGTTGAGCACCTTGGCTTTTTTATATTTATCTTCAAAAGATTAAATTAAAAACTATAATTTTATTCAAGTGACTAAAAGCACACTTGTTTTACTTTCATCCGCTAGCTCTTACGAGCCACAATGTCGCGAACGAACATTGCAGAAAGAAAGAACATAATAGATTCCAGTAGCTCCGAAATATTCAATAAAGAAATCTTGGGCGAGCCAGGAGACGGGCGAACCAATCTCAGGGAAAGCTTATAAGTCAATGATTAAATACCTAGCTACAAATGTGCATTAGAAAAGGCAAGTATTACCCTCATTGTCTGATTTCAAAAATAAAATAATATTAAAAATAAAACACTGAACACTAAACGTAAGAATTCATCGCGTGTGATGTATACCTCTTTGTTTACTCTAAAAATACTCTCCTCTGGAGCGTCAACCAAAAGACGACCTCGTCCTAACGAGCGTCGAGACCAAAGTAACGGACGATGTGGGACCCGTCTCCCAGTAAACTAGCTCTCAGTGCTGGTTGAGCGCGCCATGCCGCTATTGGTTGAAAGTCCCCACTCTGCTCGATGGAGGGGGGTCCTTCTATCGCTTGCTTCGTGCGGTGTTCGCAGCGAGGAAAATGACTTTCTAACGGGTGGTATTACACGTATATTATTAGAAGTTGAGTATATTCAAAAACGGTCGGCATATTCAACTTGTACATGCAGTATATCAAGCCTATACGTTACAATTACGTTACAATTCTTTGTGTAGTCCGTTTGCCTTCAGTAGTTACTTTATTAGAAAACAAAGCTAACGATACTAGTTCTGCACCAAGATAAGTGATTTTTAATTGTCATTATAGCTGTGTCTGAGACGACTTTATTCATACTTGCATATTGCTTCAGCTTTCGGAATAAGCGCAGATCCTATTTGTTTGAGAGTCCGAGAAAATTGATCACGAAACAAATGAAAGTTTAAGTACTGGATCACTTTTTCCATCCATCGAGCTAAGTGATAAGCACCAGGAATTTCATAGCAGTGCTTCTTCTTTCCAACTGAATCACTTAACACTAGCTGACAAAGCTCTATCATCTCTTTATAGTCGTCTCGTGGTAGATAAGACTTTTTCTTTCATTGTAGAACATTCTCAAGAAATTGTATGACATTTTTCTAAATTCTTGTTCAAAAGGTTCATTCCGGAATCAGTTAAAGGTTTAAATTTGTGATTTATGCAAAAATACCACCATGTAATGACGGCATGCAACGTACAGCAAGTTCCTGCCAATCGATTTTTCCCGAAGGTTGCATAATCAAAAGATTGAAAACAGCATCTGCAATAAATTTACCTGTCCCAGAAGCTAGTTTCAGAATTCCTAGAATTTTTTTGGTTTTGTAACCAGTCTCTGGAAGTCTCTAAACTCGTAATATGGTGTTTTTTTACTTGTGCTGTCTTTCATCTGCTTGCCATCCCAATAAACTTGAAGAGGTTCCTCGGCTTCTGAAAATTTTTGTTGAATCTCGTTGGTAATTTTCTTAGGTTGAGCTGAACAATATCGACCTATTGTTGAACGTGATCATTTTCCTCCATTTACGTTTTCATCATTCGCTCGAGATATAGCTGCTGCTAGTAAACTTTCCATCAGATAAGTTTAATCGGTCCAAAGTAGATGATAGATCTGGAGAATTTATTATGTTTTGTGAAATGCGTGGTTTGTTCGCTGAACATGTGTCTGGTCATTCAAATTCAGTTGACATTGACTTAATTATTTCTTGGTTATAGTATTCTGAAAATCCTCAAAATTATTAGTTATTTTCATCCCCCTCTATTATTAATATGTCAGTCGAAGAAGAATATAGTTCATACGAAGTACTTGCTTCTTCCTTTCTTGCACATTCTCGTTGGTTTCTGTCTTCTATCACATATTTTCTCTTTCGCAAACACTCTTCTTGTCAGATTTTATTAATTTTTCAGCATCTTGATGCGTTATGTCAAATAACATTTGCATACCCCCAACAAAATCTTCCTTATTTTTCTCAAAAATGTATGATTCCTACCTTTGATTTTACGAAGAGATTCATGGTCTTGAAATAAAGATTTTATCATCTTGACTACTGCTGGTCCAAATATTGTTGGAATGTAAATTTTATTCTATGTATTGATTACTGCTTCTGAGACAATTTTGAACTTTGCGAAATTGTTTGTTTGTACACTCTATGATGGTGGAAGAAAAGTTTTAAAACCTGAGATGTTGGTCAAACATTTTCTGGCAACTCCGATGCAGTTTTTTCTATCAACCAAATATAAGCTTTAGGTTCATCAGAGACGTTGAAAGAAACAATTTAGGCTACTGTTCAATTTAATTTAAGAGAAATATTTCTTTAAAGTCTTTAAGAAACCATTTTAACTATTGTGCGATTTGTTTGCAAAATTTCTTTTACTTTAAAGAATGGACCACTCTAGTAGACACCTGTATGAAAATATTAAAAAATTGGTCTCCTTCCAAGAAAATGTAGAATAATATCTCAAATAAAAATTGAGGAAAATGATCTTTCTACCTGTTGAAACAATACACTCGCGATTGGAATCGAATCGGTCTCGAAAGTGCGATTTTATCCAAGGAGATGAATATCGTTTGTAGCAGACGATAAAATTTTCCATCGCGACTCGCGAATTGTCGAGGGTATCATTTCTGAAGTGAGGGATGTTTTCGTTCCACCAAATGGTCGCATACGAGAGCTGACGTTAGTCAAAAGTACTAAAGGATTTCGTTTCTTGAACTTTCGCCAAATCCTTCCCGAGAGAAGGATGGAAACAATAATGATAAGCATTCTAACCACAATGCTTTAGTGCTTCAATTTTGAGACTTTCCTTGAAATCTGAGTTTTGTTTTATAGCTAAAGAAAGTTACTTGAATCAAAAACATTTCAAACAATTCCTAAATAATGTTCATTAATAATAATTCCAACGATCAAATGTGGATAACCACCACTGAGTCTTCTCTTTAAAATAAGCCCAATAAACTGTAAATATGCTTACTGGTTCTCGAATTATCATAAAAAATGTTAAGCGTGCGCAAGAAGAAAATCGCTCGGTTGAGCGGGACTGCCGTGCACGTATTTTGCAATGCACGAGAGCGATTTTCGTTTTGCAAAAAAGTGGGGTCTCAAAATTCGAAATCCTGTAACTTCCTGAATTTTTAAAATTGTCCAAATTTGATCGTTGGATTCTTGTTTTATTTTCAGGAATTCTATACAATAACTTGAGTGTTGGACCTTAAACGGAATTTTGAATTTGATTTTAGACTAATTTAAAATTCCTAAATTTCAATTCAATTATGTGAAAAGTCTATTAAGCCTTTTTTGTTTAATATCATTGCTGTACATTCCTGTACTTTTTTATGCAAGACAATGATACAAGTTCCTGGTGAATGAAATTTTTATAAAGGTTCAATGAAAATTGTTTAATAAAAAAGCATAAGATTTCTGGATGTTTGAAATTTGATTGAAGATTTAAAAATTTTGAAAGATATGATTTGATTTAAGTTATATGTGGATAATATTTGACAGAGATTTAATCAGAATCTTTTGACAGAAAAGTATAAAATTTCATAATGGATAGAATTTATGAGAAATTTCCGAAATTTTGAAAGATAGGATATGATACAAATTTTGTTAGATAAGATTTGACAGAGGTTCAATGCGAATCTGTTGACAGACAAGTATAAGATCTCTATCGATAAGATTTAATAGATTTTTCCGATAAAATTTGATGGACTTTTTCGAAATTTTTGAAGATAGGATTAGATATAAATTTTGTGTGGATAAGATGTGACAGAGGCTGAATGAGAATCTGTTGACAGAAAAGTATAACATTTTTTAATGGATACAATTTATTATACATTTTCAAAATTTGGAAATATAGGATATAATGCAAGTTCTTTGTAAATAAGATTTGACAGAGGTTTAATTAGAATCTGTTGACAGAAAAGTATAAGATTCCTTTATTGATAGAATTTGATACAAGATTCCAAAATTTCGAGCATAGAATTTGATATAAGTTTCGTGTGGATAAGATTTGACAGGGGTTCAATTAGAATCTGTTGACAGAAAAGTATGAGATTCCTGTTTAGATAGAATTTGATAGACAAGAATAGAAAAGTATACAATTTCTGGATGTTTAAAATTTGATAGAAGACTTAAAAATGTTGAAAGATATGATTGGATTTAAGTTATATGTGGATAATATTTCACAGAGGTTTAATGAGAATCTGTTGACAGGAAAGTATAACATTTCTCAGTGGATAGAATTTATGAGAAATTTTGAAAGATAGGATATAATACAAATTTGTTGTGGATAAGATTTGACAGAGGTTTAATGCGAATCTGTTGACAGACAAGTATAAGATTTCTCTATCGATAGAATTTGATAGATTTTTCTGAAATTTTGGAAAATAGAATTTGATCTAAGGTATGTGTGGATAAGATTTGACAGAAGTGGAATGAGAATCTGTTGACAGAAAAGTATAATATTTCTACGGTGGTTAAAATTTGATTAAAATCTCCAAGATTTTGGAAAATAGAATACGAGCAAAGTTCTTTGTGGATACGATGTGATATATGTTAAATGAGAATCTGTTGACAAAAAAGTATAAGATTTCTCTCTCGATAGAATTTGATAGATTTTTTCCGAAATTTTGGAAAATAGAATTTGATTTGAGTTATGTGTGGATAAGATTTGACAGAGATTGAATGATAATCTGTTGACAGAAAAGTATAAGACTTCTCAATAAATAGGTTTTGATATGAATTTACAAAATTTTGGAATGTAGGACTTGACACAAAATCTATATGGATAAGATTTGACAAAAGCTCAATCAGAATCTGTTGGCAGAAAAGTATAAAATTTCTTTATTGACAGAATTTTTGAGAATGAGAATCTGTTGACAGAAAAGTATAAGATTTCTTCATTGACAGAATTTGATAGAATTTTTTGAAATTTTGGAAAATTGGATTTATTTTAAGTTATATGTGAGTAAGATTTGACAGAGATTCAATGAGAATTTTTTGACAGAAGAGTATAAGATTTCTCAATAAATAGGATTTGATAGAGATTTCTAAAATTTTCGAATGTAGGACTTGATACAAAATCGATGTGGATGAGAGTTGACAGCGGCTCAATGAGAATTTGTTGACAGAAAAGTATAAGATTTCTCTATTAAGAGCATTTGAGAGAATTTTCCAAAATTTTGGAAAATAGGAATTTATATCAGTTCCAGCTGGATAAGATTTGACAGAGGTTTAATGCGAATCTGTTGACAGACAAGTATAAGATTTCTCTCTTGATAAAATTTGATAGATTTTCCCGAAATTTTGGAAAATAGAATTTGATTTGAGTAATGTGTGGATAAGATTTGACAGAGGTTAAATGAGAATCTGTTGACAGAAAAGTATAAAATTTCTTTATTGACAGAATTTTGAAGAATGAGAATCTGTTGACAGAAAAGTATAAGATTTCTTTATTGACAGAATTTGAGAGACTTTTTCGAAATTTTGTAGAATAGAATTTCATTTAATTTATGTGTGGATAAGATTTTTCAGAGATTCAATGAGACTTTTTGCCAGAAAAGTATAAGATTTCTCAATAAATAGGATTTTATAGAAATTTCTAAAATTTTGGAATGTAGGACTTGATACAAAATCTATGTGAATAAGAGTTGACAGCGGCTCAATGAGAATCTGTTGACAGAAAAGTATAAGATTTCTCTAATGACAGCATTTGAAAGACATTTCTGAAATTTTTGAAAATAGCGTCTGATATCAGTTCTGTGTGGATAAGATTTGATAAAGGCATCATGAGAATCTGTTGAAAGAAGAGTATAAGATTTCTCGATGAATAGAATTTATGAGAAATTTTCGAAACTTTAAAAGATAGGATATGATACAAGTTTTTTGTGCATAAGTTTTGACAGAGAATCAATGAAAATTTATTGACAGGAAAGTATAAGATTTTTTTATGGATACAATTTGATAGAAATTTTTTAAATTTTGAAAGATAGGATATGATACAAGTTTTTTTTTCTTTTTGATAAGATTTGACAGAGGTTTAATGAGAATCTGTTGACAGAAAAGTATAAGATTTATCAATAAATAGGATCGGATAGAAATTTCCAAAATTTTGAAATGTAGGACTTGATACAAAATCTATGTGGATAAGATTTGACAGCGGCTCAATGAGAATCTGTTTACAGAAAAGTATAAGATTCCTTGATGGATACAATTTGATATAAAATTTTTGAAATTTTGAAAGATAGGATATGATACAAGTTTTTTTAAAATGAGATTTGACAGAGGTTTAATGAGAATCTGTTGACAGAAAAGTATAAGATTTCTCGATGGATAGAATTTGATAGACTTTTCCGAAATAGTTAAAAATAGGGTTTAATTTAAGTTATGTGTGGATAAGATTTGATAGATGTTAAATGAGAATCTGTTGTCAGAAAAGTATAAGATTTCTTGATGGATAGAATTTGATAGACTTTTCCGAAATTTTAGAAAATAGAATTTGATTTGAGTGATGTGTGTATAAGATTGCACAGATGTTGAATGAGAATCTGTTTACAGAAAAGTATAAGATTTCTTGATGGATACAATTTGATAGACATTTTTGAAATTTTGAAAGATAGGGTATGATATGAATTCTTTGCGAATAAGATTTGACAAAGGTTTAATAAGAGTCTGTTGACAGAAAAGTATAAGATTTCTCAATAAATAGCATTTGATAAAATTTTTTTAAAAATTGGAATGCAGGGCTTGATACAAAATCTATGTGGATAAGATTTGATAAAGACATTATGAGAATCTGTTGTCAGAAAAGTATAAGATTTCTCGATACCTACAATTTTCAAAATATTTTAAAATGCCTTCAAATTTTTTAAGCGCTTGAAGATTCCTGGGGATTCTCTCAAGTATCCTAAAATATTTAAAATCCTTCGAAATACCTTAAAATCCCTTAAAATCCTGGAAATCTGATAATATTTCTTGAACTCTATTGAAAACTTTTCAAATTCTTCGAAATCTTTAGAACTCCTAAAAAAAATTTGGTAAAACGGATTTTAGGGCCAGTTTGAAAGATTTTTCATTATTTTTTTTTTCGAACCTAAAGATATTCGAAGAAATGAAACTTAATTTTTTTGAGACATCAAAAAAGAGCCCTAAGTTTTAAAAAATTCTGATGAAATTGTTTGATGAATTGATAAATTAAATTTTTTTAAATTGTAAATACTCTATCTGAAACTTTGAATGCTTTGATTTTGTAGTTAAGTATCCAATATTCAAATTGAACATTTTTTAAGGTATAAAAGTAGTAATTTGGTAATTGCTATGACTAATTTTAATTTATTCACGCTAATAATGCCCTAACTATTAATTTAATTAATTATTTTGCAATAATTAGTATGTTAAATTATTGATTATCTACTGTGGGTTTATTATCTACTCTAGGGTAGTCTCCATTATATCATTGCTCTCATCTCTTTGGTACTGGGGGAATAAAGTTGAAATCGATTCTCGAATCTAGGCCCGTTCGATCCGTCCACCACTAGATAATCCATTTTCGGATGACAGGACTAGATTGTTTTTATAAGGGGGAAAAACCATTTATCTTGTAAAAGGACGCAAAGCAAACAATTCGCTCTGTTTTGCAAGTTTAAGTCATGAAATCCGATCAAAAATATTCACTCGAAGCAAACAATAAAAAAAAGTTTCACTCTCCACAAACTCGAATAGAAAACTGGAACATAATTTTTCAATTGTATCGGAAAGCACGTCACTTTCGTGATAGAACACCTCGCAAAACACTTCAAGTGGGAAGCACGCACTTCTGCGCCATCGCATAATGCGTGCGACGCAGTTTCATAACCAGACATACGGAGAAGTTATTTAACAGAAAATCACTTACTTTAATAAAAATTAGATTAATTGTCTAGGAAAAACACAGTTTCACAATTCTCACGTCTTTGTCGAATCGTAGAGCTTATTGAGTAACTACGACTGCACCATCAATTCAAAAGAAATTTGAATTGGAAAAAAATATTCCCAACAAATCTTATAGTAAATAATTTTTGATTGTGAAGGATTTTTTGTAATTAAATTTATTCGTTCGTTACTGTTACATAGTGGTTACATCATTGTTGAATAATAGTTACATTATGCTTGAACAATTGTTACATAATGGTTACATAATTGTTTCATAATGGTTACATAATGGTTAAATTAAAATGTGACTATTTATTATCTCGCAAAACACTTTAAGTGGGAAGCACGCAATTCTGCGTCATCGCATAATGCGTGCGACGCAGTTTCATGACCAGACATATGAAGAAGTTATTTAACAGAGAATCCATAACTTCCATAAATATTAGATTAATTGTCTAGGAAAAGCACAGTTTCACAATTTTCACGTCTTTGTCGAATCGTAGAGCTTTTTTAGTAGCTACGACAGCACTACCAATTCAGAAGAAATTTGAATTGGAATAAAATATTCCCAAGAAATCTGATAGTAAATAAGTTTTATATGTAAAGGATTTTTCGTAATTAAATTTATTCGTACGTTGTTACATAATGGTTACATCAGTGTTTAATAATAGATACATAATGTTTTAATAATTGTGACATAATGGTTACATAATTGTTACATAATGGTTACATAATTGCCACATAATGGTGACATAATGGTTAAATTGAATGTTTTGACTATTTAATACCTCGCAAAACACTTCAAGTGGAAAGCACGCACTTCTGCGTAATCGCATAATGCGTGCGACGCAGCTTCGTAACTAACCATACGAAGAAGTTATTCAACATAAAATCACTTACGTTAATAGAAATTAGATTAATTGTCTAGGAAAAACACAGTTAAACAGTTCTCACGTCTTTGTCGAATCTTAGAGCTTATTTAGTAGCTATAACAACGTCACCAATTCAGAAAAAATTTGAATTCGACAAAAATATTACCAAGAAATCTTACAGTATATAATTTTTGACTGTTAAGGATTTTTTGTAATTAAATTCATTCGTACGTTACTGTTACATAATGGTTACATAATTGTTAAATAATAGTTACGTAATGTTTGAATAATTGTTACATAATGGTTACATAGTTGCCACATAATAGTGACATAATGGTGACATTAAAATTTTTGACTATTTAATATCTCGCAAAACACTTCAAGTGGGAAGCACGCACGTCTGCGTAATCGCATAATGCGTGTGACGCAGTTTCATAACCATACATAAAAAGAACTTATTTAACAGAAAATCACTTACTTCCATAAATATTAGATTAATTGTCTAGGAAAAATACAGTTTCACAATTCTCATTTCTTTGTCGAATCGTAGAACTTAGTAAGTAGCTACGACAGCGCCACGAATTTAGAAGAAATTTGAATTTGAATAAAATATTACCAAGAAATCTTATAGTAAACAATTTTTGACTGTAAAGGATCTTTGTAACTGAGTTATTCGTGCGTTACTGTTACATCATGATTACATAATTGTTAAATAATAGTTACCTAATGTTTGAATAATTGTTACATAATTGTTACATAATTGTCACCTAATGGTGACATAATGGTTACATTAAAAGTTTGGACTATTTAATTCCTTGCAAAACTCTTCAAGTGAGAAGCACGCACTTCTGCGTAATCGCATAATGCGTGCGACGCAGTTTCATGAACAGACATATAAAGAGGTTATTTAACAGAAAATCACTCACTTTCATAAATATTAGATTAATTGTGTAATAAAAACACAGTTTAACAATTCTCACGTCTTTGTCGAATCGTAGAGCTTATTGAGTAGCTATGGCGGCGCCAGCAATTTAGAAGAAATTTGAATTCGAATAAAGTATTCCCAAGAAATCTTACAGTAAATAATTTTTGACTGTAAATAATTTTTTGTAAATACATTTATTCGTACGTTACTGTTACATAATGGTTACATAATTATCCAATAATAGTTACGTCACGTTTGAATAATTGTGACATAATGGTTACATAATTGTTACATAATGGTTACATAATTGCCACATAATGGTGACACGATGGTTACATTAAAAGTTTTGACTATTTAATACCTCACAAAACACTTCAAGTGGGAAGCACGCACTTCTGCGTCATCGCATAATGCGTGCGACGCAGTTTCATAACCAGACATGTTAAGAGGTTGTTTAACAGAAAATCACTCACTTTCATAAATATTAGATTGATTCTCTAGGAAAAACACACATTCATAATGGTTACATCAAAAGTTTTGACTATTTAATTATTTTTCTAAAAATTAAACTATTTTGTCAAAAACTCATCTTTTTTTGGTCTCAAATTTAACTGCTTGGTTGAAAATTCAACTACATTGTACTAAAAAATATATTTTTTTAATTGAAGATTAATCTCTACAGTCAAAAATTTAACTGTTTTGTTGTGAATTTGTTTCATTTTTTTTCTTGAAAATTAAATTTTTCAAGTAAAAATTTAACTAACTGATTTTTTGTTTAAATTGTCTTTTTTAGCTAAGAATTAAACTATTTGGTCAAAAATATATGTTTTCGATGAAAATTAAGCTATTTTATTAAAAATTCATCTCTTTCTGTGGAAAATTAATTTTCTTGGTTGAAAAATCATTTTTTTGGTTAAAAATTCAACTTTTTGGTTAAATTTTAATCTCATTGTTAAAAACTCATCTTTTTTAGATATATATAATTTTAGTGGAAAATTCATTCCTTTGGAAGAATATTAGTATTTTTAATTAGAAATTGATCTTTACTAGTTGAAAATTTGAAAATTCAACTATTTGGTTGAAAGTTTGTCTGTTTTGCAACAAATTAATTGTATTAATTAAAAATCATACTACTTTCTTTATATTCAATTATTTTGTTGAAAATGCAACAATTTCGTAAAAAATTATTTATTTTTTGTCAAGATTCATCTCTGCAGATGAAAATTCAACTATTTTGTTGAAAATTTGCATAATTTTTGATTGAAAAATAAATTTTTAGAATAAAAATTTAAATTTTCTATTTTTGGCAGAAGATGTATTTTCTTAGCTGATAATGAAACTTATCAGTTGAAAACTTATCTGTTTTAGTTGAAAATTAAACTATTGGATTACAAATTCATCTTTTTCGGTAAAAAAATTAATTTTCTTGGTTGAAAAATAATTTTCTGTTTGAACATTCAAATATTTTTAGTTGGAAATTTAACAACTGCATTGAAAGTTAAACTTTACTTTGTAAAAAATTCACTTTATTGTGGAAAATCCATAATTTTAATTGAAAATTCATTTCATTGGTTCAAAATTTAACTATTTTGTTAAAAATCCTTTTTTTGTTGGTGTTACAAATTAATTATCTTAACTGAAAATTTAGGTATTCTATTTTTGGTTAAAAATAAAATCAAAAATTTTTTAAAAAATTGTGAAAAACGACACACTGTAAAAAAAGAATTAATAAGCAAAAGTTGTTCACACAAAAACATCTAAAAATTCTCTATTAATTATTTTTCATTGGTATTCTTATTTTTTTGTTCAAATCATAAAAAATAACATAGAAAATAAAGAAAATAATGTTTTAGAAAAGCGACACAATGCGCAATAAAATTGATGAGAATGTGTTCGTTAAAGCCCGAATGAGCTTTAACAAAAGAAAATTCACAATCACGTAGCATGCGATGAGAATGTGCCCAGATTTTTTATTTAATTTGAATCAATTCTAAAAAACTGATTAAGAAGATAATATTGAGGAAAAAAGTAATAAATTGGAATCAAAGAATCTTGTATTTGGAATTGAGTTGCAAATTGACTGCTGACGAGTCAGAATCACTCCGGGCGTCTAGAACGAACCAGTTCAGCCAGTGTGAAAATGCGCACGTTTCTATTCCCAGGAGCTCTCGACACACGAAGCAGATTCGCTTATTCGATGAGAAAATCGCGTGGGGGGGGGGGGTCACAAACCCAGATTCTCAAGCGGAAATTGACTGCCGATTTATTTTCACCAATCGCGTTAAATTCATTATGATGCTCCACCTTTTTTACTGCATTTTTCCACTAAAACTTTTCCCAGCAACTGCTGAACTTACGACCTGGTTACGATTTGACCTGGAAACCTGGAAATGACCTGGAAATGACCTGGATTTTTTTTAATCGCAAAAAAAACCTAGAAAGCTTTGGAAAATTCCTGCGAATTTAATTTTAAAACTTGATTTTTTTAGTAAGAACTTTTTTTTAAACTCTTTTTTGTAATATTGAAACTACTCGAAAATGAGAAAAGTCATTGTTTAGTCTCTTGAATTATTTTGAACCCTCTTGAATTCATTTGAATTTTATTAAATTATTATGAATTTGGATGCATCCCAGTCATTTAAATTATTTTGAATTCTTATTCTTTCTTTTCAAGTCTTTGAATTCTCTTGAATTCTCATGAATTCTTTTAAATTCTTTCACATTCTCTTAAATTGTTTTTATTCCTCATGAATTCTTGTGAATTCTCTTGAATTTGTTTAAATTTAGATGCTTCTTAATCATTTGCATTATTTTTCATTCTTTTTGTTTCTTTAAATTTCTATGAAGCCTTTTAAATTCTGTTGAATTATGATGAATTATTTTTAATTCATTTCAATGCTTCAAATTCCCTTTAATTCTCATGAATTAATTTGAATTCTCTTCAAATATTCTGAATGCTTTTGAATTCCCTTGAATCTATTTAAATGCTCTTCAAATATTTCGAATTTTCTTAAATTTTCTTTCAATCTGGGTGCATCCCAATCATTTGAATTATTCTGAATCTTTTGTAATTCTTTTCACTTCTTTAAATGCCCTTGAATACTCATAAATTCTTTCGAATTCGCTCTATTTATTTTTTTTTTTTTTTGTAATTTGGATACATCCCAATCATTTGAATTATTTTTTATTCTTTTTAGTTTATTATATTCCTCGAATGCTATCAGATTATTTTGAATTCTTTTGAATTCTTTTCAATTCTCTTGAATTCTTTTTAATTCTCTCTCATTCTCTTTAATTGTTTCGCATTCTCTTGAATTCTACTGAATTTTCTCAAATATTTTGAATTCTTCTGAATTTTTAGAAATTTAGTTAAATTTTGATGCTTCTCAATCATTTGCATTACTTTTAATTATTCTTATTTTTTTTTAATTTCTCTGAATCCTTTTGAATTCCCTTGAATCATGTTAAATTATTTTGAATTCCTTTTCATTCTTCGAATTCCCTTCAATTCAATGAATTAATGTAAATTCTCTTGAAATATTTTGAATTCTTTTGAATTCTCTAAAATTATTTTGAATTTTCTTGATTTTTTTTTTTTTATTTGAACGCATCCCAATCATTTGAATAATTCTGATTTTTAAAAAATTTGGTTCAACTTTTTTAACTATATAGAATTCTTTAAAACTCTCTTAAAATATTTTGAATTGTTTTAAACTCATTAATTACTTTGAACTCTCATAAATTCTTTGAAATTATATCGAATTCTTTCGAATTTTATTGAATTCTTTTGAATTCTCTTGAATTCTTTTGAGTTTTCTTGAATTCTTTTCAATTTTCTTGAATTCTCTTGAATTCTCTTGAATCCTTTTGAATTCTCTTGAATCATGTTAAATTATTTTGAATTCGTTCCCATGCTTCAAACTCCTTCAATTCAATGTATCAATTTAAATTCTCTTGAAGTATTTTAAATTCTTTTGAATTCTCTAGAATTATTTTGAATTTTCTTGATTTTTTTTTATTTGAACGCATCCCAATCACCTGAATCATTCTGATTTTTTTTTAATTCGTTTCAACTTTTTAAATTATATAGAATTCTTCAAAATTCTCTTCAAATATTTTGAATTGTTTTAAACTCATTAATTACTTTGAACTCTCATGAATTCTTTTGAATTATCTCGAATTCTTTCGAATTTTATTGAATACTTTTGAATTATTTTAAATATTTTTGAATTATCTTAAATTCTTTTGAATTTTCTTGAGTTCTTTTGAATTCTCTTGAATTCTTTTGAATTCTTTTGAATTCTCTTGAATTCTCTTGAATTCGTTTGAATTCTCTTGAATTGTTTTTAATTCTCTTGAATACTTTTTAATTGTTTCGCATCCTCTTGAATTCTATTAAATTTTTCTCAAATATTTTGAATTCTTCTGAATTTTCAGGAATTTAGTTAAATTTTGATGCTTCTCAATCATTTGCATTACTTTTTAATTATTCTTTTTTTTTTAATTTCTCTGAATCCTTTTGAATTCTTTTGAATCATGTTAAATTATTTTGAATTCGTTTCCATTCTTCAAATTCCCTTCAATTCAATGAATCAATTTAAATTCTCTTGAAGTATTTTAAATTCTTTTGAATTCTCTAGAATTATTTTGAATTTTCTTGATTTTTTTGAGGTCGCCCGGTATCCCAGAGTCACCGTTTAAGACACCTCACCCAGGTGCCATTCAGCTTTCGGCACGGTTGCTACACCTCCGCTTAGGGCTTAAGAATGGAAGAAAGTTCAGGAAAACTTCAAAGATTTGCAAATTGTGTTTCGATAAAGATTTTCTTCCACCGATCAAAACTTTTCACCCATGAAAAATTTGTTACGCTTTTCCTGAGCGAAAGAACTTATACTTTTCAAAATGAAAATATATTTAATGTAATAAAATTATTCTTTATTTAATTAATGTATTTCAAACACCTTCAATAATAATTACTTTGCCGTGCAAAACGTTCTGGAGACTGATCAATAATTAAACATTAAAATTCAAAAAATATTTTGTTATCTTGATAAAATAAAACTTTCTTTCTCCAAATAGCACGAAAGGTAATGAAATTCTGCGTAAAATAAAGTCCAAGTTTAATTGTAATGTCATTTATGCATTTATAGGTACATTTCATTACATTTTTCGTTGGGAATTCATTTTTTTTTCTTTCTTTTGAAAATTCAAATAATTGGTTGAAAATTAACTTTTTTGTTCAAATTTTGATTTAACATATATGAAATCTTCAAAAATCTTTTCCAATTTTCTCAAAAATACATTGTTGTTGAAAACCTGTTTGGCTGCGACATTGCGCGAATATGACTTTTAGTGATCAATTTTTAGCACCTTCAATTTATTTAATCAAAATTTCCAAGTTACTATTTTGTTGAAAATTAGTCTCTTTTTTGTAGATCGAAAATATAAGTATGTGGTTACAAATTCAACTGTTTTGTTGAAAATTTTATTATTTGATTGAAAACTTAACTATTTAATGAAAATGTCATTTTGGTCGAAAATTCAACTGTATTCTAAAATTTTGATTGAAATTAATTGATTGGCCAGAAGATCGAAAAAATTTGCCACCTCTCACATGTTTTCTAAAAAATTCGTCTTTTTTCCTCGAAAATGTACTTAAAATTAAGATATATAAAAATATGTATTGCACAATTTGAGATCAGAATCCTTACAAATTTGAACGTAAACAAGATTAGTACAAACATGTCCATATTTCCCTCTTCTGTGAAAAATCGTGGCTATTTTCATGGTTTACGTGACGTAACCGAGTTTCAGTAGCAGATGAATGCATCAAAAACCACCACTTCACACGTGGTAAAGCATAAAATATTTAAAGAGGTGGACGATTCAATTGAATGAAAAGTAAGGACGAAACGTGTTTCAAAAGCAATCTACTACGCAGTGGTGATATAATGTTATTCACTAAACTAAAACCCCGCTCGCATTCCGCTGAGCTTCAGGGCAAGGTCTTTACACACTTAACGAGTGATTTCAAATTTTCAGGAATTCATTTTCCACATTCAATAACATTTCTTAAACCTTCAATCACTGGTCTTTCATTTTAAAAAACTTTGCACACAACCTTGAAACATGATTCTGGCCATAGAGAACGTCTAAATCAGTTGACCAGGTATTAGGATAAACAATTTTAATATATTTTAACAGTTGAGCATATTCATCCTTTTCTACATCATTTTCAGTGCTATTTACATGAGATGGTTGCGTTATAAAGCAACGGTTAGTTAATGAATTTATCAAACTTGATAAGAACTGTTTCCTATTAATAACAGTGAGCTTTCTATTTGATTCTAAAATTATACCATTAAATTCCATTTTTTCTTATGCAATACGCGCTTCTTCAGTTTTTTAAAATTCTTCTCCCTGTATTTTCATTGTCGTCAAAACAAAAAGCGTTTTTCGGATAAATTGATCTGCCATCGATATATTTCAATCTCTGATTTGTAAGTTTTCTGAAAGGCTTGAGAAATCTTCTAGAATATCGTAAAAAAGATCCAAATCTTTCAAAAAATGTATTGATCGCATTCTACTTAGCAAGCCGATGTATTTTGTTATTTCGGATGTCGTTCTTTTAGAGTCTTTCGAAGCAGATTCGAAATGTTTTTCAACTGCGGGATAATTATTCCACGCCGATTTAACGCTTCTGAAGCTACTAAAAACCCATCTCACCCCCAGTATTCGTCCTATTTTTTTATTTGAATCCCCAAGTTTGAAGCAATCGTTTCTAACTCTCTGGAATTTCTTAGTGACTGATTGTATAAAGAATATAATGTATCCATTAATGATTGGAAGTAATTGATCGCCTGCTGGTCCGCAATAGCATCACTAACAGCTAACTCTAGTCGATGATTAGGACAGTGCCAAACGATAATGTTCGGGAACATTTCCTTCAGCATTGTTGCCACGCCGGAGTTTCTTCCAAGCATTACACTAGCCCTATCACTGGCAAAACAAAGCAAGTTTTATTCGAGAAAATCGTTTTCAAAGCCATATGATTTCTAGCAAGAGAGTAATGCGTTAACAATGGTTGCAGCCTTCTGATTTTCAAGTTCAATTAGATCTAAAAATATATTAGAAGTTACGGTCTCAAGAACGACTATAATATAAGCAATGAGAGCTGATTTCTTAGATATCGAAGTCGACTCATCTATAATTACTGACATTTTAACCTTGTTCTCTTTCAAACTCTTACCTAGTTTCATTTTAAATTCCTCTGCTATAATATCAATAATTTCAGTCGAACTGCAATGACTGTGCAAACTGATGCCTAGATCTGTATTATTTTTTATTTGCAATTCAATTAAATCTTGATGATCATCGTAAGGACGATTATTTTTTGCTATGTAGTAAGTAGTATTAAAAATTTTGCATGTGGTTTCTACGGACCTTGCGTGATTTTTTGATATCAAAGTTTCAAATTTTTCTTCTTTAACGTGCTGCAAAATGCTTTCAACTTTTTTATGTACATCTGACGATTGATAAATAGAAATTTTATTTCTAAGTGATTTTAGGTTTTTCTCGCGTGTATCTCCACTATAAGTCACTTTAAAATTACTCCATTCCGTACTTATAAACATACCTTGCATTTTTGCTGCACCTAAGTACTTTAAATTCGAGAACGAATTACAACCTAAAACTTCTTCCTTGTAGTTTAACCATGCGTGCCTGAATTTCCGTTCTATCCATTGCTCCTGCGATCAAATATCGGGGAAAGGTGTCTTGACAGTATATAAAGGATCATCAAATATTTCTTCGGCAGGCGGAGACGGAATTCTTCCTTCAGTTTCGTCTTTGCTGTTGTCTTTCTTGAAGGAAGACACCGTTGCAACTTCATTTTTCTGGCCACATACTTCCAAATTCTCTTTGGGTTTAGGTATTTTCGGATTTTTTGAGAAAAATCCGTCTAGCTTCGATTTACCCAAAGCTGATGCTCTCCTCTTCATCTGAAATAAAAAAAAATGATAAAATTAAAAATTTAGAATATGGGTCATTCCCTTCATCTTCTTTTATTTTATTTGGTTGCAACCAATTTTTTCTTAAATTTTGATCTTCATACGAAAATACAATATATGCAAATCATTTAAAATAATTGGTCTCATATCTTAACCTATTTTAAAATAACCATTATGAGCCTAAATTTTAAAGTCGAGTTAGGGGAAAAAGCGAAACAGCTACGTGAAATTTTAAAAGAGAGTAAACAATCTAGTGGAACTTAATTATGTACGGAGCTTCTGCTAATTGTGATGTTTTAAGAAAAAGTTGCGTTCCTTTAGAAAGCGAATTTTCTCCTCAATTTGTAACACTGAGAAAGTGATTATATTGTAAATAAAATTATTTTGGTTCAAATACTGGTTCATCCACTTTGACTGAATGAACCAGTAAGTGATTCCACTAAAATTGCGCTACTGATTGTACTAGTGACGCCAAATGATAGATTGAACTAGTGATATAGCGCTCCACGCGGGCAAGGCATGGACCTTCAGTCCTCTGGTACGCGCGCGTCGCTGGTCAGGTCCTGGCATTTCTCGAATGAAAACGAACCTTATTGTGTACTAGTATTTGTTTTATAAATATTTGATGCCTGGCTGTAATAAGGAGCGGATATAATATCTTTCACTTGATAGTGGGAGGCCCCTGGCCACTTGGGTTTGACTTTCAGTGAGGCGACACGTTGACATAACGACGGGTCTTCCCACAATTAGGCGCAACATATTATATCCCATTATATTGCAGCCCGGCCTTCATTTATTGTTATGAGAGTGAAGTACGGGTTTTAAAAGTTAATTTTGCAAAGGGTAGAACAAAAGTGGTGAATGATAAGTGTCATACCTAACCAGCTGACGGATGACAACGCGTACGACCAGATGACTACTGGTACTGAGAAACCAGTGAACACACTTCTGGCTATTTCAATCAGTGAGATTTCACTGGTTCATTTTAAGAGAGTTCTTACTGGGCTATTTTAACCCTAATAGATTTCATGGGGACTTATCTATTTTACTGGCTTTCACATACTCTTTCGATATACCTAATTTATTGCCAAACTTTGTCGTAGAATTCGAAATTTGTGACTCAAGTTTCGTTCTAGAATATTCGAGTTGAAAATTCCCCTTTTATAAATCTGAGATCTATACTAGATTTGAATCTTCCGCTAAATTTGTGGATATTTCATGATAATGCAGATCCCTAACGTTTCAGCATAGTTGTTGTGAGGTTCTTCGCCACGAACCATAGAGTTACGCAAGAACGAAAATGGCATTCCGTCCACTGACGTACCCGCCTACACGCCTAAGCACGTGTCGCATTTCAGGATGACGGAACGCACGGAACAAAGAGTGTGCATTAAATTCTGCCAAAAACTTGGCCATTCATGTTCGGAAACCATCGTTATGATTCGGAAAGTGTATGGTGATGAGTCCATGAGTGATACTCAAATTAAAGAGTGGTTTAGGCGATTTAAAAGAGGTCGCACTTCAGTGGAAAGTGACCCTCGCTCTGGCAGGCGTGCAACGTCCAAAACACCACAAAATGTGGAACGAGTGCGAGTGTTAATTAATGAAAATCGTAGTTTAACAGTGAGAGAGATAGAGGAAGACCTCGGGATTCCAAAAACTATTGTTTCGGAAATTTTGAGCAAAGATTTGGGGCTCAGCCGCGTATAAGAATACCGGTTTAAATTCAAAATCATCATTGAATAATAATATAATACGAACGTATATAATACTATCTTATTCTCACTTTTCTTTATTTATTTTCTCATTGATTGTTCTCAAAACGTTTTAGAAGGTTGTTGGATCAGATTGGAAGAAATAACGCATCTTATATCGATGTTATACTCCGATTGGCGGGTTCCACATATTCCACAAATCCCAGTAGCCCCTCATCTTCAACAGTACATCGCCCACATTGGCGATGAGAAATTAAGGAACACGATTTACTTCGGGCCCTGGTCCAGCTTCACAATAAAACAAATTGAGTTTCTACTGTTACGAACGATAAGGATCAATTCCAGGTAAGCATTTTTTCATTCTGTTTTCAATTTTTTCCTTGGTTTTTCATTTTTTGGTTTTATAAATTAAAAATGTTGACGCCTGCCCTTATATTTCAGCAATATTTCAAATTCCAAGATGTTTTAAATTGTAATTTTAAGCTAAAGACATTCAGTTAATTCATTTCAAATTTGTAGTATTTAATATTTTATAATTGTAGATTGAGACACTTAAAATGGTTAAAATTAATTGAGTAAATTTAGATAAATTAAGCAATTTGGAATTCAAATTCTTATAATGGAGCAATACGTATTTTAATATAAACAGAATTGGAATGCAAAATTAAAAAAAAACATCTATTTAAAATTATAGTTTACGTTTTTCATTAATTTTAAATAAGCAGTGAATTGGCTATGAATTTTTTTGTTTTGAAATAAATGATATTTAGAGGTAGCGCCAGCCCCATGAAGTTTGACACATATTTCCCATAAGAAAATACGACGCTTGTGTAAATTTCATTCACAAATCGTCAATATTAGCTAAATCTAGTTGAAACTCAACAATTATCTCCACAAATAGCCATATAATACGAATAAAACATTACTTTTTAAATATCACACCCCTAAGTCTGTTTGATAGGGTTCCCAAAAAACCCCATGAGTGAAAAAATGGGTTTTGTGAGTTTTTGACACTAATTATGACTTTGTGTGTTTTCTAAAAATTAAAATTGTATCTAATACATAAAATACTACTTAATATTGATAATTAGATATAAAATAAATTGTTTAAACAATTTATTATTGTTTTTAGCAATTTTCTCTTAAAATAGAGATAAAAAGTCGCGGTTTTTTCAAAAAATTTCCACTTTTTGTCCAATTTTCAATAAGTGTGAGTTAAATAATTAATTAATGTTAAAAAAATCAATTGTTTAAACAATTTATTATTATTGTTAATAATATTCAATTTGAATAATGCTAGAAAGTTGCAGTTTTTTCTGAAATTTTCCACTATTAGTCTACTTTTCACTCGAAGTGAGTTAATAATTAATGAAATTTAACAAAAATAATTATTTAAACAAATTATTATTGTTTATGACCATCTTCTTCTTTATTAATGCTAGATAGTTGTGGTTTTTTCTGAAATTTTTAACTTTTTACCCTTTTTTTACTTAGAAAAGTAATGAATAATTCAAGTTAACAATCATAGTTGTTTAAGTAATTTATTATTGTTGTTAATTATCTTCTCTTAGAGTAATGCTAGAAAGTTTCTTTTTTCTGAAATCTTCTGTTTTACTTTAACTTTTTAGTCATGAAGAAATAATAAGTGAACCTAAACAGGAGTCATTTTTTAAATAGTATTGTATTTTTCAAGTGAATTATTTGTTCTCTTTGCCCAATGTTTAAAACAAATTAATTAGAACAAAAAGGCTGTATTACGCAAAAGAAAAAAGCAAAGAATGGAATAATAAGGATTAGGTGAGAAGACTAGGTCTTTAAATTACTTGTAAAAGTTTTTTTTGAATTACAACAAGAAGCTTATTACAAAGCGTGGAAGAAAAATTTGGAACTGCACATATTGTGATATCAGCCTTCCCTCCAGCAAAATATATTCACGAAAAAGAAAAAGATTGTTTAAAATATGTTTCCCTCTAATGTTTATTTATTATTTGTGCATATCTAAAAAGGCAAGGTAAAGTAAAACATTTCAGAAAAAACCACAACTTTCTAGCACTTATCTAAGAGAAGATAGTCATAAACAATACTAAATTGTTTAAATAATTTATTATACATCTAATTATCAGTATGAACTAGTGTTATATATATTAGAAACAATTTGCATTAACAAAACACTCAAAAAATTCATAATTAGTGTTGAAAATTCGCAAAACCCATTTTTTCACTTACGGAGTTTTTGTGGGACCATATAAAACATACCTATGGGGTGATATTTAAAAAGTAATATTTTATTCGTATTCTATGGCTAATTGTGAACAGAATTGTTGAGTTTCAACTCGATTCAGCTAATATTGACGATTGTGAATGAAATTTACAAAAGCGTCTTTTTTTCTTATGGTAAATACGTTTTAAACTTCATGGGACTCGTGTCACAACTAAATATCATTTTCTTTTCAAAACAAAAAAATTGATTCATTTTTTGTGTGGATTGGAACAAATTTCCGGGTGATACGCATGAGAATTCGACAAAAAAAATTCCCATGCATTTTTGGGCCACCCTATTGGCCATATTGTACATTTACTTAGACAAATTTAAATTAGTTATTTAATGTTTATTTCGATTTAGGTGTTTGTGAGAACTGAAAACCCATAAAAATTTATGGAATTATCGAAATTTAGAAGCTGAACTTTTACGAATTCTATGTTCTGTAATTTAATACTGTAATACAATTAAAGTTGAAGTATTATCACTCCTATTGATAGTTTTTGTCTCAAGTGTGTTCGTAATTAATAGGAAACTTGTTGCAATCACCTAGTTTTTTATGGTTTCATCAAGATGGATGGATGGAAACAATACATACTATAATGGAGAAATTTTCTCCTAAGATGATTCTTGTTAATATTATAAACAAATTTAGTCAATAAATTGATTATTCGAGCATTTTTCAACGGAAAATTTCAATTTTTTCAATGTCAGTCCTTTTAACTGGGAATACTGTGATAATTTAATCATCATTCATAATTAGCTGATCAATTTGATGACATTAAAAAAAAATTATCAACAAAAGCATTATATAGGCATTTTTCGACTAAAAAAGATTTTTTTTTTTTTACAATGTCAGTCCTTAGAGTTTTATTATCTTATTCATTTCATTGTTTTATTAAGGCTTCAGCTTCAGAATCGAGTAGAATTACCTTTTTCTTCCACTTTTGTCTATGATGCACTATTTTTGGCTCAGTGAAAATCATTATTTTGAGCCCAAGGTCTGTATTCGTAGCCTCTTTGCTACATTTCCGACTTTCCGAGTCTTGAATTTTCGGATATGTTTGAGGATTTTATTTGTCGCTTCTTGAGCTTCCCCTGATCCAAAAATATACTAAAAAAAAAAACTTAAACCAAGACTAA
This sequence comes from Andricus grossulariae, assembly GCA_011634705.1. Taxonomy (NCBI): domain Eukaryota; kingdom Metazoa; phylum Arthropoda; class Insecta; order Hymenoptera; family Cynipidae; genus Andricus; species Andricus grossulariae. The sequence continues at coordinate 25,780,323 of JAABKJ010007545.1, read as the reverse complement.
AAGGACTGACATTGAGAAAAACGATTTTTTGGTTGTAGAAAAATGCCCAAATAATGCATTTTTTAAATAATATTTGTTTTTAAAAATCATACAATTTGTCAACATATTATAAATGTTGATGAAATTATCATGTAGTTGCCAATATTAAAAGTACTGACATTGAAAAAAAATGAATTTTATTGTATTTACGTACATGGTACATAACTTTTATTCCTTTTGTTCTTTTTATGAAGTATGAAAAATCATGTAGGTCCTTCATAAAAATGCATATAATATAATTTACATTACATAAATGTTAATTTGCATTTGTTTATTAAATTTGTTTAAAAAATCACACAATGCATTAACTTATTATGAATGTTTGCTGAAATTACAATAAAGTTTTTAATTGAGAGGACTCACATTGAAAAAATCGAATTTTTCCGTCGCCAAATGCCCGAATAATACATTTGTTTATTAACTTTGTTTTAAAAATCTTACAATTCATCAATTAATTATGAATGTTTCTGAAATTATCATGGAATTTTCAATTAGAAGATCTGAAATTTAAAAAACGGAATTTGATTGTCGACAAATGCCTAAATAATGCATTTGTTTATTAAATTTGTTTTAAAAATCGTACAATTCATCAACTTATTAATGAAAAGGACTGACATTGAAAAAGACGAATTTTCCCGTCGATAAATGCGCGAATAATGTATTTATTTATTTAAACTCTTTATAATATTAACAAGAATTATCTTAGGATAAATTTTCTTCATTATATTATTGTTTCCATCAAAACTTTTTGCAATATGACTTTGAAAAATCGTCAAATATTAATGAATATTATAGAAAACACTTTCAACAAATAATTTGTTTATAAAATTTAATTGATTATTATATCATGACAAAACATCTTCAGTTAATGTTATTCTGTGAAATTTAGGTTATTGCAACAATTTTCCTATTAATCTCGAGACCCGGGAACGTTAAATAGAAAAAGTGGCTTTTTTATATTTGTTTATTTAGTAAACATTTAGGGGGGACGTGGCTCATACCCTTTTTCCTCGCTCACGCTGAATCCCTTTTCCAGGACTAGGGTTAGGGCACGTGGTTTTGTTTGGGCGCCTGGAAAAGGGGTTTGACGTGAGGGGGGGGGGGCACACTCGCCCTTCAAAATATGTGTTAATTCATTTCTCTCCATTCTTCAAGATCCACCTTCTAAATTTAATTAATATTTTACAAAATTTAATACATTAAAGTAAAAATATTAAAAATGAAGAATTCCGCATTGTTCCTTGATTAAATTGTTAAAAACCTTGAATTTCAACACAATTTACAATCGTTTTTATTTAATATTTCAGGTAGTTCTGGACAGGCAACAATTTACGCTCGAGGAGGTTCCTGTAAAAGTCGTGGACACATTTGTTCTGGTCGAAGGCTAACATAAAGGGAAAAAAATGATGAACACGGATGGACAATTACGGCTGCCAGGAAACGTGAACCAAAGCATCGCCAGAAACATGTCAAAACTGAGGTGACCGGAAAACCCATGAATCGCAAAGGAGAACGAGAAAAGAAACCAAAAGAGAAATAAGATTCAGTATTAATTATATTCGCTTAAATTTTTGCTAAAGCTTCACATTCCTTTGTTATACGTGTCTCACCTTCACGTTCGCATTATATTTATAGTTTTTAAATTTTCGAACGTATCTATATTCTTTAGCATTTCTCATTTTTGTAATCTGTATATACTATTTAAATGATATCTAACATTTTAGAATATAAACTTGAGTAAAAGAAAGTTCTGCGTTTTATTTGGCGTTATTTTCCCTTAGAATTATAATTGTAGTCGAAGCTTGAACACCTCAATTCGAGTTTGGACTTTCGTTTTATGAAAACATATCGTTGAAAATTAACTTATTTTTAGTGTTTAATTTACGGCAGTATTATATGCGAATCTTATTATTAGAACGTCCCCTTTTCCCACCCAGGATCAAAATTCCAGCTTTCCAGTGGGTCTACAGAGTTTGGTTTTGACTTTATGAGCTTTTCTTCTATGGTTTTCGACCAAAAGATTTTAGATTAATTAAAATTAACATACAGAATCAAACCTTAAAGCAAGGTGTCTACTTGACCGGGGAAAGGACAGGGATTTTGTTCACGGGGAAATGACAGGGGATTTGATTCAGTGGCCGAGATTCTTAATTTTTTCAATCGTATTAAGGCCATGTGACGAGTGGATCACGTGACCGGTTTCCTACCTTACCGACCCTTTTTTTATTTGTAAACTTATTTTCACAAAAATAGACACATCGCGTTGAAAATTTGGGATAATAAATAGGAAGATCTAAGAAACGCGGCTTTGGTCCTAAAATTTTATAATTATGAAACAAAATTTTTTTTGTAAATAATTTATTTTTTTATTTTTTCATAATTATAAAAATTTAGGACCAGAACCGCGTTTCTTAGTGCGTCTTATTTATTATCCCAAATTTTCAACTCGATGCGGCTATTCGTGTGAAAGTAAGTTTACAAATAAAAAAGGTGTCGGTAAGGTAGGAAGCCGGTCACGTGACCCACTCGTCACATGGCCTTAACATGAATATTAAAAGTGTTTTGATATTTTATTACTCACCGTCTTTTAAATCACAATCGAAAAGATTTCATTGTTAATAATGACGATAATATAAATGATGTTTGCAATTTTTTTAAGCTTTTGAAATCCGATGTACACTTAAACTCGTAAATTATTATTTATCTAAAATTTCAAATAATAAAGGAGAGAAAGGTTTGCGTGTTAATCCTTAAAGGGCACACTGTGTGTCTCAAAACCCACGGGCTTTCCGATTGTCTACTTTTTTTTCGAGTATTTAAATTATCACTGAGGCTTTGGAGATATTTTTTCCTATTTTGCATTGTTTCAACATCACTCATGATTTTTTTCAGCCAAAAATATCTGAAGGTGTATTTGGAGGTGTGCCCTTTGAGGGTTAAAATAAAAATATAGAAATTAATTCTAAATTGGAAAAGGGAATTTTCTAAAAGAAGTATAATGATAATGAAGTATAATTCTGACTTGGAACAGTGAACTAAACCGGGCATTTTTACAAGAGAATGATAATTCTGAGTTATAACTGGATTTAAAAATGAAGGATAATATATAATATTCAAGGAAAGTTATTTATGACTGAATGCATGTTTGTACTTGCGCATTGTTTTACTTTTTTAGAGTTTCGTAGGAAACTCTTATAATCTCATGCCAGGTATTAGGAAATTAAGGAATGAGGAGATTTGTTTACTCGAAGCATTTCTTTCAGTCCGATTTTCTTCGGGGATGCGGCTCAAATTGAAGCCCTTGACATGACAAATTTAAATAAAAAATAAAATTTGGTAGGTTTTTAGTAACGAAATTTCTTGACAGTTTCGAGTCAATAACACGTTATTTTATATAAATTAAAATTTTATTTAACTTTGATGTGTGTATCGTTTTACATTCATCATTATACGTAGTTCAAACTGACGTTGCAGCTGATATAACAAAACAGTAGATATATCTGCAGTCCGCCCCCTTTCTGGTTTCAAACTATGGACGCATATTTTTAGCTTCCCATACGCTCTGATAAGGTTTTTGTGTATTTTGAAACTCTTTAATATTACTCGTTACATACCTATCATTTCAGTTTTTTTATACAATTGAATATGGTCCTTTAAATTCAGGAATGAACGCTTTTGAGGCTTCAGGAGTGTTATCAATATTTCTTAACATAACATCTTATACAATATTATTATGGGTTTTACTTCGTTTATCTTCATAATTTTTATTATAAGTTTCAGCCTGTTCTATAGTTTCCGCGGCAGTTTTCCTCAAACTTTCTAGATTCTTAAGTCTTCCCGCTCAAACATGGTTTTCTAAAAATTCTTTAACATTATCGATTGAATCGCCTCTTTGACCAACTCCAAAGAACAGTCGACTTGGAGTATTCATAGTAGATATACTGACAGCATTATTATTACAATACTCAGTACTTTTTCAAATTTTGAACCAATATTTACCCATTTCATCATCAGACAACTTGGCCAACATTGGATGTATGATAGAATTATTTCTTTCAATTTGACCGTTTGCTTGTGGAGAATGTGTTGCTACCTTTATACTGATTCTCTGACACGAACTCAGTTAATTCATCGGACGTGAATGCGCTTCCACGATTAGAGATTAAAGTATTTAGCCTACTATAATCGATGAAAAATTGTTTAAGAAAATCTATTTACAAATTTTGTAAACGTATCTATTAATAAGAAAATATATCGCTTTGATACTTGTACTCTTTTAATTGAACCAAAATGTTCAGCATGTATAATCGAAAACGGTACATCACCCTTCGGGATTATATGCAAATAACCTTCGGCCTTTCCTGATGATAGAGAAAAGTAAATGCTTTTCAAACAATTACCAATATCTTCTTCTATTTTTTCACTTAGTTTTGTAAACCAGTACGTCCTATTAATGCACCCTCTTGTTTTGAAAGGACCTAAATGACCCATTTCATCATGGTATTTAAAAATCACGTATTTTTCCATGCTCACCGGTACATAGAAGAGTAAATCATTTCCTTTCTTCCGGTACGCCACACGGTTTCGCATTTCGTTCATTCTATCTTGACGTTTTCCTCACTTATCACGTATTTCAACTATTTTTGGATCCTGATTTTGTCTTCAACTACCAAAACATGAAATGAACGACTTAGAGCATCGACATGTTGCATACGTGTACCTGGTCGATGTTCAATATGATACTCATAACCACATGTTTCTAATTCTACAACTCATCTGGAAATTCTCGGACTTATATCTTTCTTATCTAGTGCTTGCTTATGGGAATTGCATTCTGTTATAATTTTAAAAGATATCCCTTGAAGATAGATGCGAAAACGTAGCAGAGCATACATTATTGCTAGCCGGGCGAATATTCGAATTTGGATATTCGAATAACCGGGCGAAATTTCAAATCTTGTTTTTGTTGTTATAATGCTGCTCCAAATCCTAAATAACTAGCATCGCAATGTAACTCCGTTTTATTTTGAGGACTATAGATTAACAAAAAGGTTATTCCATTAATTTTGCCTTTAATATTTTAAAAGAATCGATTTGTAATTCACCCATTAAAAACTTCGCATTTTTCCTCAGAAGATCGTATAATATGGTTTAGCTAATACAGCAAATCCTTCAATAAATTTGTGAAAATATTGACAAATTCACAGACAGGGTTGTAGTTGTAACCCCGTTCGCGGAATCGGAAATTTTTCAATGGCTTCAAGACCCTTTTTCGAAGGAAGTATCTCTTCTTCAGAGATTTCATAATCAAAATATTCTATTTCCGTGTATAAAAAATAAAATTTCTCAAGCTTCAATTCCATTTTACTTTTTACCATAATTTCGTAAAGTTTTTCTAAAATTTCAAATTGTTTGTCAATCGTCTTATTTGCCACCATAAAATCGTCCATATATAAAACTACCTATGTGAATTTATCTATTCCATTTCCATCCAGGATCCTGAAGGATCAACTTCCTGTAATCGATTAACTATATCAGCCTTATTTCAGGCAGCTCAGTAGCTCTTTTTTAAAAAAAAAATGATAGTTACAATCCTCATATTTTCGAAGATTGAGAAACATTAATTGTATATAATAAACTTGTGTGCAATTTATTCCTGTTTTAAAAAAGACGTCTTGCAAACAGTACCAATCAAACTCCTTAAAATAGTTTTCGCATTTCTTTATCACATAGCTTTCTTCGATACAAACACGCTAACAGAAAAATTTAAATTTTTCCATTCCACAAACAATTTTAATTATTAATAACCAATACTCAAGCTCAAATCCCAGTTTTTATACTATAGGAACGGAATTTCTTGACAGTTTCGACTAAATAACACGTGACAACAGCTGATAAAACAAAACAGTAGATATATTTATAGAATCAGCGTAAATAATTGCTACCATACAGTTTGCATTATTCTTTTCTTAAAAAATAAGAAAAATTAGATGTTTATAGACCCCTGTGCTGCAAGCTTTCTTTTTAGTCTGATTTTCTTCGGGGATGAATGAAGTAAGATCTTATAAAATTTGCTATGTTACATTTTTTTATATTAGTGGTTTAAAAATTATCAAAATTATCAAAATTAGGAAAATTTGGGTAATTCTATGTTGATATTTTGAACACGTAGAAGAAAAAATCCCTGAAAGTTTTGTAAAAAATTTTATTTAGTTCGTAGGAATGATTTTTATTGCGAATAAGATTTTTATCGAATAAATAAAACTACTGCAAATTGTATATTTTGCTTTAGCTATTATGTAGTGCGTTTTGATAAACAATATTCAGTGTTTTTCACCTACAAAAACAAGGATAAATAAATTACGTATAACAAGTTTATTTAAATTCAATTTATGAAATTGTCCTTTCGTTCAATTTGGTGTAACTTTGAAAAGAAATGCTGGAGTTGCTAGTGCCCGGGTAACGGCGGGAAAATTTTTGCTAGTAAAATATAATTCTGACTTGGAACAGTGAATTTAAAAAAAAATATAATTTTAAGCTCTAACAGGAAATTTTCCGAAGCATACATGCATACAATTATGTAATTCTGAATTGGATCAGAGATCTTTCAAAGACAAATTATAATTCAAATCTTGAACAAGGAATTTTCCAAAAAATTGTAATTCTGACTTTAAAGAGAAAATTGTCGAGAAGAATTAGATTCTGATTTGGAACAGTGAATTTAAAAAAAAAGATAATTTTAAGCTCTAACAAGACATTTTTCGAAGCATACATACATATAATTATGTAATTCTGAATTGGATCAGAAATCTTTCAAAGACAAACTATAATTCAAATCTGGAACAAGGAATTTTCCCAAAAAATTGTAATTCTGACTTTGAAGAGAAAATTGTCGAGAAGAATTATAATTCTGACTTGGAACAGGGAATTTTCCAAATGAATAAAAATTGAGTTTGGCCATGGAACTTTCAAAAAGAAATATAAATAGCAGACCGGGAAAATGAAAAATTGACCGGGAATTTAAAATCATCCGCCGAGCAGAAATTCCGTGTAAAGTTAAATCATTATTAATTTGATGTCAGTGAAATTTTGTGTCAACTTTTTTGAATTTGCATTTATCACTTTTAATCATCCAAACGTTTGAGCTTTACATTATATTAAATTGAAAAAAAATCTTTAAAGCAATTAAGTTTATTTACATTAATTTGTAATTGAATTTCGAAGTACTTTTTGTTTTAAACTTAAATCTTACATTGGTAGTTTCAAACTTTCAACTCTTGTTTTTGTGAAACTTTAAAGCCACAGATAGATATTAATAGATATGTTTTCTTTAATTTTGTATTTCTTGAATTTTTGAATGAACATATGTAGATATGAACGAATTGTTTTTTTTTATTCCGAATTCTTTTTTTGCGAATAAAAATTGTTAAAGCGGTTAACTAAACTTTACATATCACCCATTATCCAAGCATCCGAAATACAGGTTTGATTTACGAAAATTGCTAATTAAATAGCGTAAAATATCTTATCTTTTATGCCCCGAATTATAGGCCCACCCACTCTTATCATATGCACACCTACAATGTTAAAAATGAACAGTTTGATTTTCGATATTTTGATATTACAAAACGTCAAAAAACCGTATTTTTATCTGCCCCGATTTATAGGCTAGGTGAGAAATTTCGGCAAACCCCTATAAGACACCCTTATTATATGCACACCTAAAATGTTTCAAGTTTCATTAATTTCAAGTTTGATTTTCGGTATTTGCCTTTTTTTGACATCAGTAGTTAACAATAAGAAAATTGGATTTGTTGGGTATATGATGGAAGCTTTTCTCTTAGTCAATTTTTCAGCAGGGACGGCTCAAATTTAAGTGCTTGGATGTAAAATGGAGAAAATTAGGATTTGGTTATTTAGGCCCCTATGCTGGAAGCTTTGTTTTAGTCTGATCTTCTTCGAGAATCGCTCAAATTAAAGCTCTTGGCATATAGAATGGAGATAAAACATGAAATGTCCTATGCTATTGTTCTTTTTCTTTGACATCAGTGGTTAAAAATAGGAAAATTGGGTATTTAGGCCTGTATATGCTAAGATAAGCTTTTCTTTTAATCCTATTTGCTTCGGGGATGGCTCAAATTGAAGTGCTTGAATGTAAAATTGCGTGATAAGAAATAAAATTTGCTATGTTATGGTTAATTTTTTTTATATTAGTGGTTGAATAAGAAGAAAAATGATAAAAATGGCTCATACTGAAGATCTTGGAATGTAGAATTATGATCCAAAATACAATTGCCTATGTTACATGTTTGTTACATCAGGGGTTATTTAATAAGAAAAATGGCAATGTTTTAAATTTCAAACCTGTTCCTACAAACCCCTTACTTGAGGTCGCTTGCCGACCTCTTCTCTCGGACTGATTTTTAAAAATGATGTCTCGTCTATGGTTTGTAATGGTAAACTTTATTTTTAGTATAAATATGATATTTAACCCTGTAGTACAGGCATAGAGTATCAGTTATATAAGCTAAAATTATTTTTTGTTAAAGTTTTTTGGAAAATGTGCCCAATTTTGATAAGTTTCAGCTCGGTCTCGCAGGTAAGATTTAAAAAAATGGACAAGAAGTCCCCTAAGGGCCGAATATGCTAAATTGTGGATCAGTTAATCTTAGGTGCCTAATTTCTCTGAAAATTATTAATTAATTTAAGAAAAAAGTGTGGCTACTTTCAATTCATGTAATCTACAGAAAACTTTTCGAAAAAACTGTGAGTTTACAATGGGACGCAATCAGGTGCAATGGGGTTCTTTTAATTATTAAGTTTTTGTTATTTCTGTTTTAAGAATTTTTTTTACTCGAACCCCAAAAAATTAATAAAAAAGATAAAAAGTTGTTTACCACGAAACTGACTCGGTATGAAAGAGAAACGCCTGAGTATATATTTTCTTTGTGACAGGCATTTTTGAGACTACATGATAAATTTTTCTTACCTAAACACCGGAGAAATGATAACAAATGTTAAAAATTGTTGACCATGAAACGGAGGTAGTATGGAAGAAAATGACTGAGTATATATTTAAATTGTGCATTTGGCTTTGGAACTATATATAAAGAGTCATTTCAGCTGCAATTATTCACTTAATCGAAAAGCTGGTTTACCGCTTTTTAGTAAATAAGAAAAGTATCGTTGCACCCAGAAGCTACATTGGTAAGTTATTTTCAGACAAAAATCAGCTTAGTGTCGAATCTTCCTATGATGAAGATACTTGAATAACCGAGTTAAAAAAATCTTTAGCTTCAAAGTAGTACTGTGTCCTTCAACCAATTGTGACTTTCCGGAAGTGGCTTTTCATAATTCATAAACTACGAAGCACATTTTTTCAAATTTTTTACCCCTCCCCTCCCCCGTGTAACGTAATTTTATGTTACATAATTTTTCCAAATATTTTCAGCCATATCTTATTACATACAAATTAGTGACTTACTACTCGAAACACAAATTAATACCTTAAAAATTTTTAAAAATATTATAAAATCCCTTGAAATATTTGAAGTCCTATCAAAGCCTTTAAACACCTTAAAATTACTGAAACCCTAGGAAATTTTACAAAATCCGTTAAAACCGTTAAATCCTATAAAATCCTTAGTGATCTTTCGAAGTTTTAGGAAATTCTTTAAAACCGCATGAAATTTTTTCAAACCCCTTCATATCATTAAAATTCTTGGAAATTACATGAAATTTTTTGAATCATTTTAACTCTTTTAAAATCCCTTGACATTTTATAAAGCTCTTCCAAATTCCTTGGAATCTTTTAAAATACCATAAAATTAAAAAATTTTTTTTTGAAATTTCTTGAAATCTGTTGAAAGTCTGTAGAATCTTTAGAAATACCTTGAAATAATTGAAAAACTATTCGAATTTTTGAAAACCTTTAAAATCCCTCAATATTTGGGAATAAATTGTTTGAAATTTCATGAAAATATTATACAATCGCTTGCCATCCCGTGAAATTAATATACATGTAGTCTGATGATATTCATTGAAATCCCATCTATGCAATCCTCTGAGATCCGGAAATATTTATTAAAATACCTTATTGAGAGCCTTTAAAATCCTTTAAAATAATTGGAAATCGTATCAAATCCTGTGAAATTCCTTAAAAATTCTTTGAAATGTTTGGAAATCTTCGAAATCCTCTGAAATCCCTTGGAATTTTTTAAAATACCTTAGCTCAACCCAATAAACTCGTATAAAATGTTTTGCGACTTTATGGGTGGCAGTAATTACAAAAATTGTGAAAAAATATGCTTTATGGATATTTTTTTATATAATGATGGAAAAGATTAAAACACTAATCTAATTATACCGACATGAAGTATTTATAACATCATTAAAAGCTTTTCTTGTAAGATTACTAAACCTTAAGGCTTTGACTAGTATTAAGGATTTTTTTGTACAAATGAACCTTGCAAGTATGTCGCTAGGGCTAGTACATAGAAAAACGCTGGGTTTCGCCCTCTCTAGTAGAGTCTACTAGAGTACTTAGAGTAGCTTTATTCGTGGCATAGTTTTTCGCATTTTTCTCGAAAAAATAGATCTTATAGAATAGTTATTGAACATATTAGGAGAAGTCTGCTTAGCAGATGATAAGAAAAAAATTTCTCTGTCGAGTTACAAAAAATGTCCTAGTCGAGGGTCATGTTTAAAAAATTTGGTTTGAACAATTTTTGTTTAAAATGTTTAGATATATATTTTAAAAAAGTTAAATATTTGAATTATATCAGTCAGTTATTATAGGTATTATCTTAATTGATCAAATTAAAAAATTAAATTTAATAGCAATTAGTAATAACATAAATAATAAATTCACTAACAAAATCGAAATATTGAAAAGAAACCAAAGTTATAATATTATAAAAATTAAATAAACATAATGCAGAAAGTAATATGAATAATAACTAGACCAACATCGATCCTTGGTTAATCAATCTTCCAGATACTAAACTTATTAATTCAGTTTCTGATACTCCTAGACTAGGTGAAAAATTTAGTACAATTTTCTGACTAATAAATATGTCGACAATTTTGAAATTGTTAAGGATATGGAAGCAACAAAATACTCTCGATCGCTTCAAATTATATTAAAAACCCAAAAAATATTACTGATGCTTTAATACTTTCACGATGATTTATGATGATAAATTTAAATTTAAAGCTTTTTCGGGTTTCAATCGTGTGCAAAACTACGAAACTTGCCGACGTTTCGTGCTCTGTCTACCATATACGATAGAAAGAGAGCTTTCGAAACCATCGTTTCGTTTTCGATCGCGCCTCGTTGTCTATCTAACATGGTAGAAAGAGAGGTCCGTTCGACTTCAGGCATCGGAGTCCCACCCCAGTGTGGTTTACAAGTCCTGCGAAATAATTGGAGTGGGTTTGGACTGGGTTTTGAGAAAAAATTGAAACGTCAGGTCTTTTATGGCGCTGCGCGGCTCAGTAGGGTAAATTAAATTGTCTGTGGACAAATTAATTGTCAAACCACAAATTTTTTCATTATGTTTAAATCTTTTTACAATTAAAAATTAATAAAATTGTGCATAGATCGTTTACATCCGATTTTTTAAAGAAGGTTTTTGATACTTTTTTATTTCATAAACATAAATTCAGAAACACAACTAAATTATCTCACTTTCGCAAAAAATTAAATAACCTAACCCCATCCGATTTTACAACACAAATTTGCAACCTCCTTGAAACAAAAAATAAAGAATTCGTCTTTTTCAACACGCCCCATTCATGAGCCTAACATTTTTGAAGCACAAAAACTGTATTTGAAAATGGGCTGAGACGATTATTTTAAATCTGCTCCGAAGAAATCCGTTAAATGGTAAAATACGACAATTTAACAATAGTCGAATAAGTCGCGTTCAATACGATATAATCAGCAAGAAAAATACTTTTAAAAAGTTTAAATTTAAATTGCGAAAATAGTTGCCTATACGTTCACGGTGGCGCTAGTTGTCACTGCAGGTCTTACGAGTTTGATGTTTTTTGGGCATAACCTCTAATTAAACTGTAAAATGCTCTAAAAGTTCAAGTTCAAATTTTCGCTTAGGTAGCATTATTCACAACGTTTACAACTAACAATTTAATTGGTAAAACATCAAATTCATAAATACGCCCGGCAAAGATTTCAGCAAATTTGCGATATCAAAAAAAATAGTGCCGAGTCTGGTTACTTCGCACGATATGCATTTTGGAAATCAGCGTTTAGAACGCCTAGGGATATTTCTCTCTTCGCGTAAATGACTGGACAGTTGACAATTTACAAAACGATCGCGTTTTACGATATCAGAGTCTCCATGTAGAAACTGGTGAAGAAAATGGTGTCCTTATGATATCTTAAAGACATCGCCAGATCGTACGACGTCATTACGATATCGTAAAGACATCTCAACGACATAAACATAGAATGTCGTAACGATGTCGTAAAGACGTCGCAAAATGTTGTGCCCACTGGGAAGTTATGTATGCATGAGTTTCGGGTGTCTCCTGTTTTGTCTCACTTCTCACATAAACTAATATTTTCGTACAGTTGAGGTAAGTGTTTTTGACAGTTGCTAACATAATAAATTATCATGAACAAGCATGCCGATTATCATTGTTCAGAAGCAACTATAGAGGTTATGTTTGGTGTTATGCCGCCTACGCTTTCGTAAAAACGTGCCCTAAGACTTATACTGGCTGCTGCTTGAAAAAGCATATTTTTATGTTAACAAATATGAAAAACACTTACCTCTTGCGCAAAAAAAAAAATTATTTTATTGAAAAGAGCGATACAAATCAGGGAACATCCGAAACGTATGCACACAGAATCTGAAGAGACATAATATGATCTGGCATGGGCTTGTTTCTTTTCATGAAATCATTGAAAAATGTATTTATTTTATCGCCGTCCGCTATAGCTATTTTTGGATCAATACACTTACCCAGAATTTGAAAAACATTAAATTTTCTATTAAAACAAAATCGAGCATTCAAATTACCGCCATTCGGAGATTTTTCCGCTAACGGAAAAATCTATTTTCAGAACTCATGACTTGCGCAATTCCACAACTTTCGGATCTGCAATCGTGTGAAAGGGCCCTGAAAGGAACATAAAAATAGAGATAAATTTAATTACGAACAATCGTCTGGATTTTTTCACCTAGTTCATCTAATTTAAAAAGCAAATGGCGTTGTTTGAATCTGTCAAACGGCTGGGGTCACCGACAACATAAAAAGCCAACAGCAGTAGACACCCATACGCCTACTTTAGTTCGATCACATTACGATAAGCAAAGGTTATATTGCCACATGTGATAAGTAATAAATTTCCATCAATGATGAGCATATTGAAGAAAAGGTAAGTTCAATTTGGTTCAACTGCAATTATAAAGTACGTACAGTTCTATTAATCTTATTTTATTGTTGGTTCTTGTTTCTATGCATTGAAACGTTCGCTGCGTTCGATGCACTTGTATAAACAAAAAATTTGTATTCTCAATTTTTTTATTTTTGCAGGTTAAGCAAGTTCGATGACATTTTCAACGCGGATGATATTGACAGAGCAAGTCTTAAAAAACTATGCTTTCATGGTACGTGAATATGCTAAAAAAAACTGGTTCTTCAATTAGTGTAAAAAAATTAAGATGTCTTTTTTTTATGGTTTTTCTGAAATTTAAAAAAAGAAAAAATTGAAAAAAATTCAAAAGAAGTTGAAAAGGTTACATTGCACCATTTATCAACTTTTTATGACGTTTTTTCGATTTTTTGTTTTCTTATTTTTTCAACTTTCAGAATAACCAACAATACTTTGTAATCCTTAGACCGAATGAAGAACCAATGTAATCAGTGGAATATGTTAATAATATTGAATTGTTTGTTATTAACTTGAATGTGCAAATGGGAAGCATTCTAAATTTAACAATTTTAAGGAGGCTGGGAGTCGAAAATTCGAAATATGTAAACAGAATTAAAAATATATATTATAACACTTCAACAAAATATGACCTGTGTGTTCATGTCAATGAGATATATATCATTTTCAGGGTAGTTTACTGTGCTGAATCCAAATCTGACCTCTGTTTTTTCCCAGCACGTCAGGTTTTTGAGATTTTTTTAGTCAACATTTTTGTCGAAAAGTCAAAAATCATATGATAGAAAGGTGTAACAAAAATAAAAACATGATTTCGGTGCTTTTTTAACGCAGAATCCAACCATGGCTTTGTTTTTTCGATATCTTGTACGGTTCCTAAGATATACAAAAAAAAATAGTTTTACCAAAAACTTTATATTTAACTAATTATCAATTATTTTTTACTCAAATTGGCGTCATTCTCTTCGTTTTATGATGCTGAAAAATAACAAAACAATTTGAGTTCCATCTGCAAATGTTCGAAAGATACATGGCAGAGAAGTTGTCTCTATCAATAGAGTTTCCAGTTTGACAATTTACACGTACTTGAGGCGAATCATTGTACAGTATCTTGTACCTCATTGCTTTAAAGTCTACAATATTTACTTACAGTATTCACAAATTTTCAAATATCCATTCTTCATTGTTGATTGTTAGCTCCAGTTAAAAAATGATTACAAGCTGCTCCTTCTAACTAGAAACTTTTCCTCGTGTTCATTACTAACTGCTCTCAAATTTTATGGGAAGAAGTCCAAATGGGAATGAAGAATGTGAATCTTTGTTATAATGTTCACTTTTGTTTCCTGAAAGTTCTGCAGCATAGTGTTGATCAGGTGTTTGTAGTTTGTGGATTTCCTCTTTTCCCCAAGAAATTAATTATAACAGCTTTTACTGGCAATCAAGTTTTTCTCTCAAGCTCTTTTCAAGATCACAGTCCAACATCAGTTGACGGATTTGTTTTCCATCAAAAATTAATTTCTTGATTTTAACTTCACTAATCTTAGGGATTTTTTTTTTAAGAATTCCGTTTTTACCCATTACTTTGTTAAAAATGTTTACGATGCCGAGCTTCACATGTAATAATGGTAGGAAGATTTTTTGAGGATCAACTAGTAGCAGCTTGTAATCTTTTTGAAACTGGAGCTAACAACCAACAATAAAGAATGGATATTTTAAAATTTGTGAATATTGTAAATATTGTACCTGTTGTAAGTACTGCAAATACTGTAAATATTTTAGACTTTAATGCAATGAGGTACCAGATACAGTACAATGATTCGCCTCAAGTACGTATAAACCGTCAAACTGGCAACTCTATTGAGAGAGACAACTTCTTTGCCATGTATCTTTCGAAAAGTTGCAGCTGGATCTCTAAAAATGTTTGGATTTTTTTCAGCATTAAAAAACAAAGAGAATGACTGCGATATCTGAAGAATTTGAGGAAATTTGTTTAAAATCTGAGGATTTTTTAAATTGAATTTTTTGTTTTAATTTGCGCTTCTGTAAAAAGTAATTGGCTGGGATGCCTAGTAATAAAATGCTGAACGTAGAACTAGGCAGGAAAATGCAAGCATGGGACGGCACGGCACCCTAAAGCGGCCATCCCATGTGGGCAGAAAACGTTGGGGTAAAGCAGAAACTCATGAGAGTGAAAGAGACAAATAGATCTGTCCGTCTCTTTCACTCATGAGTTTATGCTTTACGCCGACGTTTTCTGTCCACATGGGACTACACCTTCAGTAGCGGAATTTGAAATAGATCCGACCGGGCGGCAGTGGATGTGACTTGCAACATGATTTGTGGATAAAATTTCTACCACTAACTACAAAAAACCTACCTCGTTTCCCAGCCCTCCCATGATATTTCACGATTTTTTACTTCCGGCTCGGCTAATATCCGCAGCCTACGAAATTTGAAGTTATTTTATGACATTGGTAATTTCGTCTTTCAACAGCTTATCTGATTGGATAAGCTATGTCGCGTTGTCTGTCTGCATTTTATAAGTTTATTCGCAATGTAAACATTGCAAAATGTATTTTAGTACTTCGTAACTTTTGGGGCAAAAAAGTAATTTAAAAAATAATTTTTATGGTTAAATACCTTTTACTGCACGATGTAAAAAATAAAGTTGGTATATTATGCTATTTGAGAATATGTACACTAATATTTTAAAGTTTACAAAAATATTCTTGTGTATTTGACATTTCTAGGTATTTGGACTTACTGTGTGTTTGCATAACCGAACTGCGCGTGAGGTATATTTCGAGAGCTTTGTGTGCATGCCTCATATAGTGTACATTATTAACAATAATTTTTAATTCATATTTCGTAGTTACAGTCAAAAAAATGTATATGATTAACGTGATACTACAAGTCAAAAAGCTATTACAACTTAAATAGTTCATAATAGTATTATTAATTACTTAAAAAGTTGACTTTCGAAATCTGGGAGGGCTGAAGATTTTTTTTTTTGCACCTGGCAGCACTGCCAAGTTGACTAAAAAATAAAGTATAATTAGTTAAATTTACAATTTTTGGTAAAAGTGTTTTTTTTTTTTCAATTATCTTAGAAACCGTTCAGGATATCGAAAAAACAAGGCCATGGTTAGATTCCCCGTTAAAAAACGCATCGAAACCATGCATTTTTTTGTTTAAAATTTATTTTCACCTTTCTATCATATGATTTTTGATTTTCCGAAAAAAATTTGGTCTAAAAAAAATCTCAAAAACCTGACGTGCGAGGAAAAAACAGAGGACAGATTTGGGTTCAGCAAAGAAACAACCCTGAAAATGATATATTTCATTCCATGAGCACATAGGTTGTATGTAATTTACAGAAGTTCCTCTAATCATAGCAAAAAATTCCAGTAAATTCAATATAAGTGACACAATTTCTTTTTCTAATTTGCATACAGTTCTTTAAACTCTAAACTCTCCAATGTGGGAGCTGCAGTCAATACTCTCCAATCTCAGAGTTGCAGTCTAAACCCTGGAATCGCGATTATTACTGGTTTTCAAGAGATGCATTTTAAAATTCGAAGAGCTCTAAAATTCCGAAATATGTGTATGTTGAAACATTCCCGCGCATTTTATTTATTTTTCCATGTAGTTAATGAAACTGTAATGCGAAAAATGTGTGTGAAATACTTATTCAAAAGAGCATATTACCATCTCTATTGAAAATTCCAACGTCGTAAACTACGTGGGAAAGTACGTCGGAAACTACGTCGGAACCTACGATGGAAGCTACGTCTGAATCTACGTTGGAAATTGGGATAGTGAAGGACGTAGGTTCAGACGTAGTTTACGACGTCGGAATTTTCAATAGGGGACAAATTTTACCCCAGGAAATCCTTTTCTTCTTCATTTAAAGTCGATCAATTTTTTTTAAATCTTCACATTATGCTGTATGCAGGAGATACTCTATAAGGCGTAAAACAGCTTATAATTGACGTACATTGAGAATTTGTTTATAAATAACAAAAAAAATTCGGACGTTGGAAACTACGTCGTTTACTACCCCATTTTCCGACGTATACTCTGTTCCACGAGAGAAAGAATTTGGTCGCGCAAGTTTTTATGAAAGAAGGCGTCGACAAATTTTTTTTCGTTTGGTCGACAGCCAATCGCTGTTGAAAGAGGACACCATTTTTTCAAATAGACTGACCTAAGTGTTTTCTTAATTTTTTTGTAGCCTCACTGAGGGCCAGATGAGCGGGTCGAACGTGACAATTACAATAGGCAGGCAAATACTCACGCCTACGATTCCCCTTCTTTGACAAGCTGCGCGCAGAGAACTAAATTTCGTCGTTTCAGAAATTAGTTCTCTCGTGGAACAGAGTAAAGTTTACGACGTTGTTTCCGTCGTAGGTTCCGACGTAGTTTCCCACGTAGTATCCGACGTAGTTTACGACGTCGGAATTTTCAATAGGGATAATCTCAAAATATTTGAAGATTAATATCATCTTCTAAATAATTATTATTTTGATTGTGTATACCATGAAAATGATTGATGGTTTGAAATTTATTGTAAATTCAAATATTATAATTTACTTTGTAATTTAAAACACAATATGAAACCTTTTTATATGATTTTTTTATTAAGTTATAGTGAATTCTTCATGATTCTGTAACAAAGTACTTTATTAGAACCTCAGTGTTAGACTTTTGAAGTAAAGGACCAGAGAAGAAGGTTAATATTTAAAAACATTTGTGTTTAAATTGTTATAAATATATTTCTGATATAACTTTCAGTAACTGTAGTAAACGATTACAAAGAGCATAGTTATTTCTAAAAGCTTATAACTATTTTTTATAAAGAAACATGTTAAAACTTTTAATAACTATCAGTCAAAAATCGCCTTATTTTTAAATCCAGTCCACACAGAAAATCCGAACAATTATTATTTATTAATCAACTTTATAAATTAATCGAAGACAGCAGAGCGTTGATATTTTGACAAAATAACATTTTTATGCATATAAATGTGATATCTCTTGAAAATTAATAATCGAGCATAGAAGAACATGGATATTTCTAAACATTTATAGTACTTCTATTAAGAAACGTGTTAACTCCTTATTAATGACGATCAGTCAAATCTTAAACTCTAATCAAAATAAAATTCTTATAATCGTACATTAGAACTTCAGTAATAATTATCGACGAAGTCATCAACGTAGATTACCTGAAACGATTTATTTTGAACAGACAAAACTCCATTGTTCCCACCTTAGAGCAGGTAAAAATGGCCAACTTTCAGATATCCCAACACATGATCTATTAAAGGTAGAACATTGTTCTTTTTTTTAATTAATGCAAATTGAGTCTATTTTCACTTATCTATTTGAAATTTGTTCATACAGTAATTTCATTCGAAGGTTCACAGTGCTTTTTGAACCGTAGTTTTACCCACTTTCGTTTTTCTGTTAAATATTTTGATTTACAGTGCAATGGAAATGATCCGTCCGCGCAAACGTGACTTATAATAACCTAATAATTTATTTTTTCCAAATATAAACAAATGTGTGTTTATACAGATACGCTTAATATAGTTCTTACTCTAAATTCTACACTCATCAGCTGGAAGCTTGTGATACTGCTCTGTACAATTGCACTTTGCTAACCTTAACCTACAGAACCACCTCAATTTCACTCTCTGATATTCTCTCACTGGCCGCACACTCTTTTTAATAATTTAATAATTTTAACTCTTAAATACTCTCGCATATCTGCACACCTTAGGGATCGGTTTTTCAGTTAATTTTTGACATAAGCGATCCGAGAAATCTGATGAATCCAATCCTCTACGCGTCACCATCCATTCGTTCACTGCTTGAACCGTCTCTCCTTTGATTATTTGCCTTGCTTTCTTGCATTTCCAGACATGTTCAATGTCTTCCTTCTCCTCCCCGCATAGTCGACAGATGCAATTGTCCTTGTATCCTTTATTCCCGGCCTTGCCCACATTACGGCACCTTATCCTAGCCCATTGCTCCTTTTCTTTGCCCTTGATATTCCTCGCATCCCAGTATTCCTCTCTTGCGACTCCCTTTTTGATTTGGCTGTAGATGGATTTGTCGATCTTCTGCCAATCCATCTGGCAGTCCTGCTCGCTCTTTATCAACAGTACTCTTCCTAGATTCCTTGACACCTCTTCTAAGTTTCCTCTTTCCCAAATAATTCTCAGGGTCTCCCCGTCTCCTACCTCTTCTAAACATTTCGATAATTCTCTTCCCCATGCTGAAGGATTACCATTGATCCAGCCTCTTATTTCCTCCCTTAGGCGGACTTTCGGTAACCTGTCCTCTTCCATCTCTAGTATCTCG
This sequence comes from Andricus grossulariae, assembly GCA_011634705.1. Taxonomy (NCBI): domain Eukaryota; kingdom Metazoa; phylum Arthropoda; class Insecta; order Hymenoptera; family Cynipidae; genus Andricus; species Andricus grossulariae. The sequence goes on along the minus strand of JAABKJ010007545.1, from coordinate 25,760,498 downwards.
TAGAGGTAATTACTCGCCCTCCTCCTGGCCTCAATTTCCACGCTTCTTCTTCCCGCTTCCATCTTCCAGATATAAGCTGGCGTGTTCCTGTGTTAGGACACACTATACTCCTACTGAAGATAGGCGACTTGAACAACCCAGAGAATTACAGACCAATAACTTATTCGAACACGCTGTATAAGATCTTTACAGCTATCCTGAACGACAGGATTGTTCGAAGAATTGGGCCTGTTTGGAAAGAGATGTACGAACAATGTGGCTCGAAAAAAAGTGCAGCAGGCTGCCGAGAAAACCTGATAATGGACAGGTGTGTCTGCAAAGACACAACTACCCACCAGGGCTACCTATGTAGATGGCCCAGATTGACTACCGGAAAGCTTTCGATTCAACCTCTCATAGACTTATCATCTGTCGCTTGACAAGCTTGAAGGTTTATCCACACATAGTGAGATACATAGAGAGATTGATGCCCCTTTGGAAAACCAGATTCACTATCTTATTTGGAAATTATCGTGTGATAGCGAACAGCGTAACCTTCCACAGGGGCGTCTTTCAGGACGCAACATGAGCCCTCCCCTCGTTTTCATCACACACTTGCCACTACCTCTCGCACTAAGCAATTCTCCTGGGTACCTATACGGCGAGACTAATCTTCGCGCGCGTAACGTCTTTCATATATTTTATATGGATGACCTGACGATCTATGCTTCTGATGCAAGGCTAAGATATACCTTGACGGTGGAGAGACCTACCTATACCCAGGTGTGCCTGAGAGCCGCATCAGTGAAGCAGACTCCGACAGATCCGACAGAGAGACAGAAATCCTCCGACAGATTTGGTCTTCCAATCTTTCGGCGTTCAACAAGATATCTGCGACTAACATTCTTACCGTTCCAGTTCTACTATACTCGCTTGGGGTGCTTCCATGGGCGAAGCTCGAGCTCACGGCTCTCAAAATAGCCACGCATATTCATGCATATGCAGAAGAGCTTGCATATCAATTAGTCCGTTCCATGGGCATGATTTACCCCGATTCTACTGGGAGCCAGTGTCATCTTCATGGATAGCAGTTGCTTCCAGGGGACCCTGCGGTGGTTGTTTCACCTATCTTTTTATTTATATATTACAGTTACATTTACATTTTACATTTACATTTTAATGTGTCCGTCATGGTTTTTTATTTATGGACTGCTCTGCCTCTTAACATGGTCAATTTAGGAATATGAACAACTACAGAACTAACTCGAGATAAGAATTTTAAGAGCATGATTCCTTTCAACATCGACATATTGGCTTTTCCAATTTTTTAATCTCTAAGGACTTATTTTTTACTTTGGATTCATGCTTTCTGAAGGGGAGAGCATTTGACTGTCGAAACGTTGATAATAAAGGATTTCTTAACATCATCGAGGTCTTTTTATCTGCTCTGAAGTATGTCATATTATTTCTTTTACTCTATTTATAATTAGTCATTTACTCAGACGCATAACATCGCACTTTACCATTTACCATCTATTAATAAAAGTTGCACACGTTGAAAATTATATACATTTTAACCATACAATACAGATTTATATGATATTAGAAGCTGAAACAGAAGAAATCGCATTAGGAGAAAGCTCCACGGACGGGAATCGAACACGGATCTCTGCGGCAGCAGCATCCTCTCTTAAAATGAACCAGTAACTTATCATTCATCAATTTTGTACTAACGTTTGCGTTATCTTTCAAAAACAATAAATTCACAATAATGAATAAGGGTCAGGAATCAATATAATAGGATATAATATATTTCGAATAACTGTAGGAAGGCCCGTCTTTATGTCAACGCGTTGCTCAAAGTCAAACCCAAGTGGCCAGGGGCCTCCCCACTTTCAAGCGAAATATATTATATCCTCTTATTACAGCCGGGCCCTAAGTATTACTAACAATACAATCACTAGTACACAAGGAAGTTCAGTTTCAACAGTTTCAAGTAACACGTGGACTCGCTAAATGCAACGACGCGACACGTGAGAGCATCTATAGGTTCATGTCTGGGCTGCGTGGGGCGCTATATCACTGGTTGAATCTACCATTTGACGTCACTGGTATACTTCAGTAATGGTATTAGTTAATTCACTAACTGGTTCACCCCGCCAAAGTCTAAAAATCACTGGTTCACCAGTGATAACTCAAAATACTGATTCAACCAGTGATCATTTCACTGGTTCAGATAAAGAGAATGGAAACTTTTTGTTGTGGTAAAACAAATTATGAGATTGAGGAATTTGATCACCTTCATGAACCTGGGCGCATGTGACGTTATTCCACAGTGAATTTCCTATTTTGAATGGGAGTTTTCGCAAAGCATTATATTGAAGGGATAGATTAAGTTCTTTCACGATTATTCATTAAAATAAATTAAAAAAAGAGGCGTTTCGGGATTCAATCGTGTGCAAAACTACGAATCTTGCCGAAGTTTCGTGAACGTCGTTCTTATGAACGTTGTTCTTATATATACTCTCCACGATGCCTGTGATTGGCCAGAGCACCCCATCATGGGTATTGGTCGAACTTGATTGGCCAATCAGGTCTTTTTTTTTAAACTTGGGAGAACGGGAAGCCAAATCGGATTGGTATTATATCCATTTTCCCTATTGATGTTATCAGGGTGTTTTAAGATTTCGATTGCTCAGCTAGTACTGATTGCGTAAAAAGTTTTAGCCTGATTTCACTATCATGTTCTTTTACACGTTGGCTCATCGCTCTCCCGGTTTCTTCAATATAGACTTTGCTACAAGAGCAAGGGATTTTATATACTCCCGGATCACTGAGTGGTTCCTTTTTATCTTCCGTTTGTTTAGAAGGTGTCCTATTTTCGCAGGTGGTTTAAATATGGTTTGTATGTTGTGTTTGTTGAGAATTATTCCTATTTGTTCCGTGATACCTTGAATGTAGGGTAGGATGATGGTCGTTTTTCTCTCTCTTTCTTTATTAGTGAATAAAAACATCATAATATTACCCGCAGACAAAGGCAACACAACAGTAATAATGAATGAAGAAGCCTATAACAATAAAATCATGGACCTTCTAACTGACGATACATATAAAAAACTTAAAAAATACCCCACAAAAACTATAGTCAGCGAAACAAAAACCCTTCTAAAAGACTCTGAACTTTACAGCAAATCAATATCTAAATTGATACCTACTAATCCCTACTTTCAAAAACTTTACGGACTCCCAAAAATCCACAAAAACAACATTACACTCAGACCGATCGTCAGCGCAATAAACTCAACAACTTACAGCCTAGCACGCTTTCTCACCAAAAAACTGAAACCTTTCACAGGAAACTCTATCACACACGTACAAAAATCTTTTTACTTTATCAAAAAGATACAAAAGATTCACATTCAACCCCAAGACATCCTAGTGCAGGGGTCTGCAAACGTAGATCCTGTATCTACTGGGGATCCCAGGCCAATAGGTCGGATATACTCTGCTCTCACCCAGAACTGTCAAAATCCTTTACTTGATTCGAGCGGCTTCGAACCCTTAAAAAAAGGCTCTACCACGTTCAAATTTCCGAACCGAGCCCTTCCAACTGGGATTTTTTTCCGAGGGGTCATAAATTTTCTCTCAGTTTTCCTTTCGAAAAAAAATGGTAGATCTTGAAAAAGGTCGTGTGGAGACCCCTGTCCTAGTGAGTTTCGACACAGTATCTCTCTTTGCGAAAGTACCAATCCCTGATATAATCGACATTATTAAATCCTTTGTAAACTTCCCCTGCGATCTCATACCTTTGATAGAACATTGTCTCAATAATACGTACTTCTCTTTCAATAACCAATTCTACAAACAAACCTAAGGAACAGCAATGGGATCTCCAATCTCACCTGTAATATTCAACATCTTTGTGGAACACCTAGAAACTAAAATCTGAAACCAATCCAAGCTTAAACCGGAATTTTAGTGCCGTTATGTTGACGACACTTTTGTCATCTCGAGACATGGACTATATGAACTACACAAGTTTACCGATTCCATCAATCGATTAAACCTAATATACAGTTCACCATGGAAATTGAATAAAACGGAAAATTGCCTTTCTTGGACGTACTACTTTACAAAAAATCTGATAACACATTAGGAAATAACCGATGAAGATAACTTACACAAGGAATTGCAAAACGTTAGACAAATCCTAATAGAGAACAATTACACACACAAACAAATTGATAAAGCTATAAGAAAATATACTCAAAAAACAAGTCAACACAATCTACTAAAGAAAGAAAGAGAAAAAGAACCACCATCCTCTCCTACATCCAAGGTGTCACAAAACAAATAAGAAGAATTATCAACAAACACAACATCAAAACCATATTCAAACCACCTGTGAAAATAGGACAACTTCTAACCAACCCTAAAGATAAAAAGGCACCTCTCAGTGATCCGGGAGTATATAAAATCCCTTGCTCTTGTGGCAAAGTCTATATTGGAGAAATCGGGAGGGCGTTGAGCCAACGTGTAAAAGAACATGAGTGTAAAGTCAGGCTAAAACATTTCACGCAATCAGCACTGGCTGAGCATCATATCGAAATAGGAGATAGCATTTTATTTTAGAAAACAACCGACATCTTAAAAACATACAATATTTTTCCAAGAAAACATAGAGAAGCAATCGAAATCTCAAACTAACAACATCAATAGTGACAGTGGATGTAATACCAATCCGACTTGGCTTCCCGTCCTCCCGGGTTTAAAAAAAAGGCTCACTGTAAAAAATTTCTTAGGGAATTTTACCCAAAATTGTTTTGACGCAAATTTCTACACATTCTGTGGAATTTTCTCCAAAGATTAGTAGGGAAAATTCGCCAAGAATTGATGGGGAAAAATCCCTACGCTACTGTGAAATAATACTCATTCTATAGAGAAATCTCTCTGAACTTTTCAGGAATATTAACCAAAAATTGGTCAATTTTCCCCAAAATTTGATGGGAAATATTCCTCATGTTATTCATCAATAGCTTCAAATTTCGGGAATTTCCCGAAATTTATGTAGGGAAAATTCCACAAAATTTGTGCAATGCTAACAAAAAAAGCCCTGAAGGAAACGCCTGGTTGATCATCATGTTCTTGATCACAGCTGCCTCTGTGCCAGGTAAGTATGCTTTGTTTCGCGTGAAATGCTTTCCTAAACACTCGACGCGTCATTTCTGTTTAGAGAGAGGTGACACGTCGCGCCCTGGCAAAGTTCTCATGAACTGCCAGCTCAGAGTGGCAAAAAAACTATATCGTGTTGCATAGTATACTACACTTAACTGATTAATCAAAAACTTTTTTTGTAGATTTTGATTACTATTTTTAGAACATTTTATTTTTCATACAAAATCATCAACTTAATAATTATTCATTAAAAATCGAAAGAAATTTATAAAAAATTGAAGTTTTCTATGCCTGACAGTTAAAAAATCTACTATTTTCTATAATCTTCTATGAAAACGACGAAAAGAAATCATTGAGATGACTATAACATTAATAAATCTTCCTGAACATACGGTAATACTTCAAAGAGTTTTTAGAAAATTTACCTAATCAACGTGGAAATAAAAAAAAAAGAAATTTTAGGGAAATTTCCACAAATCTTGGGGAAAATGATTTTCCCCAACGAAAATGTGGATTCTTCCCCACTAAAAAGTGGGGAAAATTCCCGAATTTTTTTACAGTGAAGGCTTCTATAAATGATAAAAACTCTATGTGTTTTACTTTTTTAAATTGGTGGATTGAAACTGCAAAAATTTTATCTTTGAATTTGTGTTTTCCATATATATATATATATATATATATATATATATTCAATAAAGAATAGTTTACAAGCAGATTTTTAGTAATTCGTATCACTTAAAGCTTCTTTTATCAAAGGTTTATAATACTCTTCAAATTTCAGAGTGTCCAGCAATTTTTTTTTATTTATAAAATATTATGTCCTAAAGTCCCCGGAAATGCATTTGGAAATCTTACGAAATAGCTTGAAATCCGTGAAGATATTTTTAAATCTGGAAAAGTTTTGAAATCCCATGAAATCCTTCGAGAACCTTAAAATTTCGTGAAAGCCCCCGAAAGTCGCTGAAAATACGTTAAACTCCCCTAATATCTATAAAAATATTAAAAATCCTTGAAATCATGTGAAATTCCATGAAGTCTGATTAAGTCGCTTGAAGTCCATAGAAATTCTCTAGGACCCCTTGAAATTCATTGAAATCTGTTGATGCATTTGAAATCTTCAAACTTTTTATGAAATCTGATGAAATCGCTTAAAATTCATGAAAATTCTCTAGAATCCCTGGAATATCGTGGAAATTGGTTAACGTATTTTAAATCTTGAAAGTCTTTTGGAATCCTGTCAAACTCCTTTAAATCTGGGAAATCCTTAGAAATTCCTTGAAATAATTTAAAATCCTACATTAATTTAATAAATGATTTCTTTATAGTTTCTGTATTTTTTGCACCACTTATTTTAAAATTTGAGCATTATTTAGGTATTTATAGATTTTTTCATAATGATTTTCTATAATGAATTTTCTAGAATATTGCGAAAAAATGATAAAAAATTCATTATAGGAAAATCATTGTAAGTCTACACTGAATTTCCTATAATATTTTTCTCATAAGTGCAATAGTACTGGAATTTTGATTGTGATACTGACGTACTCAACTGTCAAGAATTGCGCTTTTTCATACTTACAATCCTTAGTTTTCAGCGCTTTAATTTCGTTGGTATTCCTAATTCTACAGCCTGAAAGCTGGAAACAAAAGTTGAAGCGCTTTGTAAAGAACGAGCATGCTTCTTTATTTTCTTCATTCAACTTTAGAGTGTGAAACCGAGTAAAAGAAGTAGCCCTTGATTATTTACAAGCTTATTAAAGTATGTTACCATGCAGGTCATGTGACTTGAAGTGATTGAAAGAGATTCGTGGATTCGAAACGAATTTGTTGCGCTCGTAAAACTTTGGTTCATTCGCTCTGCGTGCCACGAACTCTTCCGCCTGCCCAGGAAGCTCACAGGTGCTGATTACAACATTTAAAGATGGTCACACCACTTAACCAGAGAAACCAATACGAAAGATGCGGGCTAGAAAACCATTCTACGATTTAACGATCGCGATATAATGTATGCGAGACTTCGAATGTCTGCAGCACAACACGCAATGCATACCGCAGTTTATTACAGAGTGAAAAAGTGTAACATACCACAGCAGGTCGCTATATTGAGCGTCCTAGGTCGAGTCGGTACTACTATAAAATCTGAAATGTAAGGAGCTATTGTTAAAAAAATCTTCGAGTAAACAAGCCTCACCATTTAAATTCTTCAAAATAAATTAGGGAAGACCGGGATGAGACGGGAGAACCGATTTTCTCGTAAGTTATATGGTTTTCAGAACTGTTATATTTATGAATTGGTTGAATTTATACAGCAGTTCTCAAAAAATAAAAAATGTAAAATATTAAATAATACTAAGATACAGAACAAGTTTTTATTATGTTGTATTAATACTTTTTGTCAAAAATTGGTACTTTTAGTACAAAGTATCGTACGATTTTTCAGATTGTCATCGTTCTCCAAATTATGATTCAGTCATGAAATTTACCATTTTTGTAAAATTTAAGGTTTTGTTGGCGTTTCATACCGGAAATCAGTACAATAAGTGTGCATGTTAGCGTTTTTCACCGCAAATCGGTTTTTAAAAATAAAAATCATACTTTACTTCTAAAATAGAACTTAAAATTTTGAACATCTTTAGTTTACGTTAGTGTTTTTCGTTGGAAATTGCTATTTTTGAACAAAAACGCGAGGACTTGATTGTCCACATATTTTATAAACATTTAATATAATTATTCTGAAGCTAATATATCAATTTTCATCAATTCTGAAAAATATGAGCCTTGATTTTCTTTTCTATTATTTTATAGATAATAGGTACTATAAAATACAGAAATTTTGTAATAATATCAATTGTATATTTTAATCAAAAATTGCGTGAACCAAACAAAAGAATTATCGCACGGGTGTTTTTTTATAGTATTTACTTGAGATTTAGGGATCAAATTTTGAGAGTAATACAAAAAATTGAATAAATTTGAATTATTATTCGTTTCATTATCAATCTATTGAAATCATTAGGGTTTAGCGGTAATAGTTTGTAATGAAAACACAGAAAAATCTGAGGGTACGAAATGTTGCAGGTAATCGGTCAAGTAGTGTAAACGGAGGTGGGTATACACCAAACTGAGGTAAAGCTTCCGTGGTGAATCGCAGTATGGAATATTTTAAACTATGACAGCACCAATTCATACTAATTTTGTGCAGAGGTAGCGCTATACAAAGTGCGTATAATACCATGAATTTGAAGTCTAGACTGTATGCTCTGAGAGTAACAACGACATGCGTTTAATGTACAAACGAGTTACTTCCTTGATCGAATGGGGACCATACTATTTTAGTGTGGATTACAAGCCTTCGGAGTAAGATTGGATAAAGTTCTGTAAAGCGCTTACCTAAATTATTTCTATGGTCAGTCATAGGGATGCCCCCCCCCCCATAAGACTTTGGAAATGGGGTCGTGTGTGACCTAAGTTACTTCTGTGGCCAGTCACAGGGGTATTTTCCTGCCTTCCATGAGATGTTGGAAAGGGGGTCGTGTGTGACCTAAATTGTTTCTGTAGCCAGTCATAGGGGTGCCCCCTATGAGACGTTGGAAAGGGGGTCGTGTTTGACCTAAGTTATTCCTGTGACCAGTCACAGGGGTGCCTTTCTGCCCCCCCCCATGACCCGTTGCAAGGGGGGTCGTGTGTGACCTCAGTTATTTCTGTGGCCAGTCATAGGGGTGCCTTCTCGCCCCCGCCCCCCATGAGGCGTTGGAAAGGGGGTCGTGTGTAACATAAGCAATTCTACACTTCGTACCGACATTTTCCTTCTTTTCTCTAAATCGGTCAGTCGTCGGGTAAAAATATATTCAATAGAAAATATGTATTTTCAAAAGATCTACAACTGTTGTTTAAAGCTTTTTTGTAAATTTTTATTATTTACTGAAATAAACGGAAAAACATGAAATTTTTATAGTTTTTTGGGGGTTTGACCTTGAAAATCAAATTTTCAGGTATTTTCACTATTATATTCGTGATCAAAACATCAAAATACATAGGTATACGGAGTTTCAAATTAATCGGAGGTAAGCGCTTTTCGGAACTTCACCCCCATTTACTTCATGATTGTATTTAGTTTGCTCAACATTCTTTGCAAGTCTTTGATTGATTCTGTTATGACAACCTTGTCATCTGCGAAAGTTAACCCACGTAACCTCACTGTCTTGAGATTTACACCTTCTTTGTCGAAGAGGGCCATTCTTAGACACTTGTCCATAAATCTTCCAAACTTTCCTGAACCTCACAGTGCAATATTGCCTGATAGGCGGATATTTGCTTGGTTAAATGAATCTTGCCCTGACTTGCATTAACAGTTTCAAGAAATTTTAACGGAATTTTTTGTGCTATCTGGGTAAAATTATTTTTGACAATATTACACGCTCCGAAAGAGCATTTTACAGTTTCTTTATAATAAGCATAATTTATTATTACATTAATGGGAAGTAAAATTGTTTTTGAAAATTACAAACACCGAAAGAGCATCTTACAGTTTCTTTATAATAATTAAACAATATTTGAAGGGTGACAGTACAGATTTACATTTAAAAAACATAACATGCGTCCTAAACCGCGGTCCAAGACAGATTTATGTGTAAAAATCTTCGGTAAACGTTAAATGAAATTTAAATCTTACATAAAGAAAACAATAACTCACGCACATGTAGGAGCATAACCATTTATTTTCTCTTATATGTTATGCCGTGCAAAAGTTTCCAGACATCTATTTTTCAATAAGTTGAACAAGTACCCTAGTTGTAATAATAATAAACTGTACAATCAACAACTAACAACTTACCTATAATATGTATAATAAACTGTACATTTTCTTTCAGTTATTGCATGAAAAGTGATAAAAGTACCCGCTTTATGGGCATAAATGAAAGGCAATATGTCTTAATTTTATTAGAAATTGTTTAATGTTTCCGAAAAATATCAATAAGTTCAGAAATAATCCTTTTTTTATAGAGAGAGGGAGAGAGAGAGAGAATAACTGAGTGGCTCCTTGAGTGGGTGAAGAGAAGCAAGCCTTCGGCATCTGACACATGACACAACGCGTGTGTCAGAAACTTGCGTTACACCTTCGATACCATGGTTTCACTCGACTCAGGCGCGACTTCCCATATCGAGGTCTAAGATTTTTACACATCAAAAACAAATTCACAATGTTTCAGGAGGGCAAAAAAGTGTTTGTAAAATCAAAATCGCCAATTAAGAATAAGACGACAACCACTTCCGTGATGACGTTTTGCTGATTCAAGCGGAAAAATGTATCCAGTTTCGAGGGAATCGATGTGTCAGTTAACAATCTCAAAGCGGCACTGACCACAAATTGGAAGATGCTCGGCTGCGGATTGCCATAAATAAATAAAAATCATCAATTTCAGCAGAAATAAAAAGTTACTCCCGAAATATTGAGATTCTGAATGCAGATGAAAAAGATTTCATCTAGAAAAGTTAGCCAGTTATTCAGAGTAAATTGTCCTAGAATTTCGAGGCTACACTTTCACAGGTTTTAAAAATCGGCTTTCGGTATATATTTTTTTACGAAAATAAAAACTTGCTCCTGAGGTATGGGGACGCTGAATAAGAATAATACCTGTTTCATACTAAAAAATTATTCATAGAATATGGTTCTTATGTTGGAACAAAATATTTGGTTGACCCAGCCAACTTTTCATTCAAAATGTTTGGTTTAGTTGAAATAAAAAAGTTTTAAAATACTGTATATAACCCTCTCTGTTCTATTGGCCTCTATTTATATGCCTGTAGCTATATCTATATTTATATGGCAACAGTCGTTCGGCCCTAGTAGCAACGTCTGGCTTGTATGACAGAGGCCAGAGTCTGGCTCAGCATCTGCTCCCTCCAGACGAGAAACAGAATCTGGTGAATAAAGGAAACAGATTCTGGTATTTAGTTTAAACACTAGTAATTGATGAAAAAAAATTTCAATGAAATTGAAAATATACCAATCGGAGATCTGAACGATTCACAAGTATCCCCAAACATGCAAGCATGCAATAAGCTTATACGACAAGGGGTTATGTTTGTAATAATAAAACATTATTTAAATCTTTCCAGGAATTCTAAGAAGATTTTTTTATTCTCTTGGAACTCTTCCAAAGTTTTAAAAACCTTTTTTTTTAATTTCCAAAATTCTTCATTTTTTCTTAATTTTCTTGAAATTGTTTCAAGTTTGAAATTATTTTTGTTGGAAATCTTTTGAAATTTTTACTTTTGAATCATTTACATTCTTTAAAAGTAAACTTTTATTCTCTTGAAATCTCTAAAAATTACTAAAAAGCATATTTTTTCTTCTCTTGAAATCTTCAAAATTCTCAAGCCAAATGTTCGGCAATATTCTTTCCATTATTCTTGTTTATCACAAAACACTTGATAAAATTGCAGTCTAAAAGCCTTAAAACTTAATTCTAAAGCAAAAAAAATTTTAGAAAGTTGAATTAAAATTAAAATTAAAAATTTGAATCATTTTCGGCCTAAAGTACAGCCAGCGCCACCCTCGGCCGTACTCAACATTTCCGTCACTTTCATTTCAGAGTGTCACGAGGCCGAGACTAATTTAAATCAAAAATGGAATAGTTAACATTTTCAGGCAACAAAATTAACTTTCTTCGTAACAAAAATTTTGCAACAAATTAGTTCATTTTTTCATCAAAATAGTTCAATTTTTAATTAAAAATATATATTTTCAAGCATGAAGATTAATTTTCTACCAAATAAGAAGAATTTATAACAAAATATATGAATTTTCAAGCAAATAGTTCAATTTTTAAATAAAAAAGACAAATTTTTAACAAAATACATTACTTATCAATTAGGAAAGTTTTTTTTCAGTTAAAGAAAATAATTTTCAACCAAATCAAATAAACGCTTTAAAAAAAAAAGAAGAATTTTTAAGCAAGAAGTTAATTTTCGACTAAAATGACAAATTTTTAACAAAAATGCATTAATGAATTAATTTTCAACAAAGAAATATTAAATTTCTACCAAAAGAGATGAATTTTCAACAACAAAAAAACGAATTTTCTACAGAACAGTTGAATTTTGAATATAATAATCAAAGTTTTAACCAAATAATACAATTTTTAACCAAGAAAGATTAATTTACAACTAAACTGATGATTTTTTAACTGGAGTCGTTAACTTTCCAGTTAAAAGAATCACTTTTCAAAAAAACAACGAATATTCAGTTCTGGAAATGCATTTTTTTCTTTTTAAAAGTAGTTTTATATATTTTAGAAAGTTTTGAACTCCAGAGTGGAGAAATACTCCAATTTTCAAAAACTAGCCGCCACGATTTGAATATAGTAAAAAAAGCGAGTGAAAGGTTTTGCAAAAATAAAATATAGAGTTGCATTTTTGAATTTCGCGCGAGAACAGCACAATCGATTATCATAGTAGTGACGTCAGCTATCAAGATGGCCGTTCGCCGAGGGCCAAGCAAGAACACCAACTGCATGAGACGAAACTTAATTTTTTTTATAACTCTGAAAAAAATTATTTGTATGTGGATATTCTTTTCAATTTGTCGAAAACTATTTAATTAAATAATAAAATCCCTATGAAACAAAAATCATTATTTTATTATTGAATTGAATATCTTTTCAAAATTAAAAAATAATATCCAAATAGAGTTACAGTGAAAAATCACTTTTTCCCAAGTTACTAAAAAAATAAAGTTTTGTCCCATGCAATTGGTATTCTTGTTTGACCCTCGGCGTGCGGACATCTTGGTTTTCCTTCACTCACCGTCTTTGTTTCCTTCCCCCACTCTGTACTTCTTGGCCGTTGTAAATACATCAAATTGGGTAAATGCGTGTAGGTAAGTGATGTGTACACGTGTAAACTACAAAACAGTGTGCGTGGTGTTGTGTGCGCGCGTTTCCGGCGTTTCTCGTTCCTCGAAAGGCACATAAAGGCGCAGTGTGGAACGAAAGCGTCTCTTCGTCAAAATTCTAGGTAACTAAAATCCATTCACATCGTTACGGAAATTAGAAATACTTTTTACACATTTTCTCAAATCTAAAGTCCCTTTTTCCCTAAACTTAAAATCCACTTTAGTTTTTTTAATGCAAATTTCGTAAACAAATGCCGATTACTGCTTCCGCCGTATGTTGCGTCTTGACCTTGAAACAGCGTTTTTGGACTAATTTTTTCTCAAATGATCAATTATAACAGAAAATTAGTAAGTCAAATTGTGCGTTTTATTCTTAAATAGTTGAAATCCATCGTGACGATTGCGTAAGTAATTTTTTTTATTTTCATTGATTTTTAATTTTTGGAGCAATGGCGGTCTTCATGGCGGTCGTTTTTCCCGTGTTTTCGGAGCCGGTTTTTCCTAAACTTATGAAAAGTAGACATGTTTCGGTTTTGTGAATTAGTGTTAAAACGTGTTGCTAGGTTAATTTTGATTGAAAAGGAAATTACGTGAAGTGATTGTGACGAAAGTGAAAACACGCTATCAAAATGGCGTCTTGAATTCTGGAAAGTGGAGTTTTTAGCATATGTGGCATTATCAGGGACCAGATGTATATTTGAGGGCTTAAAAATTTTTAAGTTGAATTCTTTTTCAATTTGAAGGAGTTCACATTTTTTCAAGTCACGAAGTTAAAAATCTTCTTTTTAATGTTCTTTTCCCAAAATTCGAACAATATTTTACTTTGTTTTTAAATAAATTAAGAAATATTTAAAATTGGAAAATGTCTCCGATCAGACACATATTGAAGGCGACTTTTAAATTCCAAGAACTTTAATAGATTTGATGAATATTTTTATTAATTATTTGAAAGGAGAGAGTAATAAATGATTTTCTTTTTTTGCAGATAAATTCTTCGTAAAATCCAGGAACCTTTAAAATGGCCGACAACGACGACCTTTTAGATTACGAAGATGAGGAACAGACAGAGCCGGTTGTCGATGGAAGTGGGGATGCTCCCGCGAAGAAGGAAGTTAAAGGTACTTACGTATCCATTCACAGTAGTGGATTCAGAGACTTCCTTCTTAAGCCGGAAATCCTGCGAGCCATCGTCGACTGTGGTTTCGAGCATCCTTCAGAAGGTAATATTTACTTCAAAATTTACTCAATACCTTGATTTCACAGGGATCACAGTCTTTTCCCTATTCCCCTGCTTTTCCCTTCTTTTTTTTTTTAATATCGAAAAACTTTCCCCTCTTCTGTTTAAATATGCTACATTTGAGAATATTTTTGAATTATGCGAGGAATTTCTGACTGGAAAATAATCGAGTTTTTAATTGTAAAATTTTAACTTTCATTTGCTTGGAATTTAATACATAAACCTAGCTATAAATTACATTTTTACTTGGAAAACTAAAAAATGTACAAATGTTTGCTTGGCTGATTTCAAACGAAACTATTTAAGTTTTAAATAAAACTTTAAGACTTATATAATTTTTTAGTTAAAAAAGATTCAAAATAGGATATATTCGTGATTTGAGAACGATTTCAAACGTATAAAAATGGTTTATTTCACAAATTTCATTTTTTTGTTGGACTTTATATCGTCGTGAATAGATTTCAAACGACCTCACCAGGAGGTGATCAAAGTTAATTTGTTTTAAATCTTACAAATTACTGGCTGAGAATCCATTGGATAACTATTAATTTGCCCAATACTATTTGCCAATTGCGGACCGTTTAAAAAAAAAAGAACTTTTAATCGCAATTTGTTTTTGTGGATTAAAATGTTTCTTTATTATGTTTTACTTTATATTCAATTAAATTAATTAATTAATTACCAGTATTCAGTATTACCAGTAAATTCAATTACCAGTATTCTTCAATGTTCAACAGTTGAATTTTTATCGTTTGAAATTTGAATTTCCTTTAATTTTCAACATTTCAGAAATTAAATTGTTATAAATTCAAGAAAACTTAGAATTAAATTTTTGAAAGTTAAAGAAAATTTATCATTGAATTATTAACTGTTGAAAAATGACAAAAATTGAATTTTTAACATTTTAAAATTGATTTTTTTTTATTACTAATTTGAAAAATCAATGATCAGTTTTCTTCAATTTTCAAAAGTCGAATTCTTAACATTTAAAAATTCAATTTTCTTTAATTTCAAACATGTGAAAATTAAAGAAAATTGAATATTCAACTGTTAAAATTTGGAGAAAATTTAATTTTCAAAATTTTTAAATTTAGTTAAAAATGAAAGAGATTCAACTGTTCAAAGTTGAAGAACATTTCATTTTAAATGGCTGAAAGTTGAAGAAATTTTAATTTTTAACTGATGAAAATTGAATTATCGGTTTTCTTCCATTTTTAACAGTTGAATTTTTAACATTTGAAACTTCAATTTTCTAAATTTAAAAATTCAATGGTTAAAAATTGAAGAAAATTGAATAAAAATTCTTTTAAAAATGGGGGAAATTGAATTTTTAAATGTTGAAAGTTAAGAAAATTTAATTTGTAACTGTTGAGAATTCAATTAACAGTTTTCTTCAATTTGTAACATTTGAAAATTAAATTTTCTTTAATTTACAAATTTGTTAGATTCAATTGTTGAAAATTGAAGAAAAATGAATATTCGACTGTTAAAAATGAAAATGGTAATTGAATTTTCAAATGTTGACAATTAAAGAAAAAAATCAAATCTTTTAAATTGAAGAAAACTGAAAATTGAAGAAAATTTATTATTCAACTGTTGAAAATTGGATCAAATTAAATTTTGAACTATTGGAAATTGTATTTTGAACTTTCAAAAATGATTTGTTTGAAATAAAATAAAAATAAGGATTAAATTGAAGAAAATTGAATATGCAACTGTCGAAAATTGACGAAAATTTAATTTGCATTGGTAAGTTGAAGAAAATTTAATTTTCTACTGTTGAAGGTCGAAAAAAAATTAATTTTCCGCTTTTAACAATTCAGTTATCAGTTTTCTTCAATATTCAACAGTTAAATTTCTCATATTTTAAAATTCAATTGTTAAAAATGGGGGAAATTGAATTTTTAAATATTGAAAGTTAAGAAAATTTAATTTGTAACGGTTGAGAATTCAATTAACAGTTTTCTTCAATTTGTAACATTTGAAAATTTAATTTTCTTTAATTTACAAATTTGTTACATTCAATTGTTAAAAATTGAAGGAAAATTAATATTCAACTGTTAAACATGGAAATGGAAATTGAATTTTCAAATGTTGACAGTTAAAGAAAAAAAATCAAATCGTTTAAATTAAAGAAAATTTAATATTCAGCTGTTGAAAATTGGAGCAAATTAATTTTTCAACTATTGGAAATTGTATTTTCAACTCTTAAAAATTGATTTGTGTGAAATTAAATAAAACTAAGGATTAAATTGAAGAAAATTGAATATGCAAGTGTTGAAAATTGAGGAAAATTTAATTTTCCGCTTTTAACATTTCAATTATCAGTATTCAATTATCAGTAATATAATATATCAGTATTCAATAGTTGAATTTCTAACATTTCAAACATTCAATTGTTTAAAATTGAAGAAAACTGAAAACTCAATTGGAGATAAAATTTTCAACCCTCGGAAATGGAATTGCTTGCAATAAAAAAAAAACTGAAGATTAGATTGAAGAAAATTGAATATTTAACTGTTGAAATTTGGGGGGAAATTAATGCCCAACTGTTAAAAATTGATAATTGAATCAAGAGTACAAAATTCAACTGTTGAAAATTAAATCAAATTA
Source organism: Andricus grossulariae (assembly GCA_011634705.1). NCBI lineage: Eukaryota > Metazoa > Arthropoda > Insecta > Hymenoptera > Cynipidae > Andricus > Andricus grossulariae. The sequence continues at coordinate 25,743,597 of JAABKJ010007545.1, read as the reverse complement.
AGTGAAAGAAAATTGAACATTGTGTTTTCAACAGTTGAGTTTCCTTCGATTTATAACTGTTAAATTTAGCATGGAAATTGAATAAATAAACATTTCAATCCATAAAACAAAAATTCGGAAAAAAGTCGATTTTTTCTTAAACTGATTGCTACTGCCAAATTCATGTTATTTAAAAGAATCCAATTTTAATCGTCTCCCAATTTAGAAAAAAATTCCTGAATGTCATAAGTCATTAAAAATCATTTATCATTATTTAAAAATACTACCTGTCTTATAAAAATGTTTCTTTTCTACATATAAAAATTAATGTTTGATCTTTCTCCTATTTCCCTTTTTTTTGAGCTCCTTTTCCACTGTGATCCCTGATTTCAAAAAAAATCCTAAATTATAATCAACGAGTTCTATAAGAAGTAACCTAATGGACAAAAGGATTCTAAAATTATTTTTGTCTAACTTCATGATTATAATATTTTACATGATGACACTAACAGATAGGGACATCAGATTTACTGTGGTTGAATTCGATCTGTTCTGAAATTGCACCTAAAATACGTTTTTTCAATCTGAAAATCTTTCGATACTGGATTTAATGAATTGTTTTCCTTCTTATTTACAGTTCAACACGAATGCATACCACAGGCTGTTCTTGGCATGGATATCCTTTGCCAGGCAAAATCCGGTATGGGAAAAACGGCCGTTTTTGTCCTCGCTACTCTCCAGCAACTAGAACTCACAGAAAACCAGGCCTACGTTCTAGTCATGTGTCACACACGGGAACTCGCGTTCCAAATTAGCAAAGAGTACGAGAGGTTCAGCAAATACATGCCCACTGTTAAGGTGAGATTTTTCTTAATGATTTTAATTTCAGACATGTTGAATTATTAATTATTTAAGGATATTGAATGATGTATAACTTTTCTTAGCCAAAGATGATGACACTCATTTTTACCACTACCCACAACTGACTTATCCTTAATCTAAATTTCAAATTTAACTTCAAAATAGAAATTTTATAAGACGGAGTATTAACTAATTTTTAATTTTCAGGTTGCCGTATTTTTTGGTGGTCTTCCTATTCAGAAGGATGAAGAAGTTTTGAAAAACACATGTCCTCACATTGTCGTCGGCACTCCGGGTCGTATTTTGGCGCTTGTTCGTAACAAGAAACTCAATCTAAAGCACTTGAAACACTTTATTCTGGATGAGTGCGACAAAATGCTCGAATTACTAGGTATGTTATTTTCCATTCAGGAATGACTATTTTTATTTGATATTGAGAATTCCAAGTGATGTATCTCTTATCTTAGCCAAAAATGATGACACTCAATTTTACCACTACCCACAACTGATGGATTCTCAATAGCTAAACAGGGTGTTTACTCACTTGGAAAACCTGGAATTGTCAGCGATTTTTTATATACCTGGAAATGTCAGGAAAAATTTTCGAAAGTGCTAAAAGACGAATTCCCAACAAAATTGTTGAATTTTCAACTAAAACAGTTTACTTTTTAACCAAACAGTGGTATTTTTAAGCAAAAAACTTTAATTTTTAGCCAAAAAAGACAAATTGTCGACAAAATACATGAAGTTTCAACCAAAGAAAGTTTAACTGAATTAAAAATAACGAATTTTCAGTAAACTAGTTAAACTCTTAACAAAACGAGATTCATTTTTAAACCAAAAAAGATAATTTTCTACAAGAAAAAACGCAATTTTCCACAAAGTGTATCATTAAACCAAGCAGATAAATTTTCAACAAAATAGTTTAATTTTCTACGAAACTGTTAAAATTTAAAGTAAAAAAGACAAATTATCTCTAAAACAATTGAATTTTCCATCTGAAAATATGACTTCAACCAAAAATTAATTTTATGTCAAATAATTTAATTTTCAACAAAAAAGAAAAAAATCAAACCAAAAAGGAGAATTTTCAACAAAAGTGTTAAATTTTTCAATCAAGAGAAAAATTAAAGTAGTGTTGAATTTTGAAGCGAAAAATAAGCTTCTTCTACAAAAAAAAAGTTGAATTTTCAACCCAAAAAAGTTAATTTTCTGCCAAACAATTGAATTTTCAAATTTCAATGTGTACTTTTCTGCAAAAAAGTTGCATTTTTAATTTAAAAATTCAATTTCTACAAAAATAGATAAATTTTCAAGAAAAGTGTTAACTTTTTCAGTCAAGAAGATTGAATTTTCAAGCTAAAAATACGAATTTTCAACAAAAAAGTCCATTTTTAACCAAATAGTAGAATTTCCTACCAAACTGTAAAAATTTCAAGCTAAAAAGACGAATATATTCTGCAAAAAAGTTGCGTTTTTAACCCCCCAAAAAAAGGTAAAATTTCTATAAAAAGAGATCAGATATAAACGAAAAACACGAATTTCCATCAAAAGTGTTAAATATTCAACTAAATTGTTAAATTTTCAAGCGAAAAAGAATTTTCTACAAAAACTAATTTGCAACCAAATAGTTGAAATTTGTACCAAATTGTTCCATTTTCAAGCTAAAAGGACGAATTTTCAATATAAAAAGTCAATTTTCAACCATGCAGTTGAATTTTCAATAAATTAGTAGAATGTTCTACCAAACTGTAAAAAATTTCAAGCCAAAAAGACGAAAATATTCTACAAGAAAGTTGCCTTTTTAACCAAAAACACGAATTTCTAACAAAAATGTTCAATATTTTACGAAAAAAGATTTTTCAGTCAAGAAGAAAAAAAATTCAACTAAATTGTTAAATTTACAAGCGAAAAAGAAGAATTTTCTACAAAAAACTAATTTGCAACCAAATGGTTAAAAATGTGTACTAAATTGTTCAATTTTCAAGCTAAAAAGTCAATTTTCAACCATGCAGTTGAATTTTCAATAAATTAGTAGAATGTTCTACCAAACTGTAAAAAATTGCAAGCCAAAAAGACGAACATATTCTACAAAAAAGTTGCATTTTTAACAAAAAAAGAGTAAATTTCTACCTAAAGAGATAAATTTTTAAACGAAAAAGACGAATTTTCAACGAAAGAGTCCAATTTTAAGCCAAAAATACCTTTTTGCTACGAAAAATTATACCTGGAAAAGTCTATAAATACGTGCAATTGTCAGGAATTTTTCCAAGATTTGTGTAGATACTCTGCTAAAGATTTAAAATACCTCCTACATTCGACTCATAATTGATATAAATCTAAAACCATGTTTTCCTTTTCTCATTTCAGATATGCGAAGGGACGTACAGGAAATATTCCGAAGCACACCACACGGCAAACAAGTGATGATGTTCAGCGCCACATTGTCGAAGGAAATTCGACCAGTCTGCAAGAAATTCATGCAAGATGTAATTAGCCAATCTTCCTGTTCTCTTCAATCTCCGTTCGCCCCTACTTGGTCCCAGGACAGAGCTCGAAAATCTCGATCAAGGCGCACCCGCGGGTTAGGCTAGTAAACCGCTTCTAAAAAGCAGAAATGCGTTCCATGAATATCAAAAATATTCCTTGGGGAAAATAATCTCCAAATATCCACAATTTGTCAAAAATCCTTTGTCTCAATTCCTCGTATCCCGGGCGATTACGTTCGACTTCCAGTGGATCACCTTCCAAACGATTCCGAATGATCTCTTCCTCTCTAAAAACGCACCACTCCCACCACAAACCATCAAGTAGAAAATTTCCTTAAAAGCCGAAAGCTAACAAAATATGAGAAACAAAGTTTGAGCATTTTGTAAAATGAGTAGACGCGGTGACGCATGGGGGTGGGTTCCGGGTTGAAAATGCAATTATGGGCGGAGGGTGGTGGGCTAAGAAGACATCAAGACAAGAAGAAAGAAGAATTCAAGAAAGAAGATTCAAGAGGATTCTGGGGCCGCGATATTAGATGGGGAGTTAAATTCACCGATAAATTCGAGGCTAGATAAATATACCACGTGGTAGATAAATGGATAAATTGAAGGAAAAATAATGCGATAACAGATTTTAGTGAAGGGGTGATGAGGAGATTTAACGGATCTGTGGATCCCGACGTGAGTGGAAGTGCTTGCCGTTTTGGCCACGATTAGTTGTTATGAGGAGAAATGTTAATTAGAGAAGCTGTTGTATTTATCGTTGGGATTAGTAGAGCCTCGAAAATTAAATGAAATATTCGAGATTACGGGAAACACGATCGATGTACAAGTCTTCGATGAGAGGAATGTGTCCATCGAGAGAGGTCTGTGGAGTGGCTGAGCATTTCCTGGGTGCGCCGACTTTATTCTGTCAGGGTGACTGCAGACAGTTTACATTACCGAGTGTTGGCACTACCGAGAGGTGGAATTCGCCGAACCGTATGTAAAAAGTTAGACTAACCCAATCAACGACGAATACCTTTACTATTATCCTTTATCTTGAATTAGACTAAGGAGATCGATTTCTAGGATCATGGGGTCGAATCAGAGAATTTTTATTCATTCAATTTAGTTTTTATGTTGAAATCACTAATTTTTTGAATGGTCTACAGACGTCAATTGTAGTTTAATCGAAGAGAATTTAAATGTAATATGGGGCAAAACATTTTTTTGGTTTTGTTCTTGGAAAGAATTTTTGTAACGGCTATTTTTTTCATTGCTTGTGTCTTCAACACTGTTTTATAAATAATTTCTTTCAAGTTCTAGGCCATTCTGTCACACTTTTCTTTTTTCTATATGTAACTTTATTTTAATTCACTGTGGCTACAAAATTGGGAACGTTTTTGAATTTGTTTCAGGTTTCTCAAAATTTCCTTGCTTTAAGAAAAATGTAAACCTTTTTTATATTTAAAAAAAATCCCGTATTTTGACGCTTTTAAATTCAAAATGTAAAGGCTTGATTATTAAATTGTTTAGTTCGAAGTTTTTGAAAATATCCTTCTGAATCATTAGATTACACATTTTTTAATGTATGAAATACTTTTTCTTATCGATTTACACTAGTCACAGTGGCATTGCTTTTCCAATTCCATTTTTGAATAATTTTATTCTACAATGAAAAGATTATTTTCTAATATTTTGATTCTGAACTATTTTAACTTTTCTCTTAACTTTTAATTTCCATTTCACTCAAGTTTGAAATTAAGGGTGCGGGGAAAATGAAATAGTTAGGCTAGAGTAGGTTGTCTTACCAAAAATATTTGTCTGCGCAGCCCATGGAAGTGTACGTCGACGACGAAGCAAAACTTACGCTGCACGGTTTGCAGCAACACTACGTCAAACTGAAAGAAAACGAGAAGAACAAAAAGTTGTTTGAACTTCTTGATGTTCTTGAATTCAACCAGGTTAGTTTATATTCCATGTTTTTTTTTTTTAGAATCTAAATTCGAGCGATTTTAAATCGTAAATCTGAACGCTTTGTTTCACAATTATAAAATAGTGTATCGTTCTCTTTTCAGGTTGTAATATTTGTCAAATCCGTACAAAGATGCATGGCCCTTGCGACACTTTTGACTGACCAAAATTTCCCAGCCATTGGAATTCACAGAGGGATGACACAAGAAGAAAGATTATCGCGGTATCAACAATTCAAAGACTTCCAAAAGGTAATTAATTCAATTTTTTAGAGTACATTCTTTCCCTTATTCCTCTTTTTCCTATGAAAAAAAACTTCTCGTTTTTCACTTCAATACGAACTGAATTCATAGAACCCGATAAGATCAAATGTTTTTGGTTGAAAGTTAATTACTTTCTTGAAAATTCAACTATTTGGTTGAAAATTCAATTAGTTTGTTGAAAAATCAATTAGTTTGTTGAAAAATCAATTAGTTTGTTGAAAATTAAACTAGTTTGTTGAAAATTAAACTATTTTGTTGAAAATTCAATTATTGCTGAAAATTTAACTATTTTGTTGAACCTTCTACTACTTTGCTGAAAATTCAACTATTTTTAGAACATTTCAATTATTTTGTTGAAAAATCAACTATTGCTGAAAATTCAACTATTTTGTTAAACATTTTAATCTTTTGTTGAAAAGGTAACTGTTGCTGGAAATTCAATTCTTTTGTTGAAAATTCAATTGTTTTGTTAAAAATTCAAATATTTTGTTGAAAATTCAATTATTTTGTTAAAAATTCAAATATTTTGTTGAAAATTCAATTATTTTGTTGAAGATTTAACTATTTTGTTGAATCTTCGACTATTTTGATGAAATTTCAACTGTTTTATTGAAAAATTAACTATTTTGTTCAAAAGTCATCTTTTTGGTTAAAAGTTGAACTACATTGTTGAAAATTCATTTGATTTCTTGCAGGTTGAACTTTTTTGTGAACAAAAAATGTTTTTTTTTTTTTTTTGATTGGGAATCAGTTTTATTAATTGAAATTTTAATTATTCCATTTTTGACTGAAAATTGATAATTTTTAGTTGAAAGTTCAAATATTTGTTTTAAAAATCTTCTTTCATGGTTAAAAATTCATCTTTTTTGTTAAAAAATCAACTATTTTATTAAAAAGTTATTTTTGGTGGTCGAAAATTTTACTGTTATTTAGAACATTTGTCTTTGGATTGAAAATTAAACGGTATTCCGAAAAATTCGTCTCTTTGCTTCAAAATTAAACTATTAATTGGAATGGCATCTTCTCTGCTTTAAGTATAATCTTTTTTTGATTAAAAATTCGACTATTTTGTTGAAAAATGGTTTTTTCTTTGGTTGGTAATCAGTTTTAATAATTGAAATTTTAATTATTCCATTTTTGACTGAAAATTTATCGTTTTTGCTTTATAATTCAAATATTTGTTTTAAAAATCCTCTTTCATGATTAAAAATTCATCTTTTTATGTTAAAAATTCAACTATTTGGTTAAAAAATCTAATATTTTGTTTCAAAATTATGTTTTGTGATCGAAAGTGTTACTGTTATTTTGAACATTTGTTTTGGGATTGAAAATTAAACGGTTTTCCAAAAAATTCGTCTTTTTTGCTTGAAAATTAAACTATTTACTCGAAAATGCATCTTTTTGCTTGATAATATTTTTTTGATTGAAAATTCGACTATTTTGTTGAAAATTCAACTTTTTAGTTTAAAAAGTAATCTTTTTTGGTCGAAAATTCAACTGCTTTGTTGACAAGTTATCATATTTATATTTTTGGATCAAAAATTCGGCTTTTGGTAAAAAAAAGTTTTTACTTAGGATTCGATTATTTGGTTAAAATTTCAACTGTTTTTGGTTAAAGATTAATCTTTTTTGTTTAAAACAAGTATTTGGTTGCAAATGCAAGCTTGACCTAAATTAATTTGATTAATGTTGAAAATTCAGCTATTTAGTTGAAAAATCATCTTTTTGGGTTTAAAAGTAAATTGTTTTAAAAAAATCTACTTCGTAGCTTGAAGACTCCACACTTTTTTTTTTTTAATTCATCTCTCTTTTGGTAGAAAATGAATCTTTTTTGCTTGAAAAATTATTTCCCTATTACTCCCCTAATTTTAGGAAAGAGTTAAAAATTAATTCGACTTTTAATTTGTTTTGCAGAGAATTTTGGTGGCCACGAATTTGTTTGGACGTGGAATGGACATTGAAAGAGTAAACATAGTATTCAACTACGACATGCCAGAAGATTCTGACACATACTTGCACAGAGTAGCGAGAGCTGGACGTTTCGGCACAAAGGTAGTTTATCCTTTTAATTTTTTTCTCTTTTTTTAAAAGTTTTAATCTCTTTTCGTCTAACGAGGATTCCAAATGATGTATTTTTTATCTTAGCCTAAAATGATGACACTCAATTTTACCACTACCCACAACTGATGGATCCTCGAAAATTAAATATTTTAATCAAAAATCTGCTTCTACCTTTCGGTCACTTTCTATATACATTTTTAGATTTGATATTCCATCGAAACTGAAATTCTCCAATCTTTTTTCCAGGGTTTGGCGATTACGCTCGTAAGTGATGAAAGCGATGCCAAAATTTTGAACGATGTTCAAGAAAGGTTCGATGTGAATATCACCGAATTACCAGACGAAATTGATCTTGCCTCCTACAGTGAGTCTCCCTTTTAATTTAATAAAGATATCTCCATTTTGATTTTAATTTCACGTAAATTTGCAGTAATTTCTATTGCTAATCATTCTCTGTTCTATTTGCAGTTGAGGGACGATAAATATTTAGCACCCGGATAAATTTTCGAAATATTCCACTGGATGAGCTGAGTTTGCATCGCCTAAATGGACTTGAAATCATTTTATAATATACAATCGACTCTAATTATAATGTTATGTATGATGTGCGTATCATAAATGAAGACTAGAATCGTGATTTTCATCATCGCAATAAAGCTCTGAATGTAAAATAAATTTAATATTAATTTAATTCTTATTCCAAGACTACTCGTTAAGTATTAACCATGTAAAATAAGGAAAAAACTGAAAGAAATACATGTCACGTGTCTAGTATGTATGTGTCGAGAATTAAGTAAACTCTTTTTCCATAACTGAATACTGCATTTGTATTTATTTCTGCATTGCTGATATTAGCAATATCGTAAATTTAGATACAATAACATTCGTTAGAGAATTTTTAGTTGGTCAAAATGATTGTTTAGAATCAACTGTTAGGTACTTATAAAATAGGACTTTAGTAGAAAAAGCAGTAGTAAATTCACTTGGATTTATTTGGCTTATTTCCTCCACCTCCTCCTGGACTGATTCCTCGGCCGAGAGGTGGTGGCCTTCCTCGTCCTCCAAAGGTACCTGAAAAATAATTGTGCCATTGAAGTGAAAAACAAGCGAGACGAATTTTAATGTAAAAAAGTATACAAGCAAACATTTTTAGCGACCCCTTTCTAAAATATACATTTTCCGGAATACATGTTTATAATATCAGGGTAGCCACCCGAATAAAAATTCCAATCTTTCGCTAATTGTTTTATTATATAAACTTTTTTTTATATATGAAGTAAATTATTTTGAAAGCGATTTCAGACTTCACAGTCCAAAATATGGAAAATGAGGTGATTTTTCAAGAAAATAATAGGATTTTCAACAAAAGACTTAAGTTTTCTAGCTAAAACGTCCAATTTTTAAGAAAACATTTGATTTTTAACAAACAAAAATTTTTTTAACCAAAACTTTGCATTTTCAAGCCAAACAGACGAATCTTTTAGAAAAAACTTAAATTTTCGACGAAAAAAAGATTGAAAATAATTTTCAACCACAAAGGAAGACGTTTCTACCAAAGGATGCATTTTCAATCTAAAAGGACGGATTTTCTACTCAAAAAGACGAATGTTCAAGACAAGAATTAAACTGTCACCCAAATAGTAGAATTTTTTTAACAAAAAAAGATAAATTCTAAACACAATACAATAACAGACTTTTAAATAAAAAAATTAACTTTCATTCAAAAAATATGATTTTTTAAAGAAATATTGGAATTTATAAGAAAGTAATTAAATTTTCAACCAAATTATAGAATTTTTAACCAAAATAGAAAAATTCTCAAAATAACTTTCAACTACAAAATATGACTTTTTTTACCAAAAGGACGAATTTTGTATCCAAAATGGTAAATGTTTCACAAAACAGTTAAATTTTTGATTAAAAAAATAGTTGAGCTTTAAAAAAAAGTAATACAATTTTTAACCAGAAGAGATAAATTCTGAACCAAAAATGTAATAGTAGACTTTTCCATAAAAAATATAATTAACTTTCAACCATAAAAGATTACTTTTCTAGCAAAACAGGAATTTTCAATCCAAAAGGACGGATTTTCTATCTATGAAGACGCATTTCAAAAAATCAGTTGAACTTTTGATGAAATAGAATTTTTAAACAAAAAAGATGAATTACGAAACCAAGAAACAATAGTACACTTTTCAAATAAAAATAATTAAATATTGATAAAAAAATAAGACTTTTGAAGAAAATAGTGGAATTTTTAACAAAATAATTAAATTTCTAATCAAACGAGATGACTTATGAACCCAAAATATGACAGTATACTTTTCAATTAAAAAGAATTAACTTGCAACCATAAGATATGACTCGAACCAAAAAGATCACTTTTCTACCAAAAGGACGAATTTTCCATCCAAAAAGGCGAATGTTCAATAAAACAGTTGAATTTCCAAACAAAATGGTGATTTTTTACTCAAATAGTTGAATTTTCAACAAAATAATTAAAATTTTGAACTAAATAGTATTATTTTTAACTAAAAGAGCCAAATCCTAAAATAAGCAAATAATATTAGAGTTTTCGAATAAAAAGAATGAATTTTCAACAACAAAAAATGAATGTTGAACCAAAAGAGTTTTTAACAAAATAGTACAATTTTTAATCAAAAGAGATGGATTCTGAACCAAAAATATAATAGTAGATTTTTCCATTAAAAAGAATACACTTTCAACCCTAAAAGATGCATTTCAACCAAAAAAGGTTACTTTCCGACCAACAGCTGAATTTTCAATCCAAAAGGACGAATTTTCTATCCAAAAAACGAATGTTCAAAAAACAGTTGAATTTGCGACCAAAAAAGATGACTTTTTAAAAAAATAGTTGAATTTTCAAACAAACAGTAGAATTTTTTAAATAAAAAAGATAAATTCTCAACCAAGAATATAATAGTAGACTTTTCAAATAAAAAGAATTAACTTTCAACCAAATAGTAAAATTTTGAACCAAGAGAGGTGAATTCTGAACCAAAAATATAATAGTAGACTTTTCAATGAAAAAGATTTCACTTTTTGTTCAACAAAACATAATAATAGACTTTAATTAAAAAGAATTGACTCTGAACCAAAAATAGTTGGATTATTTTATTGGGATCTCGAAATTAAACCTGAAAAATTCCGGTTTAAAAAAAATGCCCGGCTTTTCCCCGGTGCTCAAAAATTCAGGCTAATTCCCGGTTTTCCTGATTAGTGGCCATACAAATTTAGTGGATATAAAATTGAAATTTTCCGTACCTCGGGGACCACGTCTTTGATTTGGACCACCTCGTCCTCCTTTCATGTCTCCACGTCCTCTGTTCTTCATTTGAACGTCTTCTTTAACCATATCGATGACTTCATCGGGGATTCGAAGATACTTGATTGTACTGCCTCGAATGTAACATTCAGGCATTCTCCAAAATTTGTCTCCATCCTGTTGAAATAAAGAAAAACTTTTTATTTTTTATAACTAAAACTTTCACATCAAATAATTCATTAATTTGTACTTATTATTTAAATTTTAATCGAGGGGCACAAAATTGCAAGCATACAATTTTAAAAACCCTGAGTTTAGAAGGCTCTCACAATTTGAAGGCTAAAAAATAGAAATACTGATAATTCGGCATCAAAAAATAAATTTCTATGAATACAATTATTTAGAATATCGAAATTATTGAGAATTTCATAACTGCGAAAGTCTGAAAGCTTCCAGACTAATATAAAATAACAACAAATCTTGAAATTTAAATTAAAAAGCTTTAATAATTGATCAACTGTATAAAACCTCCTATTTTCATGGAAATAATTGCATAGCGTAAGAAAATACAGTGGTAACAGGCAGCGGTTCAGTAGTTCAATTCTAGGTAAAACAGGGGATTTTTTGCCAAAATGTAGATTAAAAGGGGATTTCATTTATGAATATTGAATGAAAGTACCTTCTAACAGCTTTTTCTTTAGCAAGGTTTCTGGTCATTTTTGGTTAAGAAATGTTTTTAGGTAGTTTTGAAAAATTTGTTAAACACTTCAGCACTTTCTGCTGATAAAAATACATCAGAGAAAAATTCAAAACCATCATGATGGAAAAATAGATAAACAGAAAATTGAAAAATGCTTATGACTCAATTTTTTAGAATGTATTTTTATCAGTAGATATATTTTCATTTTTTTTCTAGTGTATTATTTTCAGCACGGAATAACGAAACCCTAAAGTATTTTTCTAAATAAGCTAAAAAGAAATTTGAATTGGTTTTAATGTATTTTTATCAGTTGAAAGCTCTCAGACGTTCATATTATTTTCGATTTGGAAAATTTGGTTTCTACAATCACAACTAACATACTTTCCTCTGATTCACCATTTTCCGTATTTTATTGAACATTATTTTTAAAGTATTAAGAATTGACAATTATATTGTTGGAAATTCAAAATCTTTTTGTTTACAAATGTTATCCTTTTAGGTGGAAAATTCAGCTATTTTCGTAAAAAATTTAATTAATTAGATGAAAATTAACTTTTTTGCTGAAAATGTATAATTTCTGGTTGAAAATTCAACCGTTTTGCAGAAAATTAGTTTTTGGCTTGAAAATTTAACAGCAGATTAACAGTTTGGCTGAAATTATTTTGCCTTCTTGTTCTTATTGGTTAAATCTTACTTGGTTGAAAATGCAACTGTTTGGTTACAATTAATTTGTTTTGGTTGAAGATTCAACTATTTTATTTAAAAAATCGTATTTTTTGGATGAATTCAACTGTTTCTAATTAAAAATTAAAATCCTTTTTGGTTCAAATATCAACAATTACATTTTTTCGTTAAGAACTCATATTTTATGGTTGAAAATTCCTTGCTAAAAATTCTTTCTTTGGTTGAAGATTAATCTTTTTAGGTAAAAATTCAATATTTTAGTCGAAAATCCAACTATTTCGTTAAAAATTAAACTGTTCTGTTAAAAATGAATAATTACGAGTTAAAAATTGAACTATTTTATAGAAAATAAGTCTTTGGCTTGAAAATTCATTTCCTTTGGTAGAAATTTAATATTTTTTTCGTTCAAAATGCAACTGGTTAAAATTAATCGGTTTTGGTTGAGGATTCAAATCTTTTATTACAAATTTGTCTTTTTTAGATGAATTCAACTGTTTTTAATTAAAATTAAAATCCTTTTTAGTCGAAACATCAACTATTGCATTTTTTTTAAATTCATATTTTATGGTTGAAAACTCCTTGTAACTTTTTTTTTTTTTAAGATTAACCATTTTAGTTGAAAATTCAACTATTTTGATAGAAAATTCCACTATTTGGTTTGAAATTAACACTTTTGTTGAAAATTCAACTGTTTTGGTAAAAAATGAATCTTCTTGGTTAAAAAAGTTCATTCCTTTAGGTTAAAAATTCATCTTCTTTTGTCGAAAATGTAACTGTTTTGTTGAATATTCGCCTTTTTTGAACGAAAATTCATCCTTTTGCATTGAAAAATCCTCTTATCTGGTAGAAAATTAATTTTTTGGAGTGAAAAATTATTTGTTGGCTATAAATTTAACTACTTTATTAAAAAGTGAACTTTTTCGTTTAAAATTAATTTTTTTTTTTAAGATTCATCAGTTTAATTGAGACGTTATCTCTTTGGTTGAAAAAGTAACTATTTTGTTGACATTTTTTTTGGTTGAAAATTAATTTTTTAACTAAAATTTTTAATATTCTAATTGAAAATTTAACTAATTTCTTGAAAAGTCTTTTTTTTTGTTGAAAAATTAATTTCAACTGAAAACTTAACTAATCCATTTGAATATTCGATCATTTTAGTTGAAGATTCATCTCTTTGGTTGGAAATTAATTTTTCTAACTAAAAAATTGATCTTTTTTACTTGAAAATTCAGGTATTTTGTTGAAAATTTGTCTTTTTTAGTAGAAGATTCGTCTTTTTTTGTAGAAAGTTCATCTTTTTGCATTGAAAAATCCTCCTTTTCTGGTAGAAAATTAATCTTTTTGGGTGAACAATTATTTTTTGGCTATAAATTTAACTACTTTATCAAAAAGTAAACTTTTTTGTTGAAAATAAATTTGTTGTTGTTGAGGATTTACCAGTTTAATTGAAACGTCATCTCTTTGGTTGCAAAAGTAACTATTTTGTTGACAATTTTTTTTGTTGAAAATTAATTTTTTAACTAAAATTTTTAATATTCTGGTTGAAAATTTAACTATTTTCTTGAAAACTCTTTTTTTTTTAATTAATTTTAACTGAAAATTTAACTAATCCATTTGAATATTCGATCATTTTAGTTAAAAATTCATCTCTTTGGTTGGAAATTAATTTTTTTAACTAAAAAATGTATCTATTTTACTTTAAAATTCAGGTATTTTGTAGAAAATTCGTCTTTTTTGGTAGAAAGTTCATCTTTTTGCATTGAAAAATCCTTTTTTTCTGGTAGAAAATTAATCTTTTTGGGTGAAAAATTATTTTTTGGCTATAAATTTAACTAAGGCAATCGGACGAGTGACCCCAACTTTGGCATGTAGAGATACTGCGCTTGCGCTAGTTATGCGTAAGAGGAACACGGCGCGGCTTATTATTGCCATGATCACGGGTTGTCGCATCGTGTTCCTTTCAAGCGTCCTAGCGCAAGCGCAGTACATCTACATGCCAAAGTTGGGATCACTGCGGATGTTCGTGTGCCCCTCGGTAATCCTCGACGTCGGCGTGGGCGTCCCATCAGAGCCGTAACTTGCGTTTGTCGTGCCCGGGGCGATTTACAAATTTATGGCTCCCCTCCGGAAATCGTTCGATATGTGATATGAACACTAAGAAAATTATATAATTTTTTAATCTTGTCAGACCTTCTATAGATTTTCATCTTTAAAAATTATTTAAATTTTCCTGCATTTTTTTTATTCTGCAAAATTCAAAAAATTGCCTTGAAATCTTTCCGATTCTTCTTGGACAATTTTTTAATTAATTAATTTAAAAAATATTTTTGAATATTTCATATGTGTAAAATGAGAATCTACAAGATTCTAAAGACAAATTTTCTATTTTATAGGATTTCACAAAATATAAGGAAAAATTCAAATCTTTTTAAAAGATGTTTAGGGCTTTTAGAAGCTTTGAAGAAATAAAAAAAATATTTGATAAATTTTCGGAAAAGTTTCCCAGTTTTTAAATATTTCTCATCTATTTAAAACGTCACTTATTCCTAAAAATATTTTCAACTGACTCGAGTTTTTCTTAAAAATTTGAGAAATAATTCATAATTTAAAAAAATTTCCGTATAATCTTCTAAATTTTCCCACGAATTTTAAGACAATTTGTTTATTCTCTTGAGACCATTCGTAATTATTTTAAAGCTTCTAAAGTTTATTTTTAAAATCTTTGAAAATCTATATTTCTAACATTCTTTTAAATTTTTTAATTCTTTTTGAATCTGTTCAATTCTACTAAATAAGGTAAATGCACTAGTAATCGTCACCTTGAGCCAAATTGGAAATTAAAAATGCTTATAATTGTATTTAAAGCACAATTCTTATTTTTACAAAGAGCTTAATCGATTAAAGCAAATATAGAAAAACTCAATTTTGATTACTTCACATGATAATTGATTGGAGTCCATTTTTATTCACGATTAAAATTACAATTATACAAATGCGTTAGTTATCGTCAGGTACGCAACCAAGTATTAATACGATAAAATTAAACTAATTTAATAAAAGGTTATTTAAACTTACCTAAAATCACATTTTTTATCACACGCGGCAAGAGCGAGTCTTGTTAAACAAAAAATATCGGGCCATATGACGATAACTAATGCAGTGACGATTACAGTGCATTTACCTCAAAACATTATATTAATTTTACCAGCAATTTTAAGAAAACTTTTTTATTCTCTTGAAATCTTAAAAATTCTCAAGGCAAAATGTTCGGCGAAATGTTCGGCAAAATTCTCTCCATTATTCTCGTTCATCACAAAAAAAAACTTGATAAAATTGCAGTCTAAAAGCCTTGAAACTTAATTCTAAAGCAACAAAAATGTTAAAAGTCCGTTTTTATAATATAAAAAGCACAACATTTCACATTTTTGACACTTTCCCCATGCATTTGAATAATTTTCGGCCTAAAAGTCCAAAAATGCATAGCAAAATTTTTTTCATGCTTAAGGGTAACGATTCCCCCCCCCCCTATTTATTTTCAATATTGATTTTAACAGTTGCCGGTTTTGACTTTAAGTTTCATATGTAAAATACATAGGGAAAAGTCACTTTTTTGAATTTTTGAAATAATTTTTCAGAGTTCGGAAAAATTTTACGGGAAAGTATAGAGGATTGTTGAGAATTATCCAACGAAGAATTTCATGTATTATACATATGGGTTTAATTTATGAAATAGACATTTTGAGCACTTTGCTCTTCCTTTTTTTAAATACAAATTATTTATATCGGCCCATTGGAAAAATCTGTCATCATTGGTTATTTAATGTTCAATTATTTAAATAAATTTCATTTGTTTAAATAATTTTTTTTTCGACAGTTTATTTTATTTAGGAGTAGGCGGGAGGACTATGTCTGTAAATGATTTCTAAAAATTTTGTTTTGAATTATAACAAGAAGTTTATTGCAAAGCGTAAAAGAAAATATTGGTATCGCATATATTTTAATATCAGCCCCCCCCCCCTCCTACCTTGGGGATTCCCTGGGGAATCCCTGGGATCCATGTCGAAAATTTGAAGCATATTTCTAATATTTGTTTTATTTTAGAAAAATTTATTTACATAAAAGAAAGAGATTGCTTAAAATATGATTCTCTAGATTGTTTATTCATTATTTGTTCACAACTAAAAAGACAAAGAAAAATTTCAAAAAGACCCGCAACTTTCTAGCACTTATGTAAGAGAATATAGTTACAAAAAATAATAAATTGATTAAGCAAAACTTATGTAACTCGTTCTCTATGGCTATTTGTGCAAAGAAGTGTTGGGTTTCAACTCGATTCAGCTAGTATTGACAATTCTGAGTAAAATTTACAAAAACGTATTTTTTTCTTGTGGGAAATACGTGTTAAACTTCATGGGACAAGGGCCACCTCTAAATATCATTTTTTCTTTAAAAAAAAGGAATTATTTTTGTGTCGATTCAAATAAATTTCCGGATGATATGCATAAAAATTCGAGATAAAAACTGTCCAATGCATTTCTGGACAACCCCAATGAGGAAGCAAATACAGTTAGTGATAAGGACAACCCAGTTTTTAATTATCTCGAAAAGGACAGTTTTCAACGAAAATACTTTTTTGCAGGTGCATCATGTCTAATGCAAGTATTCCAAGATTACAAATGACTGACACTAGTGAATACTTACACTGTTCGACGGAATTAAAGTTCCGCACTATCGGCATCAGGTGGACCATAAAAAATTACGATGTTGTCTGTAAAGCGGTGAAAGTACTAAAATCGCCTGAATTTCCTGAAGGCGAAGAGGAATCGCGAAAATGGTATCTTGAATTTAAACCTTTGGAAATAACCCCGCATAGCAAAGAAATTCAAGAGATCCATTTAAAAAGAACATTCAACGGTGTTCTGTATATTGACACTCTGCTTTGCCTAGAAAATGAATCAGAAGAAATAGTACATGGACCGTATGCATTGCTGCTGACTAACACACAATACGTAATACATAGACCCACAGTAAAAGCCATATATGAAAAATTCATTTGGGATAAAACTTTAAACAAAACTTTAATAATTACTTGCACAATTCGAATTTTCGATCGAACGCAATCTACGCCTGAACACGTCTGTGGGAAACTCTCATCTCAACTTTTTGAATCTAATGATTTTCTTCAAGATATGTCTAAATTTTTCGTCGATGATCAAACCTTTCAGGATGTTAAAATTACTATTCAGGATAACACATTTGGAGCACACAAAGCTGTTCTTGCTGCACGTAGTGATGTTTTTGCAGCAATGTTTACAAACGAAATGTCTGAAAGATGCAACTCATTAGTCGAAATCAAGGACCTGACGCCAGAAGTGATTGAAAAAATGCTCAGTTTTATTTATACGGATAAAGTCGTCGACGAGGATTTGAAGGAATTTGCGCCTGAACTTTTAGTCGCTGCGGAAAAATACAATTTGCAAAGGCTGAAAGAAATGTGTATTGCAGCCATGCACCGAAATTTGGCTGTTGAAAATGTTCTCAATACCCTGGAAGTTGCTGATATATATTCGATTTCAACTTTAAAGAAAGAAGCTTTAAAGTTTTTGGTATCACACCGTCAAGTTATAATATCTCAGGACGAATTTAAAACTTTAATTGTAGAACGTCCACATCTGATGGTCGAATTTCTTCATATTCAAGATAACATTCCAGAAACTTCATCAGATGATTAAGAATATGAGGATAAAGTTTGATAAAAGTTGGGCTTTCGCTCAAGATTTTTATAACGGAACACCAGTTTTTTCATCTTCATTACAAGTTCAAATAACTTTAAGGAAAAATACTTTAAAATTTTAGTCATTTAGCTGAAGGGATACAAAATATTTACCGTTTTTTTAATAACCATTCCAAAAATATATGATGTGAGGCGTATTTCTTATTATATATATATATATGTAATATTAATATTAGGTTCATCAAAAATGAATCTATTGCATTGTTAAACTTTAATATAATTTTGCAATAAAAAATAATGTTTACAAAATCAATTTTCATATTCATTTATATATGTGAATTGTACAATAAAACAAATTAGTTTTATTCAGAGTAAGCATATTTATTTTTTACAAAATGTGTTCTTATTGTACAAAAATATAATGTATGTACAAAAAAATCTTCATGATTCGTCGTACAACAAATTTTGAATATTCAAATAGTAAACAATAATTCCTAGAACACACTGTCGCGAAACGTACTTTACAGTTTTAATTTACGGAATACACTTCATGGATGTGTGGAAGTTAACGCATATGATATTACCAATAACTATCTATTCAAAAAATTGAGGATACTTCCGATCGCACAAATCCATGATCCACTTATTATCTGTGGTATCACACTGACATCTAATGACATTACTATTTATTACAAGATCATTATTTCTGGCAGTAGTTCTTTGATAATATTCTATCATTATAAAATAGAAGGACTTGACATTTGGGGGTGTTTGCAGTGCATGTTAACGAAAGCTAAAACAGGTCTGCAAGCTGGCCAATTAAATCCCATCCCTCCGACGGAGCCAAAACTTTTGCTAATATATAATATATAGCGCGCGTATTCATAAAATTCAAGGAATTCAAAGAATTTACGGATTTCATGGAATTCTCGAAATTCAAGGAATGAATGAAATTCACGGAATTAATGGGATTCTCTAAGTTCATGGAATTTGAGGAATTCCCAGAATTCAAGGAATTCACGTAATTTATGAAATTCATGTAATGCACGGGATTCATGAAATACACGGAATGCATGGATTTCACAGAATTCATGGAATTCAAGGAATTTACGAAATTAATAGAATTCACGAAATTGATAGAATACACGGAATTTATGGAATTAACGGAATTCATTGATTTCAAGGAATTCATGGGATTCAAGGAATTCACGGGATTCAAGGAATTTACGGAATTCACGGGATTCAAGCAATTCATGGAAGTCAAGCAATTCACGGAATGAAAGGATTCACGGAATTCGAGGAATTAATGCAATTCAAGGGTTTCATGGAATTCAAGGAAATCATGGAATTCACGGAATGCATTAAATTCACGGAATTAATGGGATTCTCTAAGTTCATGGAATTTGAGGAATTCAAGGAATTCTCGTAATTTGTGGAATTCATGTAATGCACGGGATTCATGGAATACACGGAATGCATGGATTTCACAGAATTCATGGAATTCAAGGAATTTACGTAATTAATAGAATTCACGAAATTGATAGAATTCACGGAATTTATGGAATTAACGGAATTCATTGATTTCAAGGAATTCATGGGATTCAAGGAATGCACGGTATTTACGGAATTCACGGGATTCAAGGTATTCGCGGAATTCAAGGAATTTATGGAATTCACGGGATTCAAGCAATTCATGGAATTCAAGCAATTCACGGAATGAAAGAATTCACGGAATTTAAGGAATTAACGGAATTCATGCAATTCAAGGAATTCAAGGGATTCATGGAATTCAAGGAAATCATGGAATTCAAGGAATTCATAAAATTCAAGGAATTAACGAAATTAATAGAATTCACGAAATTGATAGAATTCACGGAATTAACGGAATTCATTGATTTCAAGAAATTCATGGAATTCAAGGAATTTATGGAATTCAATGAATTCACGGGATTCAAGCAATTCATGGAATTCAAGCAATTTACGGAATGAAAGGATTCACGGAATTCGAGGAATTTTCATGGAATTCATGGAATTCAAGGAATTTTCATGGAATTCAAGGGATTCATGGAATTCAAGGAATTCATGGAGTTCAAGGAAATCATGGAATTCATGAAATTCAAAGAATACGTGGAATTTAAGGAATAAAAAAAAGAATTCATGGTATTCGTGGAATTCGTGGAATTTAAGGAATTTATGGTATTCAAGGAATTCTCGAGATTCATGAAATTCAAAGAATTTACGGAATTAATGAAACTCACGGAATTTATGGAATTCTCGAAAATCAAGGAATTAATGAAATTCACGGATTTCATGGAATTCACGAAATTAATAGAATTTACGAAATTGATCTAATTCACGGAATTTATGGAATTAACGGAATTCATTGATTTCAAGGAATTTATGGAATTCAAAGAATTCATGGAATTCAAGGAATTAATGGAATTCAAGGAATTAATGGAATTCAAGCAATTCACGGGATTCATGCAATTCATGAAATTCACGGATTGAAAGGCATTCATGGAATTCAAGGAATTCATGGAATTCACGGGATTCAAGGAATTCATGGAATTTAAGGAATTTATGGAATTCAAGGAATTCACGTGATTCAAACAATTCATGGAATTCAAGCAATTTACGGAATGAAAGGATTCACGGAATTCGAGGAATTCAAGGGATTCATGGAATTCAAGGAAATCATGGAATTCACGGGATTCATGGAATTCAAGGAATTCACAGGATTCATGGAATTCAAGGAATTCACGGGATTCATGGAATTCAAGGAATTCATGGAATTCAAGGGTTTCATGGAATTCTTGGGTTTCATGGAATTCAGGGAATTCATAGAATTCAAGGAATTCGTGGAGTTCAAGGAATTCATGGAATTCAAGCAATTCACGGAATTCGAGGAATTCGTGGAATTGGAGGGATTCATGAAATTCAAGAAATCGTGGAATTCATTAAATTCACGGAATTAATGGGATTCTCTAAGTTCATGGAATTTGAGGAATTCACAGAATTCAAGGAATTAATGGAATAAACGGAATTAATGGATTTCATAGAATTCACGAAATCAATAGAATGCACGAAATTGATAGAATTCACGGTATTTATGGAATTAACGGAATTCATTGATTTCAAGGAATTCAAAGAATTCATGGAATTCAAGGAATTTACGGGATTCAAGGAATTTATGGAATTCACGGGATTCAAGCAATTCATGGAATTCAAGTAATTTACGGAATGAAAGGATTCACGGAATTTGAGGAATTGATGGAATTCAAGGTATTCATGGAATTCAAGGAATTCATGAAACTCAAGGAATTCAAGTAATTCATGGAATTCGAGGAATTCATGGAATTCGAGGAATTCATGGAATTTAAGCAATTCACGAAATGGAATGATTCACGGAATTCAAGGATTTCACGAAATTCATGGAATTCACGGAGTTGATGGAATTCACGAAATAGATGGAATTCACGGAATTCATGGAGTTCATGGAAGCCAAGGAATTCTCGAAATTCAAGGATTTCACGGAATTCGCTTAATGCCATGGCGTCTTGGAACTCCCGGAATTCCACGAATTCCTTAAATTTTGACGAATTCCTTAAACCCCACGAATTCCGTGAAATCCTTGAATTCCATTAATTCCGTAGATACAGTGAAATCCGTTATTTCAGTGAATTCCTTGAATTCTATGAATTCCGTTCATTCCACGAATCCCATCAATTCTGTGAATTCCATAAATATCGTGAATTCCTTCAATTCCATTAATTTCGTGAATTCCATGAATGCTATAAATTTCGTGAATTCCTTGAATTCCATAAGTTCAGTGAATTCCATTAATTCTGTGAATTTCGTGAATTCCTTAAATTCAATGCATTACGGGAAGTCTATTAATTCCATGAATTCCTTTCGCACAATTTTCGACTCATAAACGCTAGAATACATATATTGGAATGCTCGACGGTGATTTCACACATTACAACACTTACAATACATATATTGCAATTTCGTCATTCCAATACCGTGTTTGCAATTTTACCTTACGCTTGTATTGTAGAACTGTTGGATAATTCCAAACATTATTAACAGTGTAGTTAATCGTGGGCGACGTTATGCTGCAACCGCGCATGGAAGTCAGTTGAAACATTGGATTCCACCACCAGCTGAGGAAAACGAGGACATCGCAGAAATTGATTCAGAAGAAGAAGAAAATGTAGTAGAAGTCAAGGAAATGGAAGATAAATAAAAGAAATCCGATATTGCTACAACTTAATTACGTCGAAGTAGTAGAATTGTATACGTAAACCACAACCATATTAAAGGAATAACTCTAACGGATTGATAGTAATTCGATAAGCGTTTGATTGCATTCACTTTCAGAACTTATTTTCATTTGTTGCCTTAAACGATATAAAAGTCTTAAATGAGTTGCGAGGATTATTTCTATAAGCTGTGCACATGCGTGGATGGCGACAAAGGGCGTGTGAAATGGACGAAGGGCCAGCGAAATCAGTCGATCGATCGAATCAGAAGAGAATGGACGTTTTGAGCGATGATGAGCGATAAGTGCGTTATATGTGCGATCTACTCGCGTGTCGGTCGATCACGAAATCTTTGAAGCCGTACCTAATGTTTTCCCATTGAAATTTATTTATGTTACTTTCTTATTCTTAAGCGTTTTTCTTTAATATCGAATAATACAGTAGACACGCCCATTGACCATTCCTATACTTTTCTTACCCACATTTCCAGCAAACTTTTATAATTAAAGAGTTTCCTGTAACCTGTAGTTTTATTAGCTTTTCAAAAATTCGATATACTTTACCGTCGGAAATTACCTGTTCAGCTAGGGCGAGCGGTTTTAATGTGACGAATTTTAATAAATGTTAAAAGTTCACACTCTAATCTAATCATGACCATGACCACGAGAAAATCTCACTTTAGTATTGTCATTTAATATTTCTATGAAAGTTACAATATTGGATAAGTTTTACATTTATTTTCTTTAATTATATTTCATGAATTTAGATATTTACTAATCTATTTATATAGGTATAAGATACCTTACTATATCTTTTGAGAGTATTGGATTGAATTGAAATAAGATGAAATACATTAATCAAGATACTATACATTCGTATTGGACTTCAAGTGGACACTCGGATTGAAAAGTGTGTCACGATGAGACTCGGATTCATTCGGATTGGGCTCACGGATTGAAAAGGATTGAAAGTTGGTTTCGGATTCATTCGGATTTAAGTTGTTCTTGGCGCACCGATTGAAAAGGATTAAAAAGGATTTTCGGATGAGCCTCTGATTGAACAGGATTGGACGCACAGATTGGAAGGGAATGAAAGAATGTTTCTGATTCATTCAAATTGGGGTCACGGATTGAAAAGGAATGAAAATTTGGGTTCGAATTCAATCGGATTGAAAATTGTTTCCGGATGAGCCTCGGATTCATTCGGATTAGGCACTCGGATTGAAAAGTTTGTCACGATGAGACTCGGATTCATTCGGATTGAACTCACGGATTGAAAGGGGTTGAAAAGTGGTTTTGGATTCATTCGGATTGGGGACATGGATTGAGAAGGATTGAAAAGTGAACCTCGCATTCATTCGGATTGAATTTGGAGTTGGTGCATGGATTGAAAGGGATTGAGAAGGATTCCAAAAATGCTTCGGATTGGTTCGGATAAACTCGGATTGGTTCAGATAAACTCGGATTGGTTCGGATACAGATTCCGGAATGATTCGGATGACTTCGGATTGGTTCGGAGTGAATTCCTATCCGAAACTTTCGCCAGGGTATAAATTAGAATATAAAGTTGTCGAATCATTTTAATTAGAAGAGAGCATTTCTTTTTAGAAAATGTGTTTTTATTCTACAAGCATGTGAAGTATGTACAAAAGAAAATTCTCTTAATGATTAGTCGTAAAACAAATTTGGAAAGTACAGTTAATCCTAGAACACACACATACTTTTCAGTTTTCCTGTACACGAATACACTTCATGGATCTGTGGAAGTAACCGCCTATAACATTACCAAAAATTATTTTTAAAAAAGGTATGATACTTCGGATCGCACAGATCAATTATCCACTTATACTTTAAATGACATTACTATTTATTACAGACATCAATTTTGCAGCAGTTCTCTATTAAGGTTCTCTTCTTGAAGTGATATATCATAAGAAAGTAGAAGGACCACCTCTAACTTTTTCAATTAATATATTTCGTATCATATGAGGATTATTTTCTACAAGATTGTTCAAATAATTTGTTTTGTTTCCTGCTTTGTCAAAACAAAGATTGTGCAATTTTTTAAAAACAGGACCAATATGAATTCCTACTCCGCGTAATATCACAGATAATTTTTGCGGCCTGAAATGTTCTGCCTCGACTAAGAAGTGATTTAGATAATTCTCTTCATTAAAACAAACTTTATGAAAGTTCCTTAAAATAGCAGCGGCATTATTTCCTGCTAAAGATAATATATTAGATAAATCACTTGAGTTAAAGCCGGCTTTATAGAAATCATCTAAAAGTTGTGTTTTCTTTCCTGTCTCATCAAAGCCAACATCATGAAAATCTTTTAAAGCCGAACAAATATTAGCTCCTGCTCCATGGAATATCTGAGACAAATTCTTCGACGTAAAACCTTCCGTTTCATTCAATAAATGAACTAAATACTTTTTTGTTTCTCCTATAAAACAAAAATCATGAAATTTTTTTAAACTACCCGCTGCTTTACTCAATATGCTGCATAAATCGCAAGTGATAAAACCTGCATTATAAAAATCATCTAACAGTTGTGTCCTTCTTCCTTCGCCGTTAAAACAAACGTTGTGTAATTTTTTTAGAATAGAAGAAGCGCGACCTCCTGCTCCAAATAATAGAGAGGTTAAGTTTCTTGGCCTGAAACCTGCATTATGAAAATCATCTAAAAGTTGTGTTCTTTTTCCTTCTTTATTAAAACAAACGGAATGCCATTTTTCAAAAGCATCTTTAGCATTAGCTCCTGATCCACTTAACATACCAGACAAGTTACGAAGCGTGAAACATTTTTCCTCGTCTTCTTCCTCAATAAAGTGCTTTAAATGCTGTTTGTTATTTCCTTGTGCATCAAAAAAAGTATTAAATAAGTCTTTAAAAGCTTTTCCAGCGCTAGCTCCTGATCCATTCAGAATACTGGACATATTAGTTAAATTTACTCCTTTTTCTTCTAGAACTTTCAAATAACGTGTTTCATTTCCTTCTGTATCAAACCAAAGATCAAGCAAAGCTTTAAAAGATTTTGCAGCACTACTTGCAGCACCATGCAAAATACTGGATATATTAATTACATTAATTCCTTTTTTCTCTAGAGCTTTCAAATATTGTATTTTATTTCCTTCTGCATCAAACCAAAGATCGTATAAGTTTTTAAAAGCTTTTGCAGCATTAGCTCCTGCACCATGTAAAATACTGGACATATTAGTTAGCTTTATTTCGTTTTCTTCTAGGGTTTTTAGATATTGCGTTTTGTTTCCGTTTAAATCAAACCAAAGGTTATATAAGTCTTCAAAAGCTTTTGCAGATTTAGCACCTGCTCCATGCAAAATACTGGACACATTAATGAGACTTATTCCTTTTTCTTCTAGAGATTTTAAATATTGTGTTTTAGTTCCTTCTGCATCAAACCAAAGATCATATAAGTCTTTAAAACCTTTTGCAGCATTAGCTCCTGCTCGACCTAAAATACTGGACATATTAGTTAGCTTAATTCCTTTTCCTTCTATGGTTTTTAAGTATTGCGTTTTATTTCCTTCCACATCAAACCAAAGATCATATAAGTCTTTGAACGCTCTTGCAGCGTTAGCTCCTGCTCCACCTAAAATACTGGACATATTAATTAGACTTATTCCTTTTTCTTCTAGACCTTTTAAATATTGTGTTTTATTTCCTTCTACGTCAAACCAAAGATCGTATAAGTCTTTAAAAGCTTTAGGTGCTCTACCTCCAGCTTTATTTAAAATACAGGACAAATTAGCTAGATTTATTCCTTTTTCTTCTAGGGTTTTTAAATATTTTGTTTTATTTCCTTGGTCATCAAAAAATGTATTATACAGTTCTTCAAAAGCTTCTGCAGCTTTAGCTCCTACTCCATTCAAAATACTGGTCATATTAGCTAGATTCACTCCTTTTTCCTCCAGAGTTTTTAAATATTGTCTTTTATTGCCGTCTACATCAAACCAAAGATCATATAAGTCTGTAAAAGCTTTTGCAGCGTTAGCTCCTGCTCCACATAAAATACCAGACATATTACTTAGTCTGATTCCTTTTTCTTCTGGGGTTTTTAGATATAGCGTTTTCTTACCTTCTGCATCAAACCAAAGATCGTGTAAGTGTTTAAATGCTTCTGCCGCATTAGCTTTTGCTTTGACTAAAATACTAGACATAGTAGTTAAACGAATTCCGTTTTCTTCTAGAACTTTTAAATATCTTGTCTTATTGCCTTCTACATCAAACCAAAGACCATATAAGTCTTTGAAAGCTTTTGTAGCATTACTTCCTGTATCACGTAAAATATTGGCCATACTAACTAGATTTACTCCTTTTCTCTTTAAAAATTCTAGTCTTTCTTCATTAATTAAGTAATCTAAGAACTGGCCAAATGCAAATGATTCTTGTCGAACAACTACAGTTTTAGCAAATTTAATTTCTTCATTAATATTTTTATTTCTAATTTTCTGATAACTAAGTCTATTATTCTTTATATCTTCAAAAACGTCTGTCATTATTCTTCGTGTGATAGGACCAACTTCATTAGACTCTGAACAACGTAAAGCTATTTCATGTAATTCTTCGTAATTATATGGAACGTTCTTAGATTCATTATCCTTTTTTATTTGATCTCTAATAACGCTATTCAATCCTGTCGTATTGGGTTGATTAACAGCAAATATTAGTTTATTTAAAAACATCTCCTTTATTTCTTTTTCATTCTCATCAGAATGTCTTCCTTCTTCTTTCTCTTTTTGCGAAGAAGGTGGAAGCTTCACTAGACTTAAAAGCTTTTTCCTTGTTTCTTCTTGTGCAAACTGATAAAGACCATTCTCATTTATAAAAGAACAATCTCTTAAAATGTTGTACTTTTTCTTTTGAATATCGATACTACAAAATTTTAAAGGATAAAAATCTTTATAGCGTCCTTGTTTTAGGTTGTTTTCTTCTGTAAGATCCAGGTCTGCATTAGTATAGATAATAAAATACCTGATATCCTTTTCCAAATCTTCATTAAAGAGAGCAAAATACTTATTAATAGAAAACGCATTCTTCTCCTGAGATTTTTGTAAGGGAAATAACTGACTAAAACCAATTTTACCATCAGCCGTATGAGCTTTTACGCAAGTGATTCTACCTCTGTAATTGATTATAATGTCATTGAAAATACCGTCGCTCTTACCTTCAAAATTTATGGAAAGCACGTGTTTATGCAAAAACATGTCATGCAAGAAAAGCATTAACAAATTGAATTCATATATAATTCCTGGTATATAATTAATTAATTTTCCAAGTTGTTTATGCTTTTCTGGAGCTGTCAAATCACACAATACTTCCTCTCGTAATGCTGTATAATCGTATTGAAATTCACTACTTTTTCCTATTTCATTTTTAATAATGCTGTTCAGTTCTTGTCTCTCAGGCTGATTTACTGCAAATACTAATTTAGCAAAAAAGTCTTCTTTCACATTTTTTTCAAATCTCGGAGACAATTGTCTTTTTGTTATCACTTTTTGCACATCTGACGAAAATTGTAAACGCTTAACAAATTCTTCTCTTGTTGTATTGTCTTGTGAAAATTGATAAAAAACTTGCTTTTCTGTATCATCACTTATAATCAAAAAATCATTTAAAATGTTACAATTCACTATGCTATCAAATTTAAAAGGATAACAGTTTTTAGATCGCCCTTGTTTTAATCTCATTTCTTCTGTCAAATCCAAGCCTGAATTAGTATAGATAATCAGATATTCTATAGTATTTGCTGAACTTTCTGCTCTAGAGATTTGATGCTGAACAAAACTATTAAAGTAAGTATTGATAGAAAAACATCGCTTTACTGTAGTGAATAATTTAGAATAACTAATATCTTCTTCTAGATGACGGTTTTCGACGTTTTCAATTTGTATGTAAATAGACTTTTCTTTAGAATGAAGAACAATATGATTAAATTTATCAATTTTAGTATCTCCAAACCCTAATGAAAATGAAGGATATTTGTGTGTATACTTATACCTTCTAAGTAAGCAAAGTATCGATAAGTCTAATTGATACATAAGCCCAATCAAACGATGAGGGAGATGACTTCTGGGTTGACTAGCTTCATAAGAATTTTGCAATTTGTCAGAGAAATCTCGTCCTGGTACATCTTGTAAATCACCTCCAATTTTTCCAGGTAGGTTGCGGTAGTGCACCTTAAAAACAAAATTGAATGAAATAAATTATTAATTAATAATAATAATAATACTCTTCGAATTAATTCATTAAAAGCATATAACTTTCAGCGGTTTGCCAGAGTAATCAAACTGTAAAGGTTCAGAATATTCAAAATTACGTTGAATGTCACTTGATACTACATGATATGATACTTGTTAATATTTATCATCTTCAAAATTTCTAGATTTTTAATTTCAAATTATACTTTTGAACTTTTTAACATTTATGATTAAATAACAAACTGCTTTATGGGTTTTGAATTATAGATTTTTTTCTTTGGTAATAATGATTTTACATTCATATAGCAATTCACCCTTGCTATTTCTCATGTTGACTAACTGTGCACTTTTACCTCCCTTCATATTGATCAACGTCCATTTATGATACAGTTTCTTGTTTCTTTCAAAATCTGTTTGCATTTTTTTTTCTTGGACGACTGCTTTGATTTTATCATTCCACCACGCATCGCCAGACATGCTTCCTGAAAACGCAGTACACCAAACTTCAGTCGCAATCCAAACAATTACATCCTGGATCATAACCAATGCGCCCTCTATACCTTTATTGTGCTTAAATGGAATTTCCTCTTAAATTTAAGGTTGAGAGGATTTGCATGTTCATTGTCTCAACATGAATCTTTTTGCAGCAAAAAATTTCCTTATGCGACTAGCTTCACCTAATCTTCCAGTGAAATAATTCTGTTTGAGTAAAACACATTTCACGTCGTTCAAAACAAAATAGGCAAGAGGGCGATGCTTTTGTTTCGAGACAACTTTTTCTCTGAGTATTTGAAAATCTATTCGCACTTCCGGTTTCTGCCATTTCTCGAGTTTGATTCGCGTTTGTTTCGTGTTTTTGGTTCTCTTCCTTCTCCATCCTTCACCTAAGTTCATTTTTGAGACTATAAGGTAATTATCAGTATTGCAATCAGAACCCTTTATAGCCCTTTTTTCTTTTATTAGCTCGCTAAGACTTTCATCCGCAACAACGAAGTCAATTATGCTGCAGCTATCTCCAATGCAAGAGGTACATATGTGGATCATTTTATGCCTAAACCAAGTATTTGTAATAAATAAGCCAATTTATTAATATAAGCTAACTAATATTTCTTCGTACCATTTCTTCTTCTTGAATCCCCAAAATTACTTAGCACCCTTTCTGTACCCTGACTTTGGACGCCAACATATCCGTTCATATCTTCTAGTAGCATCATTCTTTCACCATGATTGTAAGTACATATAGTATCATATATTGTCCCAGAAGGCATCTTTTACTTCACTACTGTCACCATCAACTGGGGCGTAAGCACGCTATGATAAATAATCTACTGATTCCTACTTTCATTCTAACCCACAACAATCTGAAAGATACAAATCTACTGTTTTTTCCAACATCCCTGAGATGCTGACTTGCTCTCTCATTTATAATCAAACCTACCCCTTGACTACTATGTGACTCACTATCTGCTCCTGACCATAATTCAAGTACGCCTTTTAACTCCCTATTCTCTATCTTTCTAATGTGGCATCCCTTTTTCTTCATTTCAGGTACACGTAAAATATCTAGCTTTCTTGCGTGCATAGTTTTTCGTAATTCTCTTTCCTTAAGATTATTCACCACTCCAAACACCTAGTCTCCATTCATCATCTGAAACTTTACCTTTACCTTTACCGGGTGCATGCCTTTCGCGAAAGTTTCAGTCCATTCCGAAGCTATTTTATTGTTTGTATTATGCATTGTTTAAAGTGTACGCCCAACTACCACCTTTATATGAGAAATGTATATTGCGAGTCGGAATCATTTTCAAATTAAGCAGTTAGTCGTCGTATGGTGAAGAGTCTAGTTATAACGTCAGTCCCACCAAACTTCGTTTAATGAAGGAGGAGTGTAGGGACAGAACTGGAACCGAGAGTGTCATTGTTAGTTGGTGTTTTATACTGAGAAGGTAACCAGATATGACTGAGGTACATTACTATACATTAATAAAAACATAATCGGGAAAGAAGACCCCCTTGTTATTTACAAAACTGCGAAGTTGTCGAATCTTTTTAATCAGAAGAAAAATAATAGTTATATAAAATATTTCTTTTTACAAAATTTGCTTTTATTGTACAAAAATATGAAGTACGTATAAAATAAAATACTCTTAATGATAAGTCGTAAAACAGATATGCACTATTTAACAGAAAAATAGATAATCCAAGAACACACTATATTTTTCCGATTGTACAGATTCATGATTCACTTATACTATCTAGCGTCACATTTATAATTTCATATCTAGTCTGGCATTACTATTTATTACAAAGATATCACTTTAGCCGCAGTTCTTTATTAGTGTTTTCATCTTGAAGTAACATATTATGAGAAAGTAGAAGGAGTCTTTCTGACTTTTTGATGTAAGATATTAATTACCTGATCCAACGCGTTACTTTGGATAACACTCTTGAGATAATTTTTTTTGTTTCCTTTAACAAAACAAAGATCATGCAGTTTTTCAAAAGAACGACCAATATTAATTCCTACTCTTTCTAATGTCTTTGATAAATTTTTTGGCGTAAAGAGTTCTTTCTCGGATAAGAAGTGGTGTAAATCAGTTTCTTTATTGACACAAAGTTTATGAAAATTTCCTAAAATAGAAGCGGCATTATTTCCTGCTGAATATAATATAAAGAATAAATCACCAGGCTTAAAACCTGCATTTTAAGAATCATCAAGAAGTTCTGTTCTTTTCCCCTCTTCGTCAAAACAAACGCTATGCAATTTTTTTAAAGCATCTTGAGCATTAGCTTCTGATCCACTTAAAATACCAGACAAGTTACGAAGCGTAAACCATTTGTTATTTCCTTATGGATCACACAGAATACTGGACATATTAGTTGGCATTATTTTTTCTTCTTCTAGGGGTTTTAAATACTACGTTCTTTTTCCGTTTAAATCAAACCAAAAATTATACAAATCTTTAAAAGCCTTTGCAGCATGAGATCCTGATCCACTAAGGATACTGGACAAATTAGATAAATTCACTCCTTTTTCTTCTAAATTTTTAAATAATCTGTTTCATTTCCTTCTACAACAAACCAAACTAAGTACAGGTCTTTAAAATTTTTTGCAACGCAATTAGATCCTGATCCACTTAGAATACTGGACATATTAGTTAAATGTATTCCTTTCTCTTCCGAAGTTTTTAAATCATTTGTTTCATTTCCTTCTACATCAAACCAAAAATCATGTAAGGCTTTAAAAGCTTTTGCAGCATTAGCTCCTGATCCCTTCAGAATACTAGACATATCAGTTAAATTTACTCCTTTCTCTTTTAGAGCTTTTAAATAATTTGTTTCATTTCCTTCTGCATCAAACCAAAGATCGTATAAGTTTTTAAAAGCTTTTGCAGCATTAGCTCCTGCTCGATTTAAAATAGTAGATATTTTAGTCATCTTTATTCCTTTTTCTTCTATGGTTTTTATATAATGCGTTTTATTTCCATTTAAATCAAACCACAGATTATATAAATCTTTGAAAGCTTTTGTCGCATTAGTTGCTGCTCCATTTAGAATACTGGACATACTAGGTCAATTGACTCCTTTTTCTTCTAGAGTTTTTAAATAATGTGTTTCATTTCCTTCTACATCAAACCAAAGATCATATAAGTCTTTTAAAGCTTTTGCAGCATGAGGTCCTGCACCCCGCAGAATGCTAGACATATTAGTTAGTTTAATTCCTCTTTTTTCTAGGGTTTTTAGATATTGTGTTTTATTTCCGTTTAAATCAATCAACAGGTTATATAACTTTTCAAAAGCTTTTGCAGCATGAACTCCTGATCTGTGCAAAATACCCGACATATTTTTTAGATTTGTTCCTTTTCCTTCTAGAGCTTTTAAACATTGTGTTTTAGTTCCTTCTGCATTAAACCAAAGATCATATAAGTCTTTAAACGCTTCTGCCGCATTAGCTCTTGCATGGTATAAAATACTGGACATAGTAGATAAACGTATTTCTTTTTCTTCTAGGAATTTTAAATAGTGTGATTTATTTCCTTCTACATCAAACCAAAGATCATATAAGTCTTCTGTCAAATCCAAGCCTGAATTAGTATAGATAATCAGATATTCTATATTGTTTGATGAACTTTCTACTGAAGCGATTACGTGCTTCACAAAACAATTAAAGTAAGTATTAATAGAAAAATTTCGATTTTCTTTAGTAAATAATCTATCATAACTAATATCATCTTCTATATGACGGTTTTCTACATTTTCAATTTGTATGTAAATAGACTTTTCTTTATAACGAAGAACAATATTATTAAATTTATCAATTTGAGAATCTCCAAACCCTAATGACAATGTAGAATATTTTTGTTGAAATTTATACTTTTTAAGTAAGCAAAGTATCGATAAGTCTAATTGATACATGAGTCCAATCAAACGATGAGGGAGATGATTTCTGGATTGATTTGCTTGAGAAGAATTTTGAAATTTGGCAGATAAACCTTGCCCTGATACCGCATGTAAATCACCTCCAATTTTTCCAGGTAGGTTCTGGTGGTGCACCTTAGAAACAAAATTGAATGAAATAAATGATTAATTAATAATAATACATTTCGAATTTATTCATTAAAAGCATATAATTTTCAAGGGTTTGCGAAAGTAAAAGGAATATTGGAGAGGTACAAGGACAATGGAAACTCTCAGGGGACACATAATAGAAACTTCCATTCCGAATATGCAATTCTAAAACGGTTTAATTTCTGAGTCCCTGAAACTAAAGTTCTTTGCTTCAAATGCTTAAATTCAAAAATATTTAGTTATTAAATTCCTTAATTTTTAGAGGTTTCCAATTTCAAATTTCACAATGTTGTAGGCTACTACTTATTGTGCAATTTCGAATCAGATATAATATTTTTATTTTTTAATAGTGCCTAATTTTGATTTCCTTTGATAAGCAGGAAATTACCAGATTGATAGCTTTAATGATTCAACAATTTTACATTCATATTGAAAGTATATAAACGTTTATTTTTCGGCCTGCTGGCCTTAAAAAATGGACTTGCTCACGCTTCCATTTGAAATAATTCAGCTCTAACCTATTCTTATCCAGATATCTTCTGAAACTCTTCATCATCTCCTTTAAGGCCATGTGACGAGTGGGTCACGTGACCGGCTTCCTACCTTAACGACACTTTTTTTATTTGTAAAATTATTTTCACATGAATAGCCACATCGAGTTGAAAATTTCGGATAATAAATAAGAAGCACTAAGAATGGCGGCTCTGGTCCTAAATTTTTATAATTATGAAAAAAGTTTTTTTTTGTAAATAATTTTTTTCTTGCTTTTTTCATAATTATAAAAATTTAGGACCAGAGCCGCGTTTTTTAGTGCTGGCAGAGACCTCAAAAACGAATCCTAACCTCCAAATAGCGCACATAGAGAAAATTTGTATTTAGCAGAATAAAATTGTTCTGCTGTTATCCCTCAAAAAAGAGTTCGTGGACGTCTGTTGTTTCATTTTATAGCATCTCCAAATACAGTTTTTAAAATTTTTAATTTTTGTGGACACAAACCCGGGGGAACTGAACCCGATTTACCACACGACGAAGTATCACATGCCTTTAAAGATTATGAAAATAGGGCCGTTGCAGGTAGTTTTTATAAACAAGAACTCACCAAAGTTAAGCATCCAGACATCTATCTTGTTGAAAAAGTACTCCAAAAACGTGGCAACAAATCATTTTTAAAATGGCTAAGTTTTGATAATTCGCACAATAGTTGGATAAATAAGTCTAGTAGATAAAATGCTGTATTAATATTAAGTTTTCTATACAATTTTTTGAGTATTACTAGTAAAATCACCTGTTTATTCAATTAGCATTATGAAACCTTATATATTACTAAAGAAAAAGTCATTTTTCGTTTTAATTATATTGATTAAAATCATTTTTTATTACTATGTACATAACACATCGTACACTTTAATGTATGAAGCAACCATTTACATTTTTAATTTGTGGTAATTTCTCAATGACATCCTAACAAACACTGCGATTTAAAAGTAATCATTTCCAAACAAAAATCTTGAAATGTACAAGATTAGAAAATAAGAGTTTTCTCGAAGCTTTATTTTTCAAATTTTTATGTATATACGATTATACACTTTTCACATGCACTGATTTTACATCACACCAAACACCGTCAGCTACAGTTTCAATTATGGCGTATTTAACACGTTGAAGTGATACAACACTCAGTTGAAGATGTTATTCACACATGAGCTCACTTCCTTCAGAACAGTAAACGTTGTTTCTTGAAATATAAATGGATATTTTCGTTTTCCTTGTGCATTTTCATCTTGATCATTTTCACATAATACTACTAAAAAATCTCCATATGATGCAGTAAAATGTATAATAAAACTTCACACAATTGATGCTTTGCTGCTTCTCTTCTCCATTAAAATATGATGACATCAGTTTAAAATGGCTTTGTAACAATTTCCAGTCTTAACGGTGGCACGTGGATGACTTGAAGCTAGTTGCACTGCAAAAGTCAAGCTTCCATCTTTTTGAGTTTTAACTCCAACAACGATTTGTATTGTGAAGGATGGATTTAGGTAATATGTTGTAGAATGTAGCATTTGATTTCCATGAATATATGACACACCACTCAAATACAACATACAGAGATCTTTGTCTTCACATGCTTTCATGGTTGCCGGAAGAAGAGCTGCATCCCGTTCAAACAATGTAAACATCCTTTTGGGTGGAAAGACTGAACATTTGTTGTCCACAATTGCGAAGAATCTCAATTCGTACCTAGTCGGCGCTTTCTTGATGCCATTAAGTTTATATTTTTTGTTTAACTCCAGATTAACAAGCCTCTTTGTTGGAGGGAAGTGTTCAACTTCGAGAGCTATTTAGTTTAAGTTACCGAAATCCATTTTTCACTTCTTGATATTTTCAATATAGTGAGTTTAACTTCCATGTCAGATTTTGAATATCTTATTGCACTTGCATCAACTGTTTAAGTTCTTGGATATGTTTCTGAAATGAATTTAATCGAATACTTAATTTGTGAAGGTTTTTTCTCGCCGTTTAGCATATAACTGTGGGCTGAGTGTTGATGCGTCATTAGGATTCGTGGAACTAGGATGACGTCACCACAATGGAATTGTGCTTACCAGGAATTGTTTAACCTTATATAAAATATAAGACCCCTGACACATGCTGTCAGCAAAAGTCAAAGGGAATTTTATATTTAAAAATATCAAAGAGATTAGGTCAGACGAGTGCCGCATAGGGTAAGTCGGGGAGAGATGGAACACTTTTTTTTGCTCGGCTCCCATATCATCTCGTTGACATATCTGCAAATCGTGTATGCAATTTTCTCTCATATAAACCCTTCACTTTATAACCGCGATATGGATTTTCTATTTAATTAAAATTGTCATGGTACCAGAAACAAAAACAAACAAAACACAAATGCGATGTGAAATGAAACACTCAGTTGACGTGACTCTGAAAATTGATTTGTCACACCAAATATTACAAAATTACACCGATAACATAGAAAAAAGGTTTTTTTCGTATTTATTACGTCTCGTGAACCAAAAAATGTGTTAACAGAAAAAATCTCGTGAACAGAATTCAGCTACAAAACCAGCATTACGAGTAGTTGCAGTCATACACGCAAAGACACAAAACTTAAATTCAAAGCTTCAAACAATCTGTTCCATCTCTCCTGAAAAAAAAGTGTTCTATCTCTCCCGATAAGCAGGGAGCGATGGATCAGTATGTAGTAACTACATACGCGACCTAAAGAAGTCACTGTCGGTTTATGTACCTTTTATGATGTCCCAATAATTAGTGCCAATTATATCAACACGAAGAAACAATTATCACTTACTAAAACTGGCCACGCAATCGAGTGGACAAAATGTTCCGGCCTTCAAAATGCGATTCTCAAACTGTGCCGTAGAATAACCTTTTGGGAAATCGCCGCAGCGAAACCATTCGACACAAGTTTTTGTTTACGTGTCGAGGAACACATTTATTTTGACTGCCGTCACCATCGGTCGAATAGTCTAGGAGGGGACGAAGGTGTTGATTGATATCAGCATATAGATTTAATTTCATCTCTGACGCATGGTGTCAGCGCGCAACAAAAGAAACCATGAGTCATTGAGACGGTAGCAGATCTAGACAATTTTTAATGTAATGACACCTTTGCGATAAACTTTTAATATATAAATTATATTATTTTGGGGCGAAAACTTCTTTTCCGGTGATAGCAGATATTAATAACTTGATATTGTTACGTCAGGTATCATATCCTATTCCATATTTTTGGGTGAAAAAGTTCAATTAGCGGATTCAAGTATTGATTTTCAATATCGATATTGAGAATCGGATACTTTAACACTGATTCGTAAATCAGCACAAGGGACGAAACCAATCTCACAGCCTTCTGCGCTCTAGCCGCATATTCACTATTCGTACGGAAATTTGTATCCAGAAACCCCTTTACCTATCTACTTATTAGACCCATTGTTATGTTGGGTTAGATCCACGGACTGAGCAAGTTGAAGAAGAACATATGTCTTATGATCCGTTTCAAGTCCTTGCGATGAGACAACAAAACACTTTATATTAAAATCTCCTGCTGTAAGTATTTTGGAATCATAAATGCTATATGCCTCGTCTATTGCATTAGCAAATGAAACAATTTCTTCCAAAGTTATATAAGGTGGAATATAAACCGCAAGTACATTAGCAGAGAATGTTTCCGTTGAAACCTTGACTGCAACCATATTAATATTAAGACAGGAGCATTTAATAACATCAAAATTTAATTATATACATTCTAAATGAGCCTTTATTGCTATCAGTGAGCCCCCACCCTTTTTCATGCCTTCCCTATCATCGCGGAAGCAGATATAATTGTTCTTATCAAAAAGCTCAGACGAAAGTACATTTGAATTTAACCATGTTTCAGTGAGTATAAATATGTCATAATTATTTGCCAATGAACATAACCTGCCTTGCTCAGTCTTCGCATACAAACCCCTAACATTTCGGTAATAGATAGTTAGCTGCCTATTGTTGTTTCTTTTTCTTCCTGGGGAGTTGACCTCTTGACAGCTTGCTTCACTATTACTGGAGTTCCTTGTCGGTAGGCTGTCCGTGGATTCATTTCTCCTTTCAACGTCCGATCCTTGATTTCCAGAGTTAGTTGCCGAAGTGTCTCTTTCTGTCCAGTTGTTCGGTCGGGAGTTATCCTTGTGCCTTTTAGAATCGTTTGATTCTTTTTGTCCTTGACTGACGTCGAGAACAGGGTTGCCAGATTGGACGACTTATCGCCAGTTGCGCGACTTGAAATGAGTTTGCGACGACAACAAATTTAAAAAGTCGCCAGGCGACAAATTAGGCTACTTTTTTTAGCACTTGGGCGATTTTTGAGATTTCAATTTCGATCAATGAGAATTTGAGATACCTCTCTGATCACAAAATTCTGAAATAAATGGTACATGTAACTTCTGTGCTTTCTGATCGGCGAATTCGTATTTAACTGAGAGAAATAATGTCTGTTGTCAGCCAATCATTAGTGATCATGGTGATCATCTGTGATCTGTGATCTCTTTCACTCGTGTTGACTTTCTGCAGGCAGGCTGCTTTATTACTGTTGTCAAAGTTCTTCAACTTTATAGTATTTAAATAATTAAATAAAATTTATATGGCAAGGTGTAATTGATGTGAATTAATCATTGTTTAAATAAATACTATTTCATATACTATATCCTTTTATTACATTAAAAAAAATGTAACTATCTGTATTTAGAAATTTGCAAAATTTTAATAAGTTATGTATTTTGAAAATTATATAACGAAGAGTTTACAAATATTCATTTATTTTTATACTTAACGTTGCTTTTTATTTATATTTATTAACAATATTGAAGTATTAATACGCAAATTGTAATTTTCCTAATTTTCAAATGGAGGTGCGAACCGCGGCCAATGAAACAACGCTAGAAGATCGCCAATATCCCGAGTGTGAGCAATAGTTTCCTGTGTATTTTACGTTATGTTGCCCAAAAAGGCCAAAGGAAGAGCTATTGCGCACACTCGCTACATCCGCGATCTCACACCACTGCAGTGAACCCTCTAGGTTATTTTAAGTTAATAACGTTGGCTATAAATTATAACCTGTGGATCTAGGGTTGGGCGATTTTGAGCGACTTAAGATGGCAACCCTGGTCGAGAATGCTCTCAGGAATTTTCTCGCCAGATATTCTGATGATAGTGTCATTTTGACAGGTTTAGGGTTCGGCTGACTGCACTACCAGCTTCTGAAATTTCTTTTAATCCAATGATCATGATCTTATTTTTACAACTGTTTCTATCATCCATTTCAGCTATGATCTGCTTGATCAGTTTAATCTAAACGCGGGCGGTGCCAGACTGTGAGGAATCTGCTTGTTTTTCGTTCACTATAATTTTAACTCGATCCACTTTTCCTCCAAAGTTGAGATTCTTGACTCTAATTCGCAAACACGACCTTCGATAGCCTTTTGGTCGTTTTTCAATATCTCGATAAAATTCTTAACTTCTTCCATACCGCCAATGACTCCATCCATTTTCAGCTCAAAATTCGCAAACTTGGAATTGAGCTGATCTCTAATAGCCGCAAATACCAAACCAAAAAATTTACAAATATAAAAAATTCCGAAATCTTAAATTAACACAAAAATAAACCTGCAGAAAATGTTTAATAATGCAATACCCCGGAAGTAAAGTTTAACGATACTGGTAAAATTCAGAAATGCCACATTGAAGACATGATTAATTTCCTGGAATTTTAAAACCCTTATTTTCAAAATTTCGAATTTCCGAAATTAGTACATTCTCAAAATTTGCAAGATCTCGAAATTAGTAAATTCCCGAAATTAGTAAATTCTCCAATTTCCAAATTACCGAAGTTTCAAATTCCCGAATTAAATTTTATTTGTGACCGTCCGCGAAGAAAGGGACCTAACACGCGGTAGCTTCATTTTACAGGAGGAGCGATTGAAGAGGCGGACCAACACAGGAAGGCCATAAGAGGCCCTCACTTTGCAGTTGAATAACTATTCGAATTTTTTCAATATAAGAATAATATATTTTATTAGGAAAGAGCAAATAAAAAACTATCGACAGGCGTAAAAAACTAATAATCGATTTTTCCGCATTAGGTCGCGAATTTACTAATTTTTGTGAAATTGAAATTTCTGGTTTTTCTGCAATTTTTGCATTTTTCTACTTTTAATAACTTTTACTGTCGGAGTATTTCGACTTAGTTACTAAATATATTTGGTAAATATATTTGGTCCGAAGCTCGTGAAAAAATGTTGTCAGTTAAAAACAAAAAATACGTGTCAAATTATTTTTAAAGGAAGACAATCTATTTCAGCCCAAAAAATTCCGTGACATTACTAAGGTCTGACTGTCCGATTTCATATCAAATCGGTCAAAAAAACGTTTTCGTACCTTTTAATGTTTTTTATAGATTAAGTTTCTGAATGTGAAAAATGATCACCAAGTTACCTTACGTAGTTTGTGCATGACCTCCAAAATAACTATAATAATCTACTATTTATTATTTTATTCATTCTGTCCACACTGACATTGAAGCTCCTATTACTTACAAATAAACCCCCCTTCCCTAATTTTTTGTAACTTTAAAAAAATCAAATAGCAAAAATAAAATGTTCAGGATATATTTTGACATCTAACAGCAATACATTTAAAAAATTTCATAAATTATTACAACTCCTATCGACTTTTTTCTTGCTCACAATTTTTTTTATTTTCCAAGCTCACACTGTTAAAAATGTTTGGGATTCTACAACACTTCTACAATATAAGAGTAATTTAAAATTACAAACACGGTGTTGCAATTGAAATTTGAATACTTGCATTGTAAAATTACAAACATTACAATACGGCAACTCTATGCTGTGTTGTAAAATTGCAATACATTTGAGGTAAAATTCCAATGCATGAAATGCAACATTACAACACTAACATTTGAACACTACAATGCAATGTATCCTATCTTTGAAAGTTCCTTGAGTATGTCCACTTTTCAATAGAATAATTTCTGTGTAGGCAAATAGCTTGCGCTCGTAGATTCGAAAGGCTGAGTGCTTCCGAGTCATGTTTATTTGAACTCGATATGTTTGGGAAGTACATGCATGCATACTTCGGTATATATATATATATATACGATTCCTTTGACGCATCTTTTTAAAAGAAGGCTTTTCATTAACATTTTTAATATTTTATTCGTATTTTGAAAAATTCATTTTCGATTTAAGGTTTTAGTCATAGTTCATTTACATTTCAAAATGTTTGAAAATTTCCAAATTTCGAGTACCATTCATCTTTGAATTAAAGCTTTTGACATTTCAGAAACTTTGTGTTTAGATTTTTTATAATAAATTTTGTTAATTTTATATTTAAAAACTAATTTTACATTTTTATGTAACTTTTCAGAAGTACCAATTTTTTTTTAATTTTCAGATTTATCAGAAAAGGTTTTATATCTGAGCTGAAACTATCTTTAAATAATTTTCAGTCGTTAAGAATGATTAAAAAATTGTTTATTGCGTTATAAACAAATTATTAAACAAAAGTTCTTTTCGGGATTGGGAATGTTTAGCTCATTGAAATCCAGAGCTTTGCTATGGAATATGAGAGAAATAAAAATGGTATTACTGTTACTTGAAAGAAGATGCTATTTGGCAATTTAAACCAAAAATCACAGGTTGGCTATTTATCAACGAACAGGCTTAATTTTTTTAACGGGATAAACTAAGGATACTTTTCCTGTGACTTTTTGATATAATACTTAGCAAATTTGGAAGCATTATTAATTATTTAAACAATTTGTATACACAAATTCAGGGTTTTTGTCAATTTTTCAACGAATAGGCTCAATTAAAGCAAATAAACTAAGAATTATTATGCGGTGACTGTTTGATATGATACTTTGCAAATTTACAAGAATTAATAATTATTTAAACAATTTTTATAAACAGAGTCAGAGTTTGTCTATTTTCCAACGAATAGGCCCAATTAAAAAAATTAACTAAGAATATCTTTGCGATGACTCTTTTCTATGTTGCTTTGCAAATTCCCAAGAATTATGATATAAACAATTTTTGTAAGGAAATTCAGAGTTATCTATTTTTCTACGAATAATAAATAAATAAATAATTTAAAAAAATAAAATTTAAATAAATAAATAATATAAAATAAAAAATAAAAAATTTAAATAAATAATTTTTTGTCCCCGGAATCAACTAAGAATGTCTTTTAGATGAGTTTTTTTCAGGATGGCAAATTCCCAAAAATTATTTATTTAAAACAAAGATTTTTTTAATAATACATTTTGTGTTTCAACGAATAGGCTCAATTTTTTAATAGAATTAACTGAGAATGTCTTTGCGGTAACTCTTTTCTATAGTACTTTATAAATTCCAAAGAATTATGATTTATTTATTTAAACAATTTTTGTAAGGAAATTCAGAGTTTGGTTATTTGTCAACGAAAAGACTTAATTTTTTTAACGAAATCAACTAAGAATGCTCTTTCGGTGACTTTTTTTATGTTGCTTTGCAAATTTCCAAGAATTATTAATTTTTTAAATAATTTTTCCAAACAAATTAAGACCTTGGCCTTTTTTCAACGAATAAGATTAATTAGGTTAGAGTATCAAGAAAGAATGTATTCCCAATAAATCTTTTCTGCGATACTTTGCTAATATATAATAATTATCAATTATTTTAACAATTTTCGTAAACATATTCAGAGTTCGGCTATTTTTCAAGGAATAGGTACAGTTTGTTTACAAAGTGAACTACGAATGTCTTTCTAATGACACTTTTCTATATTGCTTAGTAAATTCACAATGATTATTAATAATTTCAACAATTTGCATAAACAAGTTCAGAGTTTAGCTAATTTTCGACGAATAGGTTAAATTTGTTTACGGAGTCAACTAAGAATATCTTTTTAAAAACTCTTTTCTATGTTGATTTATAAATTTAAAAGAATTATTCATTACTTAAACAATTTTCATTACAAAATTAAGAGTTTGGCTATTTCTCAACGAATAGCCTGAATTTTTTATAAAATTAAGTAAGAATATCTTTCAGATTACTTTTTTCTATGATGCTAAGAAAAGTCTCTCTGATGACTACTTTCTATGTTGCTTATGTAAATTCACAAGAATGATTAATTATTTAAACTATTTCCATAAACGAGTAGGCTCAATTTGTTTACGGAATCAACTAAGAATGTTTTTCCGATTACTCTTTTCTATTTCGCTTTGTAAATTTGCCAGAATTAATAATAATTTTAACAATTTTCATTAAAAAATTTAAAGTTTGGCTATTTTTTAACAAATAGGTAGATCTTGGCTATTTTTTGAACAAATATGCTAATTTTTTTACAGAATTAGCTAATAATATCTTTCCAATGACTTTTTTGTATGATGATTTGCAAATTTTCAAGAATTATTAATTATTTAAACAATTTTCATGAACAAATTAAGAGATCGGTCATTTTTCAACGAATAGGATCAATTAGTTTAGGAAATCAAGAAAGAATGTATTTCCAATAAATTTGTCTACGATACTTTGCAAATTAGAAAATTTTGAGTTTGGCTATTTTTCAACCAGTAAGCTCAATTTTTTTACGGAATCAATAAAAAATGTTTTTCAAATAACTCTTTCCTATGTATGATACTTTGAAAATTCACAATAATTATTAATTATTTAAACAATGTTTTTCAACATATCCAGAGCTTAGCTGTTATTCAAGGAATAGGCACAATTTGTTTACGGAGTCAACTAAGTATGTCTTTCTGAAGACTCTGTTTCTATGTTTCTTTACAAATTCAGATTTTGGCTATTTGCAACGAATAGGCTAAATTTTTTATAGAATTAACCAAGAATATATTTCCGATTACTTTCTTCTATGATGCTATCAAAAGTCCTTCCGATGACTAATTTCTATGTTGCTTTGTAAATTTACAAGAATTAACAATAATTTAAACAATTTTCATAGAAAACTTGAGTTTGGCTATTTTTTAAGAAATAGGCTACATTTTTTTGCAGAATTAAATAAGAATATATTTTCGATTACTTTTTTCTATATTGCTCTGCAAATTTACAAGATTTACTAATTATTTAAGCAATTTTCATACACAAATTAAGGGTTCGGCCATTTTTCAACAAACAGGATCAATTAGTTTAGGGAATCAAGAAAAAATGTATTTCCAATAACTATTTTCTACGATACTTTGCACATTTACAATAATTATTAATTATTTGAACAGTTTTCATAAATATATTAAAAGTATGACAATTTTTCAACGAATAGCCTCTATTTGTTTACAGAATCAATAAAAAATGTTTTTCAAATAACTGTTTCCGATGTATGATGCTTTGAAAATTTACAATAATTGTTAATTATTCAGACAATATTTATCAACATATGCAGAGCTTGGCTATTTTTTCAGAAAT
The DNA here is from genome assembly GCA_011634705.1 of Andricus grossulariae. Classification (NCBI taxonomy): domain Eukaryota; kingdom Metazoa; phylum Arthropoda; class Insecta; order Hymenoptera; family Cynipidae; genus Andricus; species Andricus grossulariae. The sequence goes on along the minus strand of JAABKJ010007545.1, from coordinate 25,699,533 downwards.
AGGCACAATTTGTTTACGGAGTCAACTAAGTATGTCTTTTCGGAAAATCTTTTTCTAGGTTGCTTCACCAATTCAGATTTTGGCTATTTTCACTGAATAGGCTTAATTTTTTTCATAGAATTAACCAACAATATCTTTCTGATTAATTTTTTCTATGCTGCTATGAGAAATCTTTCTGAGGACTCTTTTCTATGTTGCTTTGTAAATTTGCAAGAATTAATAATGAAGAATATCATTCCGATGACTTTTTTACATGATGCTTTGCAAATTTCCAAGAATTATTAATTATTTAAACAATTTTCATAAGAAAATCAAGAACTTGGCCATTTTTCAACGAATAGCATCAATTAGTTCAGTGAATCAAGATTTCTACGAAACTTTGCAAATGTACTATAATTATTAATTATTTTAACAATATTCATAAACATATTCAGAGTTTGGCTGTTTTTCAAGGAATAGGCATAATTTGTTTACGGATTAAACTAACAATGTCTTTCCGATGACTCTTCTCTATGTTGATTTGTAAATTTGCTAGACGTATTTCTAATCAGACTTTCCTACATTACTTTGCACACTTGCAAAATTATTAATTATATTAACAATTTTCATAAACATATTCAGAGTTTGCTTATTTTTCAAGGAATAGAGACAATTTGTTTACGGAGTCAACTAACAATGTCTTTCTGATTACTCTATTCTATGTTGCCTTGCCATTTTACAAGAATTATAAATTATTTAAACAATTTACATTAACCAATTCAGTGCTTGGTTGTTTATCAACGAATAGGCTCAATTTTTTGCGGAATTAACTAAGAATATCTTTCCGATAACTTTTTTCCGTGAGACTTAGTAAATTCTCAAGAATTATTAATTATTTAAACAATTTTCATCAGCAAATTGAGAATTTAATTATTTCTAAACTAATAGGCTCAATTTGTTAACGGAGGCAAATAAGAATGTCTTTTCGAGGACTATCTCCTACGATATTTCGCAAAAATAATTATTAATCATTGAAGAAATTTTCATAAACATTCAGAGTTTGGCTATTTTCAAAGGAATAGGCTCAATTTTTTTACGGAAGCAACTAAAATTGTCTTTCAGATGAATCTTTTCTATGTTGTTTTGTAAATTTACAATAATTATTAATTATTTAAACAACTTGCATAAAAAATCAGAATTTTTCTATTTTCAACGAATAGGGTGAATTGTTTACATAATTAACTATGAATATCTTTCCGATGACTTCTTTCCATTATGCTTTTTAAATTTTCAAGATTTATTAATTATTTAAACTATTTTCATGAGCAAATTAAGAGTTCGGCAATTTTTCGAAGAAACCCTCCCGTCAAACCTCCTGCTCGACATTAGTTAAAACGCAGCAAATACACAACCAGGTCGTATACGTCGCAGATGGTCATCCATCCGAGTGCTATGTGTGCTCGAAATGGCTTTACATATGGATTCTTCTCAAGTCGAGATCATTTACTGTGTATTTCTATGAAAGTTTGTACGCGCCAATATTTTAGAGGCTTTTTCCAAAGTTGCATGAAAATGTTTAGAGTTGCACAATTATTTATGCTGTATCGTGAGAGGGTATCCATGCGAAGCCGTGCATAAATCAAAATTTTTGAAGTAAAAATTAATTTCATGATATTTTATTGAACTTCATTCCAAATAAAATAATTACATGAAAATAAATTGGTCGCGTGCGAAGCGCGCGTATGAGGCTCTAGTTTTATTAAGAATTCATGTTTTTTTTTGGTGAAGAATTACTCTTTTTGGTTAAAGATTTGTTTCTTTTTTAAATTTAAAATTAAATTTGTTGACTGAAAATTTAACTATCCAGCTGAATCGAATAAAAAAAGGACCAATTTCTAATAAAACAGTTAAATCTTCTATCAAAGCAGATGAATTTTCTACGTATTTGCATTTTTAATCAAAAGATAAGCTTTCCATAAAAAAGTTAAATTTTCAACCAAATATGTAGTTACATTTTCAAACAAAAAGATGAATTCTTTATGGTTTCCAGAAATAATAAGATATGAGACTTAAAACTAATGCAAATTTTTGAAATCAAGATAATACATGCTTTGCAGGGTGAAAACTTCATTTCCAAAATTCCCGAATTTTTCCTTGACCAATTTTTTATTTTCTGTGACATTCAAATACCAGCATTTTAATATTGTAATATTTTTAACATAGTACCTTTTATAAACATAATAAAACAACATTTTAGATACTTTGATATTTTGAAATTTATTTATTAATTTTAAACAAAACAAAAATAATTTTTCTACCATAAAAGATGACTTTTTAACAAAATAATTAAATTTCCAATAAAATAATTGATTTTTCAAAATAAAAAGATGAATTCTCAACAAAAGGTGTAATGGTTGATATTTCAACAACAAGAAAATGAAATTTCATTTAAAAAATTAATGTTAAAGCCGAAAAAACGAATTTACAACATAAATCAAATTTTCGGATATAAAAAAAATTAATTTTAACAGGAAAAACGAATTTTTAACAAAATCGTTGATTTTTTAACCAAAGAGGTCTTATCTTAAAACAAATTAACTTCAATCCAAAAAGACGAATTGTTTAGAAGAGAGTTGAATTTTCAACCAATAACTTTTCTACCAAAAAAGATGAATTTTCAATTAAATAGTTGAATTTTTGAACAAAAAAGAGGCCCTTTTAACAATATAGTTTATTTTCAAAAAATAATTAAATTTTCCAGAAAAGAATTGAATTTTTTACAAAATAGTTGAATTTTCAACGCCCAAGATTAATTTTGTAAAAAAAAATAACGGATTTTCAACAAAATGCATGAATTTTCTACAAAACAGTTGAATTTTCAACCAAGAACTTCTTTGACAAAAACAAAAAATTTAACAAAATAGTTGATTTTTCGAACAAGAACTTGTTAACGAAATAGTTGAATTTTCAACACGCAAGATTATTTTAAAAAAAACGGATTTTCAACCAAATTCATGAATTTTCTACAAAATAGTACAATTTTCAACTTAACAAGAATAAATTTTTATCGTAAAATGAATTACAGTGAAAGCTCGATAATTGGAACCTCTATAATTCGAATTTCTTCATAATTCGAAGTGTATTATAAGCCCCGCCATGATAACTTCTATAATTCGAAGTACGGCAGTGAGTAACTAACATACTTTGAGAAACTCATATATTTATAACCTAGGCGATTGCATGTGATTGGTCCGCTTTGAGCAGTGGGGGTTAGCGCGTGTGACAAGGGTGGGGCTGCTAATATAAATGAAGGCTGTGTAATCGTGTAGTTCTGGGTTAAATAGGACTCAGACCTCAACACTTCCGAGAATATGGAGAAAAAGCATAAAACACTATCATTGAGTGAAAAAGTAACACTCATTCAATGTGTCGAGAAAGGAGTTAAAAGGAAGAAGGACATTGCTGCTGATTTCGGAATACCTGCTAACTCTCTGTATTCTATTATTAGGAACAAGAAGAAGATTTTGGCTGCTGATCATAATTCATGTTTCCAACCGGATCAAAAGCGCATTAAGACATCTCGCTCTCCACTATTGGAAACATCTATGGTGGAATGGATGAAATACGCTCGAAACCAGAATATTCCCTTATTTGGCCCTATAGTGCAAGAGAAAGCTGAATTTTTTGCAGCTTACTTAGGAAGACATTTAAGGAAGATACTTGTCATGGTGGAAAGAAGCGCAAAGATCTATTGCTGTTATGGTCTGCGCTAATATCCCTTCGCTGGCACACTGGGCTCAAAAAGACCCCAGGCATGTTGAACCTTATTTAAATCCCTTCAACATTTGAAAATAGTACTTATAGGGTTAATAAAGAAAAAAAAATTATTAATTTTGTCGTAAAAAATGTCATTTTTCGCTATGTTTTAACTTTTACAATCTTTTTTTTATATTTAAAATAAATTTTGAACTAAATAACACACATCACTCTTTGAAGTGACTATACAAGAGTGTATTAAAAATTCAGCTACTCAAAATAATCAATTGGCTCTTTGCAGGAAGCCTTTTACGCCTTTTACGTAAAGTCAAGACTTTACCAGTGCTTTACGAGAACAATAAAAAAGCTTGGATGACCAGGCTTCGGATGAGAAAATTGGAGTGCCTGATTCGAATTTGTTGGATGCCATTTTCGACTTGAACAGAGCTTGGGCTGACGTCACTAATAAAACAATTGCTAATTGCTATCGAAAGGCTGGTTTCGTAAAAGCTAACATTGAAACTTCTACCACACAAGAACAGGACGGACATTCTGCGGATAGTACTTCTGAAGAGTGGATTGATCTCCAAAGAAAAATGGGATTCACAGATGTAACCTTTGAAGATTTTGTGGATGTGGACACTAATTTAATAATTGCTAATCAACCTACAGACAGTGAGATATTGGATAGTGTAAAAAAAGAAGAACCTTTGAAACCTGATGACGAGAATGATGCCGAGGATCACGATGTAACACCACCATTAAGAAAATTCAGATATGCTGAATTTGGTTTAGCAATTACTCGTAGGTTTATTTCTGAATAAAGTGATGTACCAGACACTGTTTTCGCTGCTAAAGACTTGATTGAAAGCTTCTGTGAGAGGAAAAGTTGCATTAAGCAGAAGAAAATTACTAACTTTATTAATTAATCTGACATTTGCAGCATTCCAAACGGCCCTTTTTAGGGCCACCAAATTCATTTTACGTTGGATTACTTCTTATTAATTTAATTCTTCTTTATAATAGACATCAATATAATTACAGATAACTACATTATCCCTTTCCCTGATTCTCATCCACCTATCACAATTGTTACGTTTAATTAGGCTATATTGTAAAAGTAAAAACGTTTTATGTACGTTTATACTATTACTCTCGATAATTCGAAGTTTTTTTGGCCCATAGTGAAGAAAGGCAAAGGGTAGGATGTTAAAGATTATAGGGTTGTGACGCTGATGCCAACATTGTATCAAGTATATGTAACGGCTTTGCCGGAGAAATTGAAGAAAGAAGTTGAGGAAAAAAGGATAGAACCACCGATTCAGACAGGGTTTAGAAAAGGGATGGGGTTGACGGACAATATAAATGTTCTGAATTATCTGTAAAATAAAAGGATTGAAAGGGGGAAAGGGGCAATGATAGCAATATTCGTAGGCTTAAAAGCGGCGTTTGACTCCTTGGACCGAGTCGAGATAGAAAAAGGTATGATGAAAAAGGGTATACGAGAGAAAATATGGGGAGGAGTTAGGATGGGAGAGGAAAAGATATATACAGTGGCATACGCGGACGATATAGTGTCATATATCATAGAGCTCATATAAGAGAAAGCATAAAAAAGCGGCAGGGATAATGAAACAGATATGGGGAATAGGAAAAAGAAGGTTCGAGAAAGATTGGAGAAGGAGAATGTGGTTATTTGATACGTTTGTATGGCCGGTATTAGGTTATGGAGAAGACATATGGGGATGGAAAGAAAGGAAAGAGATGAGAGTTTACAAGAAAGGTATATAAGGTGGACGCTAGTAGTAGACTGGAGGACGCCTGGATGTATGGTGAGAGAAGAAGCAAAGAGGGATAAATTAAGTACTAGAGCGTGTAGAGAGCATGGCAATTTGAGACGAAGTTAAGGGAGGGGAAGACAGGGGAGTTAGTGAAAAAGTGTTTGAAGGAGGTAGAAGAAAGAAGAGGGAAGACGGTAGAACTATCAAGATGGGAAGAAGAAAGGAGGGAGTGTTTTAGTGCTAGAGAGAGGGGAGAAGGAGAGGGGAATGGAGTAAGCTACGAGGAATTGGAGAGAAGGGACAGGGAAAGACAATTAATGGCAAGATGGGGAATGATTGAGGAATCAAAATATAATAAATGGTATAAGATAATAAAAAAGGAAGGAGTACCAAAGTATTTAGAAAAGGGATGTGGAGAGAGAAGATGGACTAGAATAGCAAGATTTAGACTGGGAAACGAGGTAAGGGAGGGGATGCATTGGAAAAAGGAAGAGAACAGAAAGTGCAGAATATGTGAATATGTGAATAGGAGGAGGAAACATTGGAGCATGTATGGGAAGGACGTAGGAGAGGGATTGAAGATAAAGAAAGCTGGCAAGATAATGTGGTAAAGATTATAGAGGAGGATAGAATGGGTGAGGAGTGGATGAGGGAGTTGAAGGGGGCTAGATGGGCAAATTAAAAATAGTTGAATATTTAACACACAAGATGCATTTTCTACCAAAAGACGAATATTCTGAATGCTGAATTTTCTACCAAAAGGCGAATTTTTAATTAGTTGAATTAAAAAAAATAAAAAGAATTTTTAATAAGATAGTTCTATTTTCGACCAAAAAAGTCGACTTTATTCAAGTATGTAATTGAATTTTGAACCTAAAAAGATACATTTTGAAACAAAAATTGTTGAATTTTCAAGCCAAAAATACGAATTTTTTAGAAGACAGTTGAAAGATGACTTTTCTACCTTAAAAGGTGAATTTTCTACCTTATCCTTATGAAACTGCGTCGCATGCACTATGCGATTACGCAGAGTGCGTGCTCCCCGCTTGGACAGAGTATCTGGACCGATTATTCAAGAGAAAGCTCTCCTTTTAAACGAGATGCTCAACGGTCCGCAAACGTTTTAAGTATGTAAGCAGGAAACACATTTATGTTAACGTGTAACAGCAAGCTTTCTTTCTCATGTCGGTCAAATATTTAGTTTACCCTTGTCTCTCTATTAGAAAAACAATTTTCAAAATATCTTTTACCACGCAGTAAAATTCGCCGGAAACGGTTCATACGCCCCTGACTATTTACGTTCGGAGTGATCATAACTCCGAGGAGTAAGGTCCAAGGTCAGCCCCAAAATCGATCATATCTCCGGGGTTCACTCTTATTTTTCAATTTAATTTTTTTAACCAAAAATGCCATTAACGAAAAATTTACTGATTCTTGTTATTACTTTTTTCAACGTGTTCTCGGTTGGGCCTGCTTTTTCATTGACAGCCACGGACTGAGTCAAGTGCTGAGGGTTGAATGAATTAATTTAATACCGTGTTTGAAATCTTTTGCGATGATGTAGTAGGTGCAAAATTTGGAGCATGGTGTAGCTTGGAGTTCGCCTTTTACTGCTGTTGTTCTATAGTAAATATTTTGAAGAAAAAATTATACAATTGCATATAATATAAAAATATTAAATATTATTTATAAAAATATGTTATTAAAAAATAGGTTATATGTTTAGGGCTAATATCACGGAAATTTCGGATTAAAAATCGCTTATTTTTTTATAATACGAAAATTTATAACACGAATCTGGGTTCAAAAACTTCCCATCACGTCACGTTCTTGAGAAAATAGGGGTCGAAACACTTAAAAACGGAGTTTTTAGCCTTTTTTGAAAAATTGCAGAGCTGAACCATGACGTGTTACAAACTTCTCTAATATCCGAAATTAAAGGCTGAAACAAGCCCTTTCAAATGAGCTTATGTCAAATTAATCACATGCGCCCTTAGAGCGGGGGGTATGTTTGTGTCTAGGGATGGAGGAAGAAAATTAAAGCAGAAAGGATTTTAATATACTTACACCCACGCCCAGGCATAATAAAATGTGCAGTGCTTTTAAAGGTTTCAAGGGTCGCTGATTATGAATATGCAGGTAGGTTTTAAAAGTTTAAAATGGCGGACCAGCTTTCAAAATTTGATCGTATTTGCTTGAAAGTTGTTACTCGGGTGTTTTAAGGATCGCTGATTACGAATATGCAGTTACATTTTAAAAATCCAAAATGGCGGATCCAATGGCAAACGGATGTTAAAATAATTTCTGTTTTCATTTTCATCATCCACCTCTAGACGAAAACACATCCCCCGCAATAAGGGAGCATGCGATTAATTTTGCATACGGCTCATTTGAAAGGGCTTATTTCAGCCTTTAATTCTTGATATTAGCGAAGTTTGTAGCACGTCATGGTTCAGCTGTACAATGTTTCAAATATGGCTAAAAACGCCGTTTCTAGGGGTTTCAACCCCTATTTTCTCAAGAACGTGACGTGATAGGAAGTTTTTGAACCCAGATTCGTGTTCAGCACGAAAAAATCATTCGGAAACACTAGGAGCCATCTTATTCGCATCAAAAAAATTAAAATTTGCAGGGCAGTGTAATGGATTTAAAGTTTAAAGGGACTCCAGCACATTAGTATAATATACTATATAGTCACAAAAGTCATTTAGCCCGCATAAAAATCACAAGATGTCTTACTTATGAAAATACAAATTCAACAAAAAACTGTGAAAAATGATAAATGTGGGTTTTTTGAGAAAATCGACTTTTAATATTTTCATGAAGACCGCCCTCATTTTGTTAATTTTAAACCTTCTTTAAATCTTCCAGCGGATTTCGAAAGAAGATGATAAACGCTATCAGAATCAGAAAGAAAAATATCTCAAGTAACTCAACAGTTACAAAGGTTTATAGAAGAATATTGTGTGTTTTTTTAACAAAACACAAAATTCAAATACGCATAACTCCATGGACACTTTTTTTCGCAATTTGGAAAAATACCTATGGTTTATTTTCCCCTAAAAAAATAACATATTAAGTTTTCGAGATGTTATACACGACTTCAACTGCAGAACCTACCTGATTTGAAATGAATTATGTCGATATTTTAATGACTAAAGACACATTTTATGCATTAAACGGGTTTTACAGACTTTTTGATGCGTTTTTAATAAGAATTCCTCTAATTTTACCAATTTTGATTGAAGTTTTGAATTTTTTAATCTAAAAATTATTCCAACTAAAACGTGTTCTATTTAAAATTATTAAATCCAATTTGAAATTATACTTCCTAATTTTGAAGGTTTCAGTTAAAAAACATTTAACAATGAAGGCTTTCCATAAGATATTATATCATCTTTATTGGTTAAATTCTATTTTGTTTAACTTCAAGCGTTTCTAATTTAAAAGATCAATTTACAAAATTCTGGAATTATTCGATTTTATAATTGCGAAATAATAACAATGCTTTTATTTATAATCCTGCAACCTTGAAAGTTACACATTTGAAAAAAAAAAAACAGTTTTGAATGAAAGTGAAAATTTAGTACACGTTCCTGAAGTTATTTTTTACATAGAATTGATTGGTGCAATTTACTTTTAACCCAGGATCAATATTGATTAATTTGTATCAAATTATGCATTTTAGAATAAGGCCATGTAATTTAAGAATTATTTTGTTAGTTTTTGGTTTTTGACGCTTTGGATGGAACATTTTATGTATATATCATAATTTATCTTTGATTTGCGAATCAAGAATTACAATTAACGACCCGTGAAGGCGGGAAGGCACCCCTGTGACTGGTCACATAAATAAGGTTGGTCAAATAATCAGAAGTCAATTTTCGTAATTTAAGGGCATGTGATAACTTCGTCGTGTGGTAAATCGGGATCAGTTTCCCCAGGTTTTTGTACACAAAAATTAAAAAATTTAAAAACTGTATTTGGAGGTGCTATAAAATAGAACAACAGACGTCCCCGAACTCTTTTTTTGAGGGATAATAGCAAAAAAAATGTATTCTGCTAAATCCGATTCTCGCCAACTCTGACTTGTTCCGCTTCACTCATCTCAACTCAGACTCAAGATCGCGTATTCTTCGAAATCTGCACTCATTTTCACTCAGTGAATAGCCCCTCGATTGTCATGCAATCAGTTGATCGCGTTTACAGGTTGGACTAATTCGACACGATAAGTTACCATAAAATCCGGATAAATTACCATAAGTTACCATAAATTAGTGAAAATTTTAGGAAATTTTTGGATACTCTGAGTTTCCGTAAATTTAAAACAATTTGTTTATTCTAGTTACCATAAACCCGTGTAGAAAATTATCGGGGAACTATTCGGGGCCAAGATAGACCCCCTGACCTCAAATGTCGCGCTCTCAAGACGGGCTATTATGGACCTCAGTAGGAGTGAAATTTTCTTGTATGGTCTAACGCTAGTCTGGTCAAGCCAATCTAGCGCTAGTCTGGATGAGCTAATCTAGCGCTAATCAGTCGTTCTTGTGAAAATCTATTTTAGATGGTTAACATTAAAAATTATACTTTCTGGCTATTTTTGTAAATGTACAAACAAATATTTGAATGAGAAAGTTAGAATTTTCGGGTCCTGACGGGCTAGCCAGAGCCCGATTAGGGCCCGAAAAGACCTTCTATATAAGATGGTCTAGACAATGCCCAGGTTAAAACGTTATATAGTTTGTATACAATAATGCACAAGACTGTGATATTTTTCATTTGTTTTTTAATTTTTCTGTATAAAAGAAATGAAAAATATTATTATATTATATTATTATAAGATTATTTTGTCCACTATATATCAACTATATGTAACTTTTTCACATGGGTGCCCTTAGAGATCCTCTAGGGATTGACACGTTTCCCCTTCCAATGTTGATAAGAGTTCCCATAGAAGAGCATCCGATTGACCAATTCCTAGAACTGCTGGCCCACGCAGTTTCTCAGCGGCAGGGAGAGAGACGGTTGCGACTATCGCCTCGGAAGGGCCGCAGGTGCACGAGTACTCAGTCGAGCATATTACGCAATATTATGCTATTTTAAAGTAAATATTATTCTTCCCAAACCTTAATAACGAATCTCCCAATAATTGATAATATTCGTGAGATGAGTGTTGTTTCTATTCTGTATTAAGTTCTCTTGCAAATAAAATTGTGATTTGAAAATCGCGCCAAATCAAGTCAATCATAATTTACAAAATGTCAACTAGTGCCGGTACAGCGGCACCAATCAGAATTGGAGTACCCCAAGATTTACAAAAGTTCGAAAATTTCCTAATTTTATATTTTTCTAATTAACCGCTTCGTTTTAGCTAAAGGAATAAGCCCGACGTTTGCGGTACAGGGCGGGCAACGGAACGCTTTGAATTTTAGGAAAACGTCCTAAAAATCCGTTTTTTCAAATATCTCGTTTTAAGTGCAAATTACGTGGTATATACATACTTCACAGATACAAAATAGTGGAAAACATTCTTTACAAAACTGAAAAAATACCTACTATAGCTATAATAGTTTGGGATATATGGTTAGACAAAGTTTGCCCCTTTTTCGATCTCTTGCGGAAAAATCGTAATTTTCAGTTTTTCTATAAATTTCCCTGAATTCGCTATAATATAGTATCGAGATGAGATATGGGGATGAAAGGAAAGGAAAGCGAGTTAGAGTTAAACAAGAAAGGTATATAAGGTTGACGCTATAGGGGTAGACTGGGCTGAAGGACGTCTGTATATATAGTGAGGGAAGAAGCGCAAAAGGATAAATTAAATACTAGAGCAGAAAAGAGGGCATGACAGTTTGAGACGAAGGTAAGGGAGAGAAAGGGAGCTGACTTGGCGAAAAAGTGTTTGAAGGAGGTAGAAAAAAGGAGAGGGAGGGCGATATAATTAACAAGATGGGAAGAAGAAAGGATGGAGTCTTTAGTGCCAGAGATATATAGAAGAGGGGACTGGAGTGAACTATGAATAATTGGAGAAAAGAGAAAAGGAAAGACAGGGAAAGACAATTAATAGAAATATGGGGGATGATTAAGGAATAAAAATATAATAACTGGTGCAAAATGATGAAAAAGGAAGAAGTACTAAAGTATTTAGAAAAGAGATATGGAGAGAGAAGATAGAGCAGAATAGCAAGATTTAGATTGGGAAACAAGGTAAGGGAAGGGACGTATTGGGAAAAGAAAAATAACATAGGAGGATGTATGGGAAGGATTTAAGAAATTAATGTAAGATAAAGGAAGCTGGCAAAGTGATGTGGTAAAGATTATAGGGGAGGATGGATTGGGTGAGCAGTGGATGAAAGAATTGGAGGGGGCTACAGGAGCGAATGAGAAAAAATGAAAGGGTGAATGTGAAAAAATGGCAAAGTTGAGGTAAAAGAGAAGTGAAAGAAAAAGGAAATGGAAGTCGCTTGGAAGCGTAAAGATTATAGATATGTAGGTGGTAATATTATAAGAAACGGAGATCATGTAAAGTCTAAGAGGGCATATTATAACTGAAGAAGAATATTTACGGCGACTATTGCTATCTTTTTTGTTCGAAACTAGTTTTATCTTTGAATGGATTGGGAGCGACCTATTCGTGAAAAACTGCAATTCTGCCGAAATCGGGGACTGTTACGGCTACAGAACAATTTTTTTCTACTTTACAGGGAATGGAGTCGACCTCCATTCAACCGAGATATTATTATTTGTAATAAAACTGATTTTAGGACGTTTCCCTAGAATTTAAAAGAGTTCTGATTCCTTCCTGTCCCGCAAACGCAGGGCATATTTAGGCTAAGATAAGGGGTTAAGCAAAATTCCCTTCTTACGTTTCATTTGAATTCTGCAATTAAAAAATACTTAAAAAAAACACAGAATTCTACCAACTAAAATGACAAGTTAAAGAATAAGCTGCTAAAGTATGAGAAAGAAGAATTAGCTACCCTCACAACTATTTTTCCGCCGTTTCACTTTGAACCTAAATAAACTGAATAATACGTCCTATAATTTGGAAGGGAGTCTATTTCATTTTTCGGTAACCACATAAATTTAGATATCTCTAATGGATTCCATGAAATAATTGACTAATTTATAAGTATTTTCTTTCCTAAAGCATTCAATAAGAACTTCCGATATACTTATTGGACAGTTATCGTTATTTAGGGGATACCGGAGCCAACCTAAGTATAATAATTCGTCAAATTGATGCAAATAAGTCTATTGTATATAAAATATTTCAGTTCTGATCGTAGGATCTAGCCGTTGCCTAAATTCTATCAAAAATAGATCATCTGCACGGTTTCTTACTGCCTAATTTAAGAGAAAATATTTGAAAGCTAAAAGAAATGCCACTGAAAATATGATTTTAAATTGCTATTAATTGATTAAAAATATTCGAAAGTGACCAAAAAGAGTTATTTACTATTATTTGCTATATTTTATTTACTTTAAGCAAATGAAACCAAATTTACTTTGAGGCAAAACTGCAGTGAAAGGGGTAAAAATACCTTTTCCACTGAAAATAGGAGAAATGCCAAAATAAACTAATTTTTACAATGACGAAACAGATATTTTTAAGAACTATTGGTGTTTCCGAAAGTGACGTGAAATGAAAACGAATTTGAAACTTTTTTCGATCGTTATAACTAAATATTAATAATGAAAATACTTACTTTTGAATAAAGCGAATTGAAAATATAATGAATGAATCAGGAATAGAATTAAATAATTCTCCCCCTTTTCTTAACATTATATTTTAAAACATATAACTCGAATTTTCATTCTGCATATCTGTAGTCAATGAATTCTGAAAAATATTGAATTTTTCATTTATGAATCGTAATGTTTGTAACTTAATGTTTATTTTGTGTAATAATTTGTTACATAATGACCCAGGCGGAAATATTATATATAGTTTATATACATAGTGTGAAGTATTATATATAATATTCATTTGTTTTATATATTTTTTATATAAAACAAATAAATATTATATATAATGCTTCATACAATATATAAACTATATATAATATTTCCGCCTGGGAAGAAAAATATGATAGGAAATGAAAATTGAGGGGTAATAATATATTTAAATAATGTAGAGATTACTTAACTCGCATTTTCATTTTTGCATTTATTTACTTTCCGATAATGCGGATAAAATTCTACAATACCTTAGTATGTTCAATAAAAATCACATAAAACTCGTCACAACTTTAAAATATGTTTTAAATTTCTTATAAATATATTTTAAATGATATGTCCAATGATTAATCTTTAATAAAACGATACTATCAATTACGTTACCATGTATCAGGGTAAGAGAAACGATAAAAATGGTGACATAAATAAGAAATTGTAACGCAAAAATGGCACATTTTTGCTGTCAATCTTTGTTCTGATGTCGTTTTCGATGTCTGCGTCTGTCAATTAAAGTTGTGATTAAATGAAATTCAAATTAAATTAATTTTTGCAAAAAAAGTGAAATTACCTTCTCGTTTCGTCCGAATCAGATTCACTTTCTTCAGTCAAACTTCTGCTTTCTTCGGTGTCTTCTGAAAAATTGTCCTCTTCAGATTCTAGTTTGACTTTCTTACTCTTTCCAATTTCTCCATTTTTCTTTTTCCCCGTTCCTCGACAGTTTTCTTTTCTATCACTTTTGTCTTTTCTAGCATCTTTCTTTTTAGGTTTTTCCTCTTCACTCGAAATTTCTCTTGCTTCCTCTTTTCGGGAAATTTTCCTTTTCTTTTCTCGATTTTTGGACTGGTTAGACTTTGTACAATTACGAGAACTTGAATTCGAGCATCTAGTGTCTTGTCTTGATTTTCTATAGGTAAAAAAATATTATCAGGCAATGAAAACTTAAATTTTGAAAATATTCTTACCGTGTATTTCTTTCGAAGTTTTTTGGAGATAAGTCATATCTGTCTATACTTTCTGAATCGTCACTATCGGAAACGTTTTCTTCCAGGTCAATGTCTTTCACTTTTTTTCTTCGTCTATCTTCCTTGAATCTTATATGCCTTCTTCCTCGGTGCATATCGTTGCGGGAAATAATACTGATATTTGGAATTTCGTATTTCTCACATTTATCTTCCTTTCTTTTACTTTTACTTTCGCTCTGTACGACGTATAATCTATACAATTGTAACAAAATGACCAAAGTGTTCTTGCAGGTGAAAAAAATGTTCATATAGCTTACTATCTGATAATGAACTATTAGGATGAGCCGGAATGACAAAAAGGGTCCATCCTGTGTAAAAAAAATTGATATTAAATCATTTTTTTATTAAAGAATATTCGAAATTTTGGTTCACTATCGATTTATTTAGAATATTTTATTTTACCGATGTAATTACCTGGAGCAACATGTTTAATGCGATTCCCCAGACATCGATACTACAACAACTTGTCTCCGTTGGTACTTTTCTTTTGATTGCAGTTCCGGAAGAGAGTCTCGATTTTCTGGATTTGGTTGCCGTTAACACGATTGTAAATTGCATCAAGGACCATGCCCAAATACCCAAAGTTAAATAAACTAAAATGGGTTCCCCTGCAATTTTTTCTTCCTTGAAAGAGTCAAAAAATTCTATTATATCAGCAGCTGTTCCTATGTACACCAAAAGAAGCTGACTTAATTGATCTCGAGTCAAATCACCCTTTGGTAGCATCCATCGACCAATTATAAGAATCAGCATAAGAAACTGCTCGATTAAAGTCACCCAAGTTTCGGTTGATATCTGGATTGTTGGCAATCTTATGTTCACCTACGGAAAACAAATTCGAAATAGTGTTTATAAACTTTGCTGGAAAACTTCTGGTTGAATTAAAGGACATAAAATTATATGAAATACAGTCTCTTTACAGATTTAATTAAATATCAACATTTTTCTATCTACTCGTCTGCAGCCGTTCGAAAACTACGTCATGCTATTTTGAACACTTTTTCCATCCCTCCTCTTCTTCGTCACAAATCATCACACATAGCTTAAAACCATATTGAAATCAGTATGAAACGTTTGAGATTTTAAGTCGGAATATGTTGCATTTTCAACAAATTAGATGAATTTTCGACTAAAAAAAGATTAATTTTCTACCAAAAGAGATGAATTTTCAATGGAAGAGTTGAGTTTTCAAGCTAAAAAGTAGAATGTTTTAGAAAACAATTAAATTATAAACCCTTAAAGAGGAACTTTCAACCAAGAAAGATGATTTTTCAATAAATTAAAGATGAACTTTCAACCAAGAATGATGATTTTTCAATAAATTAGTCGAATTTTCAACAAAACAACAGAATTAATTTTAGACCAAACAGTTCTTTTCACAACCAAATAGTTGAACTTTCAATCAACAGAGACGAATTGTCAACCAAATAGTTGAACTTTCAACCCTCAAAGACAAATTGTCAATCAAATGGTCGAATTTTCAAGCAACAAAATACTTATTAACCAAATAGTCAAATTTTCAAGCTAAAAAAAAAAAAATTTATAAGAGAGTTTAAATTTCAACCAAGAAAGATGAATTTTTCAACCAAGAACTTTTAAATCCAAAAAGATGAATTTTCAACAAAATAATTAAATCTTCAACTGAAGAAATGGACCTTCAAATCATAATTTAATATAATAATATTATAATTTATTATATAATTTAATATAATAATAAATAATAATGTAATAATTTTCAACAAAAGAGTTAAATCTGCAACCATATAGTAGAATTTTTAACCAAAACAGATCAATTCAGAACAAAAAATATAATAGTAGACTTTACAATATTAAAAAGAATAAACTTTCAACGAAAAATAGTTGGATTTTCTTATTGGGTTCTATTAGTTTAGTGCAAAAAAATGATAAAGAGGGTCGTTTTACTTATAAGATACATAAAATCCCTAATCCCTATCACGAAATCTTCCCTCCCGGGCAATGTGACAGTATTTTTGAACGGTTTCTGTGAGCTCTTTAAAAAAAACGAAGAAAAAATCTACTTGAACCTGGATTCGAAATTTTAATAAATAATTTTTTATTTAATAATGTTCAAATATTTCTTTAGTTATGTAATTTTTAATTTTCAATTTTTAATTAAATTACTATGGTAAATTGATTCAATATTAAATAAATAAATAAAGGAACTATTTATAGCACACTATTTTCTTTTAGACTTATATTTTGATATTTTAATGTAATATATTTTTCTGAATATTTCTGGGCTACTTTTTCCATTAGAGCACTCCCTTTCACTCTAAGTAATCATGGTGATATGCTAAACGTTTATAGGGCACTTAAAACTGTGTAAGAAATGAAACCTACGCCCAATGCTTTCTCCAGGTGTTTTAAATCCTCGGCTGCCAGATTCGTGAAATCGAAATTCTCTGTGATATTGATGTTTGATTCTCGCATTCGAATTCTTTTTTCGACTTTATCCAACTCCAGAAGCATAATTGCTGGCACCACACTTCCCAGATAGAGGAATACTGAAGGACAGAACCTGAAAAAAATTCTCTTGTTGTGTTCGAACAGTATCATTCATTTATTTCCCCCTCGTTAAAATTTCAAAATTTAAAAACTGCTTGATTTTACATTAAAAACAGTTAAGGAAGCGTCTGTTATGAAACGTAAGGTTGCGAGAGGGGGGAGTCTGAAAATCTTACGAATCCTTACTTGAGGGTGAGGAGGAGGGGGGGGGGATGTCACAAAGGATTTCTTATGTAAGTTCCCTTTTTCTAATTAGTTAAAAAATATATGATAATTGAAACCAGTTTTGGCAGTTTAAATTAATTTTTCTACTATTATATATACATTATATCATTCTTTGTCCAAATTCTTTTTTATTGTGTAATATTTCATACTACATACGTCCAATAAATATAGAGTCGAAGAGTTAACCATTATGTAAATCTAATGTACACCTTTAATGCAATTTCGTGGAATCCCTGGAAACCTTTGCAATCCTTTTAAATCCAGTGAATATTTTTGAAAATTCTGTAAATATGTAAAACGCTTTAAATCTCTTAAATCCGTCAAAATCTCTTAAAATCCTTTAAAATACACTGGAACCTGGATTTAAGAAACCTGGTTTTTTGGCCATCCTAGAATTTCAGTCCTCGGCATTATGGAGATGCGGAGACCGCGTGACCGAAAGGGAGGCGGTGCTCAGTCATGCGTGACCAACAGCAGCGTAGCAACAGAGTGGGCACTACCCTCAGCGCGTTAGTTTCGCCAGGTTACGTCAGTTGTTAGCATACATCCAAATCCAACAGAAATGATCCACACAGCCCTGAATGTTTCCGTTTGGCTTCCCTGGATTTATGACCAAGGCCACTGTATGCCATGCCCGAAACGGAACTTAAATCCAGGTTCCAGTGTAGTTGAAAAACTTTCAAAATCCCGTTAAATCTTTGACAACCTTAGGAAATTCCTTCCAAATCCCATCAAATCTTCGAAATCCAATTAAAATATACTGACATGCTGCAAAATTTGTGTAAATACTTTTGTATCTTTTGAAATCCTTTGAAATCTTTTCAAATATTTTGAGATCCCTTTAAAACGATTAGGATCCGTGGAAATCCCTTGAAACCCTTTAAAAACTGTGGAAAACTTTTAACATTTTTTGATATTCCGCAAAATCTTTTGAAACCCTTGAAATCTTCAAAATCCGCTCAATATCCTTTAAAATCTTTTAAAATCCTTAAAATTACGTAAAATATTTCAAAATATTACGAGATCCGTTCAAATATATGAAATTCCTTTCAAATTAATTGAAATCGTTCAAATCCGTGGGAATCTTCCCGAATACCTTAAAATCTCTCAAAATATTTTAAAATAAATTAAAATATTTTAAAGGGCATAGAAATTCCTTGAAATACCTTAAAATCTTTGATAATATTCGGAAATCCTTTAAAATTCCGTTTAGTCTTTTGAAATCTTACGAAATCCTCTAAAATCCGTGGATATACTTCGAAATCTTTGAAAATCTGATGAAGTCTTATAAAATGCCTTCATATATCTTCAAATCTTCGACATCTTTTAAAATCCCATGGAATCCTTTGAAATCCATGGATATCATACGTAATCCTTGAAATTCCTTTACAACGATTGAGCTCCCTGGAAATCTTCTTAAATCCTTTAAAAATGGTGGAAATCCCTTAAAACTTTTTGAGATTTCATGAAATCTTTTTAAATCATTGAAAACGTTTGAAACCTTCAAAATACTACCAGATCCCTTAAAGACTTTGAAATCCCTTCAAAACTAATTGAAATCTTTTTAATCCGTGGGAATCTTTCCGAATCCCTGGGAATCCCTTAAAATATTTTAAAATCCTGGAATTAGTTAGCTCGGATTTACTAATTCCGATAATTGCTGCTGCGGCGCTTTCGGGCTGAGAGTGTAGCCCTTTGAGGTCAAGAGAGGTTGTTCAATCAAGCGTGAAACATCAGCAGCGTAGGGACAAAGGAGCAGAGCGCGGGTACTCACGGACTGATATTTCGTAACATTAGGAAATGGTTCACACGCTACTGATTGTTTACGTTTGGAGGCCCTGGAAATAGCTTCAAGCTTAAACAGGCCAAGCCCGAATCATATTCAATCCAGATTCCAGTGTATTCGGAAATCCTTTGAAACTCTGTTTAATCTTTTGAAATCCTCTAAAATCGGTGGATATACTTTGGAATCTTTTGAAATCCCTCAACATAATTTGAAATCCCGTGAAATTATAGAAACCGCTTTAAAAATCCTAAAATACGTTAAAAACTCTCAAAATCCTTTGAATTCTTAATAAATTGCTTCAAATCCCTTTAAATCTTCGAAATCCAATTGAAATCCCCTGACATACTTAAAAATTCGTGAAAATACTTTTGAATTTCTTGAAAATATTTAAAATCCTTTGAAATCCCGTGACTTTTTTGAAATATTTCGAAATCTCTTAAAATCACTTGAAATCCCGTTAAATCCTTTGCAAAAAACCCAAAACTTTTGTAATCCTCTGAAATCCCATGAAGTCCCCAAAAAGCTTTGGAAATCTCGTTAAATTCCGTAAAAAATTTAATTCTTTGAAATACTTTAGCATTTTAAAATACCTGAAAATCATTTGAAATCCCGTTAAATCCTTTGCAAAACCCTAAAACTTTTGCAATCCCTTGAAATCCCATGAAGTTCCCAAAAAGCTTTAGAAATCTCGTTAAATCCCGTAAGAAAATTTAATTCTTTGAAATACTTTAGTCTTTTCAAATACCTTAAAATACCTAAAAATACCTTGAAATCTGTTGAACTATTTACAGATCGCTGGAAATAGTTCAAATGTATTGAAATCCCTTGAAATCCCATGAAGTTCCCAAAAAGCTTTAGAAATCTCATTAAATCCCGTAAGACAATTTAATTCTTTGAAATACTTTAGTCTTTTCAAATACCTTAAAATACCTTGAAATCTGTTGAACTCTTTACAGATCGCTGGAAATAGTTTAAATGTATTGAAATCCCTTGAAATCTTTTGAAATCTCGTTTAGAGTAAAAAAAATTGATATATTGTATATATATTTAGCAAAAATATAAAACCTTACGTAAGAAGGGGCCGAGTGTCAAAAAAAGCTTACGAATCTTGAAATTAGGGGGGGGGGTGGTTCTATGATTTCTAAAATCATCCTTACGTAATTAATGGACATTCCCTAATCAAAACTTTGGGTTTCAGTGATTGACGTAAGTTTTTTCTTCTAAAAGTTGACTAATTATAGTGGCACTAAATAATATTTTGATTTTCTTTTCATCGAATAAGGTAACTTGTGAGTCGTAAATCAGATCGAACCCCCTTCGTTCGCTCAGGAAGTCAATATTTTTTGACCCGATTTCTCTAAACCATTCTCACGTCGCATATACTAATGCACAATTTCCGTCTGTCAAATTGAGACGATCGTAAAAAACACACCCCGAAATACTCGTTGAAAGCAACATTTTTCAAGCATTGTTGATTCCCTGAAGTGGAAAATTGCCTTGTTAAAACATTTTGGGAATTTGCATAATTTCCGCAAATTCAAACATAATAAGTGAAATATGATATCCAGAACTTGAACCATTCATTTTTAATAGAACAGAGAAAGTATGATAAATACTTTAAATTTGAGAAGTCATTGCCAAAAAATGTAGAAGCTTTGATTTTTTTTTAATTTTCACAGTTCTCTTAAAAGATAATTTCTTTAACATTAGTAGTTAAAAAGAAAAATATATATCTAAAAAAATGTGAAAAATTGATCAGCATAATAAGAAATGACGAATTTCAGTCAGTCGTAAGTACTAAAAAAACTTTTTATTTACGTACAAATTATTTGGTTAATAAAGAACAGATTAGATCCCTGAATAAAATTCTTTGTGAAAAATAAACGGCTTTCAAATCCACTGGGATTCGAACCCAGCACCTTTCGTATACCAGTTCTACCACATCTGAACTCCTTCGTAGCTGAGCAACAGAGCAGTCCGGCAAATGAGAGGTCCTGGGTTCGAATCCTAGCGGAGTTGAACGGCGTTTCTTTTCAGACAGAGAATTTTCTTTCATATTTCCATTTTGTCTTCTTGTAGAATGAGGATTTATATCAAATCAAAGATTTTATCCTTTTACTGACTAAAATTAAGTTTTCGGAGAAAAGGGCTTGTATTTAATAAATTATATTTTAGATACTTCATCCCTAACCTTCCAGCGTAAGGGGTGTGAGAAAAAAATGCCTTATTTTTCTTATTTTTAACCACTAATATAAAAAAAGAAAAATGTATCAGAAAAAATGTTTTTTATATCAATTCTACATGTCAAGGGTTTTAATTTAAGCCAACCTCGTATAAATTAGGACTAAAAGGAAAGCTTTCAGTATAGGGGTCTAAATAACCTAATTTTCCCAATTTTTCTTATTGTTTAACGAATGATGTCAAAAAAAAAAGAAAATTGTGACATAATAAATTGTATTTTTTATTTCAATTCTACATGCCAAGATTTTCAATTGGAATCATCCCCGAAATAAATCGCACTAAAATAAAAGCTCCCAGTATATATACTGCCAACATTTTTGTTTTATCTTCATTTAACATGCGAAGATCTTCAATTTGAGCCATCCCCTTAGAAAATTAGACTATAAGAAAAGCTTCCAGAATAGGGTACGAAACCCTAAAAAATTGGGGGAGCTGGAAAAGGGAAGGAGGCGTGGCTTATGCCCGGACGTATATACTATACACTACCTACGTATTATTAATTCTACATGCTTATAGCTTCAATTTGAGCAATCCCCGTAGAAAATCAGACTAAAGGAAAACTTATGGGCCTACAGACCAAATTTTCCTCATTTTCTTTTTTTAAACCACTAATATCAAAAAAATTCCACCATGATATAGAAGATTTTATTTTTTATCTCAATTCTACATGCCTGTAGCTTCAATTTGAGGCATCCCCGAAGAAAATCGGACCAAAAGCAGAGCTTCCAGCGCATGGGTCCACGTTACCAAACTTTCTTATTTTTCTTTTTTTTTATCCACTAATATAAAAAAAATAAACTATGAATTAGAAAATTTTATTTTTTGACTGAATTGTACCACTCCAATATAATAATTGTATGCAAAAAGCTTCAATTAAGGCCATCCTCGAAAAAAATCGGATTTAAAGAAAACCTTCGAGCACACAAATCTTCTCATCCCTTAATTTCATCTCGAATTTCTCAATCACTGACATAAGATTATAAGGTTTCCTACGAAAGCCTAAAAAAATGTACAGGCACCTTCAAAGTATCACAAAAAATTCGGAGGACCAATATGTGACACCCTGCAGAATATACATCCAATAGGTACAACGGTGTAGACGCCTACTCGAAACAAACATATACATACATACATTCAGTTACATATATATAGATTTCATTTAAAAACTATAATTATAATAAAGTAATAAAAATGATTCATTATATCCTTACCATTTCCATTCTTGATTCTCTTTTATAATAAGTGTGAAAACTCCTTCAAAAAACAACAAAAGTATAGGACTGCAAAGATACCAATATAAAGGATTTCGTTTAAAATTCGTGACTTGCCAAATCGCGATAAATCCATGTGATGCAAAAACTAATCGCGTGATTATCGCTTTAACAGTACCCAGAAATTTGGCCATCATTCTCTCATATATTAATAATTACAACAGAATTAAAACTGCAACCCAAATGGCACTTTTTTCCACCAGAATCACACAACTTCATTTTTCGAAAAAATAACATAAAATTATTTAAATCTTCTTTAATTCATTAAGTACAAGGGTAACTTCAGAAATGTACAAAATATAAGATAAAGGCTTTTGAAACATATCTGAAATAATTTTTTTTTCTGAAAAAGACACTACAATAAATGGTAAAAGAGGAACTTAGTGAGACAAGGGATGAGAAAGAACTGAGAACTGCGGATTGGGTGTGAAATTTTCAAATATTCGCGCATGTGGCGCGCAAGCGTGAGTCAAAAATCGAAAGCAAAGTGGCAAACTTTAATGCACCAATGAAAATAATATAATGAATTTTATTTATTAAAATAAAAAATTTGTTCCTTGTATTTGTACTTTCTTGTAATTTGATCAAATTTAAAACTTACGGAAAAAACAAAATCCATGCATGTAGCATCAGGACGGTTCTTATTTATACATAGTGGTATTTTTTTTAGTATTTCTATGCTCTCACCTCTCAGATTTTTTCAATTTTCTAAAAAATCTCCAAAATTTGAGAAAAATCGGTTGATATTTAGAGGTCGCGCAAAGATCATGAAGTTTCCCATTGATTTAACAGAGGAAAAAGTCAGCTTTATGTAAATCTAATATTTAAACGCGATGATATGTTACAAATAATTCCGTACTTTAGAAAATTGTTTAGAATTTGTCAGAGAATAAGAATTAATCATAAATTTGATTTTGAATGAGTTTAAACCACTCTTATGGGTCCCCAAAAAACCCCATAAGTGACCAATTTGAATTTTATGTAATGCTGCGGTTTATTAACGCTTTTTGAAAGTTTTTTTTAACAAATAATCATTAATCGGTAATTTAAGAATAGGGGAGACCACCCTAAAGTAGATAATGATCCTACAGTAGATAATCATTAATTTAAAATACTAATGTATGTAGAATAATTAATTTAATGTAATTAATAATTAATACACGATACATGTTGATATATTAACTTCAGAACTGATTATTTCACTTATATTTGTGCTTATAATTAATGATTATCTACTGTAGGATCATTATATACTGTAGGGTGGTCACCCCTACACAGTCATTTGTTTTTTCAGGTAAGTCGAGAAATGAACGTGTTTTCTAGACGTTATTAGTACGTTAATCAATGATAATATAATTTTACAATTATTTAAATAATGCGTGTTTTTGCTCAAGTATATAGTTTACGTAAAAAAAGCAGGAGAATCATTTTATCTCACTAACTTTTCGACAGATTTTAATATTTTTAAGTACTAATTTTTGTTTCTTGAGTACTCGTACATGTTCAAACACATTTAAATTGTTTCAACAAATTTATTTTGTTTAAATATGATATAATATGAATCTCGATATAAATATAATTGTAAAATTATATAAAAAATTATTTTATTGTTATCGCCATTGATTAAAGAACTTATAACGCGTCTATAGTAAATACGTTCATTTCGCGACTTATACCTGAAAAAACAAATATTTAAAAAAGGTAAGATTGTTTGAAAGCTTGAAAATTAGTTCAAAGATGACTGAGTACTCTTAAATTACCAATTAATGATTATTTATGAAAAAAAAACATTCGAAAAGCGTTAATAAACCGCAATATTAGGTAAAATTAAAATTGGTCATTTATGGGGTTTTCTTTGGGGACCCATAACTGTGGCTTCAAGTCATTCAACCTCAAACATTTATGATTGATTCTTATTCTCTAGCGAATTCTGAACAATATACTGAAATACGGAATTATTTGTAACATATCTCGATTAAATATTAGATTTACAAAAAGCTGACTTTTTCCCACGTTAAATCAATGAGAAATTTCATGGTCTTTGCGAGATCCTTAAATATTAACCGATTTCGCTCAAATTTGAAGGAGATTTTTTTTGGGCATTTGTCTTTTTGATTTGAAAATTCATCTGTTTTAGTAGAAATTTTATCTTTCTTGGATGAAAATGCAACTGTTTGATTGAAAATTCAACTATTTGATTGAAAATTCAACAATTTTGTTAAAAATTCATTCTTTTTGGTAGTAAATTCAAATGTTTTATTGAAAATTCGTCTTTTTGGTTTGAAAACTCAAGTATCTTCGTAGAAAATTTACTTCTTCTTCAAAACTCATTTTTGATGTTGAAAAGTCAAACTATAATCTTTTTTGGATGAAAATTCAAATACTTGTTTTATAATTTGACCCTTTTTTATTTAAAAATTCATATGTTTTAGTAGAAATTTCAATTTTCTCAGATAAAAATGCAACTGTTTTGTTGAAAATTAATCTTCTTAGCTCGAGGATTCAACTATTTTGTTTGAAAATTTTCATTCAATCACTTTGATAAGAAATCATTTTTTTTTTTAAGATTCATATTTTTAGTTGAAAATTCATCTATTTTGTTTGAAAGTTTAACTACTTTATTGAAAACTAATCTTTTTTAATTGAAAACTCACCTGTGCGGATAACAGTTCAGTACTTTGTTGAAAAGTAGTTTTTTTGAATGAAGGTATCTCTTTGGTTAAAAATAGTGATGGGACATCGAAAAAAAATCGACATCTCAGATATCGATAGTATCGAAAAGACAATATCGATACTTAAAAAATATCGATATAAAAAGAAATATCGATAGTAAATAAAATATCGCGCATGCGCATAAGATTATCTTCAAATTTAAATTACCAATTCAATTAATCAAATTTATTATTATTATTAACCATTAATTTAACTGAGTACCATTAATAAACTAATCTAAATATCGAGGAATAAATTTAAAAAATAATGTTAATATCAACACAAAAATTTATTTGGTTGAAAAATAAATTCCAAAGGAAACATGTTTAATTCAATCCGCAAAATCAACAAACAATGAACGAAACACGAAACTGCGAAGTAAGAACAGGAAGATCAATCGCGCGCGAAGAGAGCGAAATATCGAAATCGAAAATGTATATCGACATGCAACTCGATATATATCAATAGGGTACTATGGATATGTCAATATTGATATCGGAACCAAATATCGATATTTCCGATATTTCGATATTGATGTCCCATCACTAATTAAAAATTTATTTTTTGCTGAATATTCATATTTTCTGGATGAAGATTCAATTTTTGTACAGGAAATTCGTCTTTCAGCTTAACGGTTCAACAATTCAGGTGAACTTTTCTTTCATGACTGAAAAATCTTTATTTGTTAAAAATTCGTGTTTTTGGTTTGAAAATTCATTTAAAAAAAATAAAATTTCGTTTTTCTTTGGTTGAAATATCTACTATAATACTTTTTTTTGAGAATTCATCTTTTTAGGTTGAAAATTCAGTTACTTTGTTCAAAATTCAATCACTTTGTTGAAAATTTAATTATTTTGTGAAAAATTAAAGTACTTTGTTGAAAAGTCATCTTTTATTGTAGAAGTCTTTTTTTTGTTTAAAATATATAAATGAATTTGAAAATTTTAGATTTCTTTCTGAAATATTGTTTTATTCCGTTTATAAAAGATTCTATGTTAAAAATATTACAAGATTACAATGCTGGTATTTGAATGTTAATGGTTAGAGAAAATGAAAATTTGGTTAAGGAAAAATCAGGGAATTTTGAAAATGAAGTTTTCCCCTGCAAAGCATTTATTATTAAAAATACAAAAAAATTCCCATTATTTTTAAGCCTCATATATTATTATTTCTGGAAATCGTTATTTAAGTACAGAAAGAGGGGGGGGGGGTAGAAATATTTTGCCTCGGTTCGTTACAGGAGGAGGGGAGGTCTTGGAGAGGGCCTATAAACCGTTAAGTAATCACTTTAAGCCTATTTCAGATGTAGTTAGATATACTTTAGATATACTTAGATGTATTGCAGATGATAGGGTGGCCCTTATTTTTCAATTTTCAAAAAAAACATCTCAAAATTGTTAACAAAATTTATTTTATTGTACTGATTTTATATGCTTTTTATCGGTCGAGAGGAGAAAATGCGTTTTTTTCATTTCTCTATCTGTCGAAAATTTGGTGAGATAAAATGATTCTCCCTGTTTTTTTTTTAGGTAAACTGTATACTTGAACAAGCACGCAATATTTAAATCATTGTAAAATTATATCAAAAATTATTCTATTGTCATCGTCATTGATTAAAGAACTTATAACGCGTCTGGTAAATGCGTTAATTTCTCGACTTACCTGAAAAAATAAATTGTTTAAACAATTGAAAATTAGTTAACGTATGTCTCGAGTCATATGTTCTACATTTCGTTCGATCCTGATCGGTTAAAAATTAATCAGACTCAATCCGGTTCAATCCGAACCAAATTTCCAATCCAAATGAATCCGAATCAATCCGAACCCGGGTTGACCTAAATCGATTTTCAATCCGAAGGAATCCGAGTTCAGATTGAATTGGATTCATTCGGATTGAAAATCGGTTTAGGTCAATCCGAGTTCGAATTCATTCGTATTGAGAATTAGGTTCGGATTGATTCGGATTGAAAGTTCGGATTGAATCGGATTAATTTTTAACCGATTTCGAGCGAACGAAATGTAGAACTTTTCTCGGATTGCTTCGGATTAACTCGAATTGGTTCATATGCAAATTCCGGAATGATTCGGATGACTTAGGATTGGTTAGGAATGAATTCCTATCCGAAACTTTCGCCAGGGTCAGTATTCTTGAATGACCGATTACTGATCATTTATAAAAAAAAATTGCAAAAAGCGTTAATAAATCGTAATAGTCTAATAGTACCCAGGAAACAAAAATCCATTCACTTCCATTTGAATGGGTTTTGAAGTCATCTGAATTGCGTATCTGTCACTGGAATTCCAGATTGCCGCCCATAGGGTAGAGTGAGTTTCCAATGAGAAATCAGCTCTTTTAATCGGCCATGTAATTTTTTCGCGGACCCATTCAGTAGCTATTATGAATCAGCATTAGCCGATAGAGGAATAATAGTCCCGATGGAAAATAAATTATTTAAAGTGAAAAATTTATGATTTTAAGTAGTTTAGATAATTTACTGCGGAATGATTGAATTAATATTCTTTTAAACAAATAATACAATGAGAATTATAACTTGATAATTTTTTTATTGAGAAATGGTTATGCCACAGTTTAAACTGTGGCGTCATTTATTTTAATACTAAATTATTTAATTAACCAATGAAATTCTTACATAATTCTTTACTTTTATAGTTCGTTTATTATATAATTTGAAAATTATATAATTCAATTTTGGATTTTGGCAATTTTAAAATTTAAGAATTTATAATTCGATATTTCTATTCTTCGTCAATTTATCTATTCAGTATTTTCGGTTATTCCCTAAATGCGAAGCAGTTCCAAATAAAAAAGTCAAATTTAAAAAGGTTTCAATTCGGAAGTAGTTTTTTTTCTCATTTAAATTACAAGACTTCAAATTATGCAATATTGAAATGTGTCACGGCATAACCGTGTAAGTGCTACATTTTTCAAAACACTTTTTATTATCTTAAAAATTCTCTAATATTCCACCGCAAATTATGATGAAAAAAATTTAAACTTCTCAACTGTTTAAACAATTTTTTTTTAAACAAATTGTTTACCAATGCGAGATGCGGAAAAAATAATAGCGCGATTCGATTCTGCGGAAAAATTACATAAAGAGCATACATTGGACAATTTTTGTCCCTATCCAATTTGTGGTGACACATAAATAAAAAATAATTTTTTATTTATACTACCTCACCAATTGGGTGCATAAAAAAGTTGCGAAAAGCATATTATTTATATAATTTTTTCCGAATAATCGAATGGTGCTGTTAGTTTTTTCGTATCTCGCATTTTTAAACGATTTGTTTAAACAAAATAAAGCAAATGCGACAAAAGTTTAAAAATGCGAGTTACGGATAAACTAATAGCGCCATTCGATTCTGCGGAAAAAATTACATAAAGTTCATGTATTGGACGATTTTTTTTCCACCCAACTTGTTATGCAGTATAATTACAAATTCTATAACATTTAATTGTTTATTTATACATCGTGACCAATTGGGTCCATAAAAGTATTGCAAAATGCATATAATTGATGTAATTTTTTCCATACAATCGAATGGCACTACCATTTTTCCGAATCTCGCTTGTTAAACAATTTGTTTAAACAAAAATTGTTTGAACAATTTAAAAATACATTTTTTTCTTGAAAAGCCTTCTATTAATTTTTATGCTATTGAAAATTCAGCCTAAAAAAACAATAAAAAAATTAAAATTCCGATGGACTTACACGGTTTTGACCGCAGTCAACTTTTGATGCTATGCATCTCGAAAAGTATTAACTTCTTTAAATTTTTGTTTATTGTGATCTGTAGAGCTCCATCAAATCTAGAATGTACTTTCTCATTTTTTTTTAAGAATTCGATTTTTGAGGTTTTTCTTCTCTCCTGAAAAATGTATGTCGATGGGTCTCCATGCTTTTGCCGCGACGCCCTTCAATTGCAAAAATTACGCTTCAAATTTAATTAAAATTTAATTCAATTGAACACTTCAGGTAAATAATCTATATCTATATATATATATATGCTGATCTACGTAAATTTAATATTTTACTGCAGTATAAAATTCCATTTATTTGTATCCATTGGTCGACATTCAACTTGTAGAAGTTGTGAGGAAAATTTTCTCGTCTCTCCGTAGCTTAATTGGTTAAAGCATCAGACCTGAAATCTGAAAGATCTGGTGTTCAAATTGCAGCGGAGCTAGAGAGATTTTTTTCACAGCTTTAAAAATTAATAATCAATATTCACAAAATATTGATTATCGACCATGTAGACAAAAAACATTAACACCATATTAATTATGATGATTTTTGTTTTAAAATACCAATTTTTGGTTTAAGACGCTAACATAAACGAGTATTGTTAAAAAATTATGAACCTTTAAAATCGAATTATTTTTTAAAAACCAATTTCATGTGAAAAACATTAATATAACCTGAGGTTGTTCAAAAATTGCAAACCTTGTTCGATCTATAATGATGTTTGTTTTAAAATACCAATTTAAACTAACATAATCTAAAATTCTTGAATGTTTTCAATCTTCTTTGAAATCTATTTTCTTTGTTTAACTTAAAAATAACCATTTTCAACGAAAAACACTAACACAAGTCCAAAGCACACATAAACTAAAGTTGTTGAATTTAAAGTTTCTTTGAAATATAATAATTTTGTATCCATAATACCAATAATGTCTAATGAACATCACTAATAGGACATAACAGAAATTGTTTACAATTGTCAATCTTCTTCAAAATCTAATGATTTTTCATTAAAATAATCAATTTCCTATGTAAAACACTAACATAACCTGAAATTGTTCAAAGTTGTAAATCGACTTTAATATTATATATATTTTTTTATAGAAAATACCAATTTCCGACTGAAAACACTAACATAATCCAAAATGATTTTTGTTTTAAAATACCAATTTTTATTGTGAAACGCCAACCTGACCTGAAATTGTTCAGAAACTTTGAGCCTTTAAAATCTAATGACTTTTGTTCAATTAAGTCAATTTCCAGTAAAAAAAATCGTGAACAAAACCAAAAAACGTAAATTGTTTAAAAAATGTTAATCTAATAAATTTTGTATTAAAAATATCCATTTCCGGTAAAAAATCAAACAAAACCTAAAATTATTAAAAATTTGGAATCTTGATGAGGATTTTTCTTTAAAAGTGCTCATTTCCGATGAGCAAAACAGAAACAAAAAAATTTTTTTATGAATTTCAAGTCTTCTTCGAAACTCTATAATCTTATATTAAAATTCTTTTTTTTTAACTAGGGTTAGAATTATTACAAAGCTTAAATGTTTCTCAATTCGCAAAAGGTTTTCTATGATTAGCAGATTTAATTTTTAAATTTTCAAATTTAAAATATAAAACAACCTCAAGCAATGAAAAACCAATCAGGTTTTCGATAAAATGAGTCCCAATTTTTTAAATTCAAACAAGCATTTTTCATTTCTTTTGTTTATCTATTTTTCAATCTTTGATCATCTCGAATTTTTTTCTGATGTACTTTTATCAGTAGAAAGTGCTTAAGCATCAGAAATAGAAGAACAATTGAAATAGTATCATTATAGGAACCATCTAACTGGTTAAAACCATGCTTAAAACTTAAAAAAATAGATTTATTACGTTTTTTTTTGCATAATTCGCAATTGTAGATAGAACCTTTCTTTAAAAGTAGGGCAGTATACTCATGTCTCAAAAGAAACCGAAAGTGGGTATATTTCAAGTTCGAAGAAAAAAATTTAGATGCGTTTTTCTGGAAAAGGGGATTTTTGGATTTCCAACTTCAAAAATATCCCGGCGACTCGTTTTTCAACCTAAAGAAAAATCTATCCAGCTATGTGATCCTATGTGTAACTCCATATCGACCATAAGGTTCCTTTCCATGCAAATGCCCACATATATTTCTAAATTCATGAATTCAGATATACGAGGTTCACAAAGTTTTTACGTAGCCTCTTTTATTAATCAAATCTTTAACTCTAAAAGATTGATTGTTTATTGGAACAAAATTACTTGTGGTGAAAGAATTAATTTTTGAATTGTTAAAATTTCCTTAAAACTTCAATTTGGATTTTATCTATTCTAGGCAAACCTGATAAACCAGAGGGGCCACTCGAAGTGTCCGACATCCACAAGGATGGCTGCACACTCAAGTGGAAAAAACCCAAAGACGATGGAGGCGAGCCCATCGAGACCTACTTGGTCGAAAAATATGACCCAGAAACTGGAGCTTGGCTGCCAGTTGGAAAAACTTGTGGAACTGAAATGAAAGTTGATGGTTTAACACCCGGTCACGAATACAAATTCAGGGTCAAGGCTCAGAACAAGGAAGGAGATTCTGAACCACTTGAAACTTTCGGATCCATCATTGCAAAGGATCCATATAGTATGTTCATATAATTTCTTTCAATTTATTTTTTCCTCAATTATGAAAATAATATCTATCAAGTTAGCTAACAACTGTTATATTTTTAGCTGTTCCATCTGCGCCTGGGGCACCAGAACCTACCGACTGGACAGCAAATCAAGTCGACCTTGTCTGGAAAGAACCTGTCAGTGATGGTGGAGCACTAATCACTGGTTATATTATTGAAAAGAAGGACAAGTACAGTACAATGTGGGAAAAGGCCTTAGAGACCGATTCTCCTTTACCAAAAGCACTCGTCACTGGTCTTATTGAGGGCAACGATTACCAATTCCGTGTCATTGCCGTCAACAGAGCTGGTCAATCGGAGCCTGGTGATGCCAGTAAAACATTTACGGCTAAACCTCGCTTTTGTAAGTAGATTCTCTTCTTAGTGATTGCCTCATCAGATAGTATTTTCCTTCTGAAGCAGTTTAATAATTCATTTTCTTTTCAATAGTGGCACCAAAGATCGACCGTCGCAATCTTCGCGATGTGACACTATCAGCTGGATCAACCCTGAAGTTCGACGTCAACGTTATTGGAGAACCTCCTCCAAAATGCGATTGGCGGTGGGCAGATATTCCATTGATAGGCAAAAATGTCACCATTGACAATTCAGATTACAACACCAAGCTTACTGTTCGCCCAGTAGCTCGATCAAATACTGGATCATACACAGTAGTAGCCACAAATTCTTCTGGTAAAGATGCCGTTACTGTCATGGTAACAGTTACTGATAAACCCACGCCACCAGAAGGACCTTTGAGTGTAACTGATGTTCACAAAGAAGGTTGCCAGCTCAAATGGAAACGACCAATTGACGACGGTGGTACTCCAATCGAGTATTACCAAGTTGACAAAATGGATCCAGAAACTGGATGCTGGGTACCATGTGGACGCTCGACCGAACCAAATCTGGAAGTCACTGGTTTGACTCCAGGGAAAGAATACAAATTCCGTGTTGCTGCGGTTAACGCCGAGGGTGAATCTGAACCTTTGGAAGCAGATCAGACGATAATCGCTAAGAATCCGTTTGACGAACCTGGCAAACCTGGTGATCTTCAGGCCACTGACTGGGATAAGGATCATGTAGACTTGAAGTGGAAGCCACCATTAAACGATGGCGGTTCTCCAGTAACGAGTTACATAGTCGAGAAGAAAGATAAATACGGTGAATGGGAGAAGGCTGTTGAGGTTCCAGCGGACTCTACGAGAGCAACTGTTCCTGAACTTATTGAAGGTCAGCCTTACGAATTCCGTGTTCGCGCTGTGAACAAGGCTGGACCCGGTGAACCATCAGATGCCACCCCGACAATCTACGCTAAGCCAAGAAATCTTGCACCAAAGATTGATCGCACCAATCTAATCGATATGAAGGTCAAAGCCGGACAGAACTTTGTCTTTGATGTTAAGGTCACTGGAGAACCAACACCGATAACTAAATGGTTCATAGGCATCAAAGAAGTTAGACCCTCGGATACATGCAAGATCAAGGATGTTCCTTATAACACGAACCTGAATGTCCGAATGGTAACCCGGGCAGAATCTGGAAAATACACGGTTACCGCTGAGAACATTAATGGCAAAGATATCGCTTATGTCAACGTTACAGTTTTGGATAAACCTGGAACACCTGAAGGACCTCTGAAGGTAGCTGATGTCACTGCTGAGGGCTGTAATCTCTCATGGAAACCACCTGAAGATGATGGAGGACAACCTATTGAAAAATACGTTG
Source organism: Andricus grossulariae (assembly GCA_011634705.1). Lineage (NCBI taxonomy): Eukaryota > Metazoa > Arthropoda > Insecta > Hymenoptera > Cynipidae > Andricus > Andricus grossulariae. The sequence continues at coordinate 25,666,109 of JAABKJ010007545.1, read as the reverse complement.
TTGAGAAATTGGATGAGACAACTGGAAGATGGGTACCAGCTGGAGAAACTGACGGCCCAGAGACATCTTTGCATATTGACGGACTTATTCCAAATCACAAGTATAAGTTCAGGGTTCGTGCTGTCAACAAGCAGGGCAAATCGGAACCGTTAACAGCCGCGCAGAGTATTGAGGCTAAAAATCCATTTGGTAAGATTCTGATTTTGAAAAAAATAATTCAGAATTTTCTTTTGATTCTCTTTTAAGGATGTAAAGTTATATTGTATTTTTTTCTGATTTCTAGATGAACCTGGAAAGCCCGGAACACCGAAGATTAGCGATTACGATACAGATTTCGTTGAACTTGAATGGACTCGTCCCACTTCTGATGGTGGATCTCCTATTACCGGATACGTTATTGAAAAGCGTGATAAATACAGTCCTACTTGGGATAAATGTGCGGAAGTTGATGGAGATGTCAATACTGGAAGGGTCAATGATTTGCAGGAAGGCAATCAATATGAATTCAGGGTCAGGGCTGTTAATAAAGCAGGACCTGGTGAACCATCTGATGCCACCAAACCACATATTGCAAGACCCAAAAACTGTAAGTATTCTCATCATTTTTTTGTATTCTTCAAGAAGTTGCTAAAAGTTAAACTATGTACTCTAATGAACATTCACTTAATTTCCGATTTTGAATTAATTGTTTCATTTTACAATTCCAGTGCCACCCAAAATCGATCGTAAGTACATGTTGAATGTCAAAGTCCGAGCCGGTGGATTCTTCGACTTCGATGTTCCAGTCATTGGTGAACCACCTCCAAAGAAGGAATGGACTCTGAAAGGAAACACCGTCATTGGTGATGAACGCATCAAGATAACGAATGAAGACTACAACACCAAAGTACGCGTATTGGAAGCTAGACGTGGAGATTCAGGAGAATACACCCTGACAGCTAGGAACAACAATGGCAAAGATTCAGCCACGTTGAATGTAATCGTCCTAGACATTCCGTCGCAACCTGAAGGTCCTCTAAATTTCAGCGATATTACCAAGAATAGTTGTAGACTTATGTGGCGACCACCGAAAGACGATGGTGGTTCCGAGATTTTGTACTATCAAATCGAGAAAATGGACGCTGAAAACATGCGATGGGTGCCGATTCAAGAAGCCACAGATACTTGCGCTAGAGTGGAACATCTGATCGAAGGTCACGAATACAACTTCCGTATTCGAGCTGTCAATAAGCAAGGAGAATCATTACCCTTGACAGGATTAGAAAGTATCACTGCCAAAGATCCGTTCGGAAAACCAGAAAGACCAGGTGCTCCAGTACCGACAGATTGGGATAAGGATCATGTTGATCTTGAATGGACACCGCCCAAGAGAGATGGAGGTTCCCCCATCACTGGTTACATCATCGAAAAGAGACCGAAATTCGGCTCATGGGAAAAGGCTGCAGAAATTCCTGGAAATCAGACATCTGGTAGGGTTCCTGATTTGACGGAAGGTCAAGAATACGAGTTCAGGGTGATTGCTGTCAACAAAGGAGGTCCAGGTGAACCTTCGGAAGCTTCCTTACCCATCGTCGCTAAAGCACGTTACCGTAAGTTCAGGAAATAATTTGTTGGCACCTTTTTATAAATATCTAATTCATAATGAATTCCTAAATCAGTTACAGATCAACCTTAAAATTAATCCTTATCTTCCTTTTCTTTGCAGTTGCACCCAGTTTCGACAAGCTTCTCTTGCAAGACATGGTTGTTCGAGCTGGCCAAAAGATCAGCTACGACATTCCTATTGAAGCATCACCGAAGCCAGTTGCTTCCTGGACTATCAACGGTATTGATGTTGTAGCCGATGATCGCCATGACATTTTCACTACCAATATTAACACTAGTTTTGAAATTGCGTTTGCTACCCGATCTGACACTGGAAGATACAATCTCACATTGACCAATAGTCAAGGAAGCTTCAGGTAAGGAACATACATTTTGAAAGTTGTTCTAACTTTCACGAAACATCAATATAATTCTATGATGTCAATTCTTGATGAATTTTCAAATTATTTATAGTGCTGGTGCGAATGTCACGGTCATCGATAAACCATCACCACCTCAGAAGCCATTAGACGTTTCCAACATTACGAAAGAAAACTGTCATCTGTCTTGGTTACCACCTAAGGATAGCGGAGGCACTCCAATTCTTCATTATATAATTGAGAAGATGGATCTGTCTCGTGGAACCTGGTCCGATGCTGGAATGAGCATGATTCCAAAACACGATGTGACTAGATTAGTTCATCGCAAGGAATACCTATTCAGAGTTAAGGCTGTAAATAGTGTCGGTGAATCAGAACCTCTGGAAACCACAAGCAGCATAATCGCTAAGAACGAATTCGGTAAGAATAATATTTGAATATGATTACTCAAGTAATGTCACTAATCAATTCGGATGTTTGTTCAGGTTAATTTATGAATTCTTATTTGCAGATGAACCTGATGCACCTGGAAAGCCACGCATTGTTGACTGGGACAAAGACCACGTCGACCTTGATTGGCCAGCTCCAGCTAATGATGGCGGTTCTCCAATCACTGGATATATCATCCAGAAGAAGGAGAAGGGCAACCCCTACTGGACAAATGCAGTTCACGTACCACCTTCACAAACTAATGCTACTGTTCCTGAATTGACGGAAGGCCAGGAATACGAATTCCGTGTGATTGCTGTCAATGCCGCAGGACAATCAGAACCCTCTGAACCTAGTGATCTTGTCACTGCTAAACCACGACACTGTGAGTTTTGCCTTCTCATCCCTAATTTAATTAACATTAGGATTAAAACATTTTCAATGGATATTTAACCTATCGATTTTTCTTACAGTGGCTCCTAAGATCAAGACACCTTTAGAAGACATCCGCATCAAGGCTGGTTTGATCTTCCATGTTGATATCCACTTTGTCGGTGAACCAACGCCTGAAGTAAGATGGACCGTTGCGAACAAAGAATTGGAGACGACCGCCAGAACTACTGTTACCTCCATTGGTTACCATACAATAGTTCACACAGTAAATGCTAAGAGATCAGATTCTGGTACTTACCATTTGCTATTGAAGAATGAGAACGGAATCGATGAGGGTAGCTTCCAGTTAACAGTTCTGGATAGACCCAGTCCACCACAAGGTCCTCTTGAGTATGAGGAAGTCACGAACCAGTCTGTTACTCTATCGTGGAAACCACCTAAAGATAATGGAGGCAGTGAATTAACGTTAGTATCTGATATGTACTCAAATCTTATTGATAATTTCGCAAATCTTTACAAATAATTTATCTTTTATTACAGTGGATACGTGATTGAGAAACGAGATCTGACTCATGGAGGCGGTTGGGTACCAGCTGTCACACATGTTAATCCTAAATTTAATCACGCAACTGTTCCTCGTCTTATTGAGGGAACCAAGTACGAATTCCGAGTTTGTGCTGAAAACTTCCAGGGAAAATCTGAACCTCTTAATACTGATCGTGGAGTTACTGCCAAAAATCAATTCAGTGAGTACTTGATTTCAGAAATATATCTCCCAAGGATAACTAAATTCTTTGTCCCATTTCTCCCACAATTGTCTAGTCCACTGAATACTGAAAACATTTTTGATTACAGATGTGCCCGGCCAACCTGGTAAGCCTGAGTGTATGGATGCCAGTAAGGATCACATCAAAATCAACTGGACCCCGCCAATCAGCACTGGCGGATCCCCAATCATCGGCTATGATGTGGAGCGTCGTGACCGAGCAACAGGTCGATGGATCAAGCTCAACAAGGAACCTATAGGTCATACGGAATACTACGATGATCACGTGGCAGACGGTCACCAATACGAATACAGAGTAACTGCCATCAACGCTGCAGGCGCTGGAAAACCAAGCGACACTTCAGCTGTATTCACTGCTAAACCAATGAGGGAGAAACCAAAACTCTATCTCGATGGACTTATTGGACGCAGAATCAAAGTCCGTGCTGGAGAACCAATCAATGTTAATATTCCGATAACTGGAGCACCTACTCCAATCATTGAATGGACCAAGGACCTTATCACGCTTCCTGAAACTCATCGTGTATCGGTATGTAAAGCACATTTTTTTACAATTAGTTTACTCCGTGTATTCTTAATACGATATAAATAGCTGTCTTAATAAAATCTTTTGATCTATGAATCTGTATACCTTTTCAGTCTGAAACTAAGAGCGATTACACGCACCTATTGATTGAAAAATCAGTTCGAGAGGATAGTGGCAAATACACGATCACTGCATCAAATGATTATGGTAGAGATTCAGCAGACATTGATGTCATCGTTGTCGATAAGCCTGGACCACCAACTGGACCTATCCATTACACTGCAACAACTCAAGATTCTGTTTCGCTCGCATGGAACCCACCTGAGGACGATGGTGGTTCGGCTATTACCAACTACATTGTCGAAGTTGCAGATTATGGCACAGAAAACTGGCGCCAGTGTCCAGGATACTGCCCTACAACTCACTTCATTGCAAAGGGATTGTCTGAAGGCAAGAAGTACGTGTTCAGAGTCAGGGCAGAAACCATGTATGGAATCTCAGAGCCTTTGGAAGGCAAACCAGTTGTTGCCAAGTGTCCTTTCGATCCTCCAGATGCACCAAGTCAACCAGAAATTCTGGGATACACACCAAACAGTTGCAGTTTGACTTGGAATCCTCCTCTCAACACTGGAGGAAAACCTATTACTGGTATGGTTTATTCATATATGTTTAGAAGTCATATTTAAAGTGATCAGAAACAGTAATTTTGATTTATTTTCAGGATACTATGTTGAAAAACGCGAGCGTGGTGGTGAATGGCTGAAGGTGAACAACTATCCAACCCCAAACACTTCCTTCACAGTACAAGATCTCCATGATGGAGGTCGATACGAATTCAGAGTAATCGCTGTTAATGAAGCCGGCCCTGGAAAACCAAGCAAGCCTACTGAACCGATTACTGCTGGTCACCAAAGATGTAAGTACTTCCAACTGACAACTTATTACTCCTTAATTTTAAATCAGATTCGAATTTTCGAGAAAAAAAAATATAATTTCGAAACAATGTTTAATTTTGCAGTACCTCCTGATGCTCCTGAGCAACCTAAACCTGACCGAATCACTAAAGATTCTGTCACCTTGTCCTGGCGTCCACCTCGTAGTGATGGAGGCGCTAAAGTTCGAGGCTACATTGTCCAACAAAGGAAAGCCAGGGGAGACGATGATTGGAAAGACGTCAACAGTATACCAGTTCCAGCAACTGTATTTACCGTTCCGAAACTCACAGAAGGCGAAGAATATTTGTTCCGCGTCATTGCCGTCAATGATATTGGAAATAGTCCTCCTAGCCGACAGAGCAACCCGATCGTTATTGAAGAACAACCCAACAAACCTATGATGGATCTTGGTGGAGTTAGAGATATCACCGTCCGCGCTGGAGAAGACTTCTGTATTCATGTGCCTTATGTTGGTTTCCCGAAACCAACCGCCACCTGGCTCGCTAATGACATTGTCAAGGATGAATCTGATTCACGAGTTCATCAACAGTTGGCAGATGATTATGCCAGTCTGGTGGTTAAGAATTCGAAACGATCTGACGGCGGTCAGTATCGTCTGCAGTTGAGGAATTCTTCAGGATTCGATACTGCCACTGTCAATGTTCGCGTCCTTGATCGTCCTAGTCCACCTCAAAATCTGCGAGCTGATGAATTCGCCGGAGATGCACTTACTCTCTTCTGGAATCCACCAAAGGACAACGGTGGTGCAGATGTTACAAACTATGTTATCGAGAAACGAGAGCCTAGACAGCTCGCATGGATTAAGGTAAGCTTCAGAGTTCATATTGAAAAACAATAATGACTGACATCCAATCCGTGGCTTTAATATTCTGATCTCTTAAAAAAATTCAGGTAAGCGGATATGTAACAACGCCATTCATACGCATACGAAATTTGGAAGTCGGTTCCCTATACGAGTTCAGGGTGATGGCTGAAAATCAGTACGGTACTTCGGACCCTGTTTCAACCATTGATCCGATTAAGGCAAGACATCCATTCGATCCTCCAGGTGCACCTGGTGCACCTCGAGGAATTGAAACGACTGAAGACAGCATCACTATCAACTGGACCAAACCGCGCCAGGATGGAGGTGCTCCGATTATGGGATATATTGTGGAGAAACGACTCATCAGCGATGATAAGTGGATTAAAGCGACCCCGTCCCTTATCACAGATACTACTTACAAGTAACTAAAGTTTTGAATTATTTTACAATAAAATAATTGAACTTTCATGAAAACGATGATATAATTCTCCTACTTGCTTAACAGGGTTGGCGGTCTCATTGAAAATCATGACTACGAATTCCGCGTAGCTGCAGAGAATGCTGCAGGTCAAGGTCCATGGAGCTTGGGCTCCGACGTAATTCGTGCAAGTGCACCAACCTGTAAGATTTATTTACTTTTCCCGTTTAATTTTTTTACAAACAAGTTAATGTTATTGATTGTACCATTTATTTTCCCTTCTAGCCGCACCTAAGATCACAAGTGACTTGAGTATCCGCGACATGACAGTAATTGCTGGCGAGCCCTTCACAATTACTGTTCCATTCACAGCGCATCCCAAACCAAGACCCAACTGGACCATCAATGGCGAAGATGTCATAACCGATGAAAGGATTAAATTTGATACATCCGAAATTGCTTCGAAGTTCATCAACAAGAAAGCGAAACGATCTGAAACAGGAAACTATACGATCTACCTGACCAACACTGTTGGCACAGATTCAGCTTCGTGCAAGGTTCTGGTTGTCGACAAACCATCACCACCCCAAGGACCGCTTGATATTTCAGATATCACTCCAGAAACCTGTGCTCTTTCTTGGAAAGCACCACTTGACGATGGTGGTTCACCTGTTACAAATTACATTGTCGAGAAGCTGGATCCTGCTGGATACTGGGTGAAACTGAGCAGTTTTGCAAGACATCCTCATTACGATGTGTTCGGATTGGAACCCCTACGTAAATACAACTTCAGAATACGCGCCGAGAACCAATATGGAATATCAAATCCTCTCGTTGCGGATGAGCCTATAATGGCCAAATTCCCCTTCACAGTTCCTGAACCTCCAGGCAAACCTCGAGTCACTGACTGGGACAGCACCAGCATCACAATTAATTGGGACAGGCCTATCTCTGATGGCGGTTCTCGAATTCAGGGATACAAGGTTGAATTCCGAGATCCAGCAGATGACACTAATTGGCGAATTGCTAATGATTACCTGGTGAAGGATACGAGTTACATTTGTTACGGTTTAGCAACGGGACAGGAGTATGAATTCAGAGTACGAGCTAAGAACGCAGCTGGTCTCAGTAAACCTAGCCCGCCTTCCACTAGCTTCAGGTTGAAGAATAAGTTCAAAGTACCATCTCAACCTGGAACACCACAAGTTATTAAAGTTGGAAGAAACTACGTCGATCTTAGGTGGGAAGCTCCTGCTTCTGATGGCGGTAGTCGAATCACAGGTTATGTCATTGAGAAACGAGATATAGCTGGAGGCAGCTGGGTTAAATGTAATGACTACAACATCACCGATTTAGAATACACAGTACTTAATCTCACTGAGAAGGGAGACTATGAATTCAGGGTATTTGCGGTAAATGCTGCTGGAAGATCCGAACCCAGCTCCTGTACTACTCCAGTTAAAATCTGCGAAGTTGAAGGAGGAGAGAAACCAGACTTCCTCAGGCCATTACCCTACAGTGCAGGTGTTCCTCTTGGAAAGATGCATGTATTCGAGTGCGAGGCGACTGGAAAACCAACTCCGACTGCCAGGTGGTTGAGGAATGGAAGGGAAATAACATCTGGAGGTAGATTCCGGATGGACTCAATTGAGGGTGTCTTTAGGCTCGTAATATCTGAAGTTTGGGACGCAGATGATGGCGATTACACTTGTCAAGCATCGAATCCTGTAGGATTCGCTAGTACGTCTTGTAGATTGAAGATTGGCTCACCACCAAGAATCGAACGTCTGCCTGAAGACCTATACCTCCCTGAAGGCGACAACACAAAGATCAAGATCTTCTACAGCGGAGATCAGCCAATGGACATCACCCTCAGTAAGGATGGTCGAGAGGTTGTCGAATCCACCCACATCAAATACACAGTCTTTGACGAGTACCTTATCATATTCATTAAGGACGTTAATAAGGACGATGCCGGTAGTTACCAATTGTCTATTAAAAATAACAGTGGCAGCGTTAGCGGCTCATTCAACGTATTTATCACTGGACTCCCAGGACCACCAACTGGACCGCTCGATGTTACCAATATCGATAAACACACATGTACACTCACATGGCACCCACCGAAGTACGATGGTGGCTTGAGAATAACACATTACGTCATCGAACGTCGCGATCTTACATCCGACCGCTGGATTATTGTCACCTCCTTCTGCAAGGAGCACAGCCATGTTGTACTTGGATTGACTGAATACCAAGAGTACCTGTTCAGAGTAATGGCAGTCAATGAAAACGGCATGGGACCTCCACTGGAAGGCATCAATCCGATCAAAGCTAAGGGTCCATTCGATCCACCAGGTCCTCCAGGAACTCCAAAGGTCATCGAAGTTGGAGGAGACTTTGTCAATCTATCATGGGACAAACCCGAGACTGATGGAGGCGCTAGAATCCAGGGTTATTGGATAGAAAAACGTGAAGTTGGAAATCAAACATGGCAACGTGTCAATGCTCTCATCAGCTTGACTAACCAGATCAACGTGACTAATTTAATCGAAGGCAGACAATACGAATTCCGTGTCTTTGCTCAAAATGAAGCCGGTCTTAGTAAAGAATCGAAGGCTACTAATTCCGTGAAGGTCAAGGATCCACAGGAAGTAAAGGCACCTGAAGTACTTAAACCCCTCAATAATGTCAATTGCGTGCAAAATCACAACGGACATTTCAAGTGTGTTATTAGCGGAGCTCCAAAACCGAACATCACATGGTTCAAGGGCGCCAGGGAGATCGTGAATGGATCCCGTTACCAGATCTTCAGTGAAGGAGATTGTCACAATCTGATAGTAATGGATGTCTTCGGAGAGGACGCTGATGAATACGTTTGTCGTGCTGTCAACAAGGGTGGTGCTAAGTCATCGAAGGGAGAACTGTTTATCATGACACCACCTAAACTGAACGTTCCTCCGAGATTCCGTGACACTGCCTTCTTTGACAAGGGACAGAACGTTGTTATTAAGATCCCCTTCACTGGATTCCCAAAACCCAAGATTTCCTGGGTCAGGGAAGGAGAAACCATCGAATCGGGAAGCCACTATGCTGTGGAAGTCACTGAAAGACATGCTGTTCTTACAATTAGAGATGCAAGCAAGATCGACTCTGGCCCGTACCGTATCACAGCCGAAAATGAAATGGGACAGGACTCAGCGATCATCAAAATCCAGATCAGCGACCGTCCTGATCCTCCGAGATTCCCACAGATTGACAGCATTGGTCACGATTCGCTGGCTCTTACCTGGAAACCTCCAGTCTGGGATGGTGGTAGCAACATCACGAATTATCTTGTTGAGAGACGTGAACACCCAATGAGCAGCTGGATTCGAGTTGGTAGCACGAGATTCTGCACCATAGCTGTGAGTGGTCTAACTTCTGGTAAATCGTATGACTTCCGTATCTTCGCTGAGAACGTATATGGTCGCTCTGATCCAAGTGAAGTGTCGCCATTGATAACGACCAAAGGAACCACCAAGAAGGAGTTCAAGAAGAAGGAGTACAAGGTTGATGAAACTGGAAAGAGGATACGTGGACGTGACGATGAGAAAGTCCAGAACTACGATCAGTTCGTCTTTGACGTTTACAGCAAGTACGTTCCACAACCAGTGGAAATTAAACACACATCCGTCTATGATAAATACGACATCCTTGAAGAAATTGGAACTGGAGCCTTTGGTGTTGTGCATCGTTGTCGCGAGAGAACAACTGGCAACATCTTTGCTGCTAAATTCATCCCGGTTTCGCACCTGATGGAGAAGGAACTTATCAGGAAAGAAATCGATATCATGAATCACCTTCATCATTCTAAACTTATCAACTTGCACGATGCCTTTGAAGACGATGACGAGATGGTTTTGATCTTTGAATTGTAAGCACTAAAACTATATCTATTTTCTTCTTGTATTTGATCAAGTAAATATAATGTTTATCTCCTGTTCCTAGCTTGTCTGGAGGTGAGTTGTTCGAAAGAATCACAGCTGAAGGCTACACGATGTCTGAAGCAGAAGTTATCAATTATATGCGACAGATATGTGATGCAATTAAACACATGCATGAGAAGAATATTATCCACCTTGGTAAGTTTACGAATTATGAAAATACAATATTTATCAAAAGTAGAATAAATCTGATGTGTGTCTTTTTCTCTTTATATAGATGTCAAGCCAGAAAATATTATGTGCCAAACGCGCAACAGTACCAACATCAAACTTATCGACTTTGGTCTAGCAACGAAGTTGGATCCAAATGATATTGTGAAGATCAGCACAGGAACGGCTGAATTCGCAGCTCCTGAGATTGTTGAACGTGAACCAGTTGGTTTCTACACTGATATGTGGGCCTGTGGTGTGCTAGCTTATGTTCTGTAAGTACTTCCGAACATGTTTTGACATGAATCTCGCGATCCGAGTGTTAACCATGAATATTGATTTATTCAGATTGAGTGGTCTGTCGCCCTTCGCTGGTGATAACGACATCGAGACCCTCAAGAACGTGAAAGCCTGCGACTGGAACTTCGACGAAGGATCATTCCGTGATGTGTCCGATGAAGGCAAAGACTTTATTAGGAGGCTACTCGTCAAAAATAAGGAGTATGTTGATTATTTAATAATTTAACAATAATAGTTGCACCCTCTAACTGAACTGATGTAATAATGTTCTTCCTTCAGGAAGCGCATGACCGCTCACGAGTGTCTTATCCATCCATGGTTAAAAGGTGACCACAGTAACAGAACGAAAGCCATCGACAGAAGTCGCTACATCAGCTTCAGGGACAGAATCCGTAAACAATATGAACACTGGGATAAATACGTCCTTCCCATTGGCCGGTTAGCCAACTACTCTTCACTTAGGAAACTACTAATTGAAAAGTACAGGATAATAGACGCCACTATAGGTAAGATAGAATTGACTTAAGAAAAGCTGTCTATCCAAATCAGGATTCAGGGTTGCCACAAAACCCCAATTTCGAAATTCCCCTGACTTTCCCTGAATTTTACCTGACCAATTTGTCATTCTCCCTGATCGTTATAAAGTTTTATTTCAGGTATAAAAACAAGTTTACACCTAGGAGATGAATAATGTTACTGTAAAAAAAGCTTTTGTTCTTCAAAATTTATCTTAAAAAATTGTAGTGAAAGAGTCATACAGAATTTTGTAAGGGGTCAACCACAAAATTACATAAAGCGATTTAGGTAAGGGGTTCTTTGGTTAAATCTCACTTTATCTTTTGAGGTTGTAGGGGGGGGGGGGTGGAAGGTATTACATAAGAAAAAGGTTTACTTTAAAAAAATAGTAAATCCACATATATTACAATTTAAAGTTATTGTATATTCAAGAAAATAGATTAACTTTTAACCAAATAGTTGATTTGTCAATCAAAAAGGTTAATTTCCTATAAAGAAAGGCGAATTTCCATAAAAACACACGAAGTTTCAACTAAAAAAGATCAATTTTAAGTAAAAACATTATAGTGGACAGAAAAACGATTTTTCAGAAAAATAGTTTTTATATTTCCACCAAGAAATATTTCCAATCAAAAACAGTTGAATTCTACTAAAGGATACAAATTCTCAACTCGTTGTATCCTCGACCAAAACAGATTAATTTTCAAACCAAAAAAGACGAATTTGCAATGAAATACATAAATTTCGAGCCACGAAGATTAATTTTCTACAAAAAAGATGAATTTTTAACAAAATACATGAATTAAAGAAAAAAAATTCAACCGTTATCCAAAGAAATAAATTTTCAAATAAATTCAGAATTCATCAACGAAAAAAATTAATTTTTAACCAAAAAGTTGAGTTTTCCACCAAAAAGATGAATTTTCGAACAAGAAAATTACTTTTCTACTAAAAAAAAAATTGACTTTCAAGAAAAGAAAATCGAATTTTCAACTAATGAGATTTATTTTATTACTTTTCTACCAAGGCAAAGAATTTTCAACTAAATAAATAAATTTTTAACTAAGAAAGTAAATTTCCAAGCAAAACTTGAATAATTATATTCTCAGTTAGAAAATTAATTTTTAAATAAAGCAAAACAAATTTTAACAAAATAGTTTTAAGTTTTCGAAAAAATACATGAATTTTCAACCAAAAAGTTGAATTTTTAACTAATGAGATTACTTTTCTAGCAAAAAATACAAATTTTTAACAGAATACATTAATTTTAAACCACAAAGATTAAATTTCTCCAAAAAAGATTAATTTTCAGCTAAATAGGTAAATTTTCAACGAAAGAAATGAATTTCTAAACCAAAAGATAAATTTTCAATCAAAAAGATTAATTTTCTAGAAAAAAAATTAATTGTCAATATAATACATGAATTTTAAGAAAAATAAGTAAATTTTTACGCAATGAAATGAATTTTCAGTTAAAATGATGAATCATCAACGACAAAAGTTAATTTTTAGTCAAATATTTCAATTGTCCAACAAAAAGATGAATTTTTGAACAAGAAGATTACTTTTCTACAAAAAAGAAATTGATTTTTAATCAAAGAAAAACGAATTTGCAACTAATGGGATTTATTGTATTACTTTTTTTACCAAAAAAATGGAATTTTCACCTAAAAAGATAAATTTCCAACAAAAAATTGAATAGTTAAATTTACAGTTAAAAAAATTAGTTTCTAATAAAAACTAACGAACTTTGAACAAAATAGGTAAATTTTTAACCGAAGAAATCAATTTTCTACCAAAAATAATGAATTTTTAACCAAATATACGAACTTTAAAAGAATTGTTCAACTTTTAGCCAAAGAAACAAATATTCAACTAAAATGATAAATCATCAACGAAAAACATTAAATTTTAACCAAATTGTTGAAATTTCCACGTAAAAGATGAATTTTCGAACAAGCAGATTAATTTTCTACCAAGAAGTCGACTGTTCAACAGAATACATGAATTTTCAAATAAAAAGATCAATTTTCAACGAAAAATGGAATATGTAGTTACATGTTCAGTTAAAAAATTTATTTTTGATTAATGAATTTTCAACGAAAGAGTTGAAAGTTTTAAGCAAAAAAAGATTAAATTTCTACGATAATCGATAAAATGTTAAACCAAAAGTACATATTTTCAACAAAAGAGTTACATTTTTGACCAAGATAGATCTTTCTGTCAATAAAAAAAAATGTAATCCAATATGTTAAATTTTCAACCCAAAAAACGAATTTTCAACAAAACAGTTGAATGTCTAACCAAAAAAGTTACTCCTTAACAAAATTGTTGCATTTTTAAATAAACAATAAGATTAATTTCAACTTCAGTTTATCGAAAATCCCCTGACTCTTTCAGGTTTTCCCTAACATTCCCTGACTTCCCCGAATTCCCTGACCTGTAAGCAACCCTGCAACTTAATAAAATAAAATATGTTACTAATACCTTTTTTTAAATTTCAGATCGCAGACAAGCAGCACCAAGGTTCGTCATCAAACCACAAAGTGCCTTCTGCTACGAAGGACAGAGCGTCAAGTTCACGTGCCGCGTAATCGCCTTAGCACCACCAGTTCTCACCTGGTACCACAATAACCAAGAACTACGGCAATCTGTGAAGTTCATGAAGCGTTACATTGGCGAGGATTACACCTTCATCATCAACAGGGTGAAACTAGAAGACAGAGGAGAATACTTGATCAGAGCGGAGAATTCTTATGGTTTCCGAGAAGAAGTTGTCTTCCTCAATGTTCAACGTAAGTTTGCTATTACTATTTTTATTAGAAATTGTCTATTAGTGAAAGAAATGCGCTATTATAAATTAGATTAGATTTTTTCCTCCAAGTGTACTGTTTTCGGGTTTTACATATCTAAAATCCCACTCCCACAGGAGATCGGCAGACATTAAACCCTTCAGTTTACATCCCTTTCCAAATCGCCAATTACCCCAACTCTCATAATAAGCCTCCAAGCAATGCCTGACGTACTTAATCCTGTGGGTTTATCAATTTCTAAAATCCACAATACCGTCCGCAGCCGGATTTATATTAGAAGAGCTCGCATTCACGTAAACATTTGGACAGAGAAGTGGAAAACTGCAGAAAACTCCTGAGTGCAGCCGGTTACCGGCAGACGAGTTTGGATGTAGACATTCGATAGCATCGAGTGTCCACATTCATCCTCGGTATCAAAAATACGCTCATCATTATTTTTATTTGTAGCAATACCCAAGGAAATTCCTGCCTACCGTCGCGAACTCCAACCAGTTCGAAGACGCGAACCTATTCCTTATCACTGCTGGATGGAAACGACAGAATGTGCTCCAGACTTTACTTTCCTACTTAGACCTCGTGTTATGCAAATCAGACAGACTTGCAAGCTACTCTGTTGCCTGAGTGGTAAACCACCACCAACGGTTAAATGGTACAAGAACCAGAAAGAGTTATCCAAATATGAATATTCGATGACAAGTTCGGACGGTGTTATCACTATGGAGATCGTGGATTGTAAGCCGGAAGACAGTGGCAAATACCGCTGTGTGGCTACCAACAAGCACGGAACAGATGAAACGAGCTGTGTTGTTATCGTTGAAGGCACTGGTGAAACTGATGAAGAAATTCAACTAGCCCACGACTTCTTACATTCTGGAGGTGAGACTGCTTTAGAATTACTCTTAAAGTGATTGGTTTTTAACACTCTCTCTTCCCCCTGTTCCCCTATTTTTCTCAAAATCCCCTATAATTTAGGGTGTCTAGCGACCCGGGAAATCCAGGAATTTGCCGGGGATTCGTGTGCAGATTCGGGAAATCTGTGATCATGAATTTAAATCAGAAATTGTTATTTTCTGCGTAAAATTACTGATGCCATCATAAAAGTCAAACTCAGAGGAATTTTTTGTGTTTTTTTTTGTGCCGTATTTCTGCTATTTTTTTCTTAGACTTATTTCCGATTGTATTATGGTTCAGGTTTTTACAGGGGTCCGATGCAGTGGATGAAAAAAATTTCCTGTCATTTCCTAGTTTATTCTCGGATCACAAAAAATTGTTTACGGTCATTGAAATTAAAAATTTCGATTTTTCATTTAATCAAATCGAAACCAAACTGCAAAATGAACCACTAAAAGTGGAACTCTTTTGCATTATAAACGTTAAAAATTGAAGCTGAAACCAATTTTTATTAAAAGGCTCAACAATTTATACATACACAGGGTGGCCACTCACCCGGGAAAACCGGGATAAAGCCGGGAGAAAAATATTACACCGGGAGATTCCCCGTATTTCGTAATTCGCGCGTTTTGGAAGTTTTGAGTAGAAATGATTTTTTTTTAGAGGAATCACATTTTTTAGTAAAAAAATCTGTCCAGTCTTTTTGAATGTCACTTCTACATTATATGATACTTATCAATAATATATTTATCGTCTATGAACATATATATATATATATATATATGTATATATATAATTAATTTGTGTCCAATCTCAATCCCAAGTATAAAGAAGAAAGTTTCACATAACAAAATGAGCCATTGTTTATTAAGACGCAATGAAACTTTTATTTATTTTCCAGCCCGGTAAGAAAGAATGCATTGAAATACATTAAATTGATTTTAAAGATGGCAAAATTCAAAAAATTTTAAATCCAAATGAATGACGTTTTCTGCCTTTAACATTTTAATTCATATGAACATAAAATTTTTGCGTCTCACTTCAATCCTGTTTAATTCTATGATGATTTCTGTCAATAAATGGATACGTTTAAACTATGTTGAAGAGCGTACAAACTGAAGGCAAGTAAATCCTGATAAGACGATTTAGTTAGATGTTTTAAGCATGAATTTGAAAGCTCGAAGTGTAAAAAATTATTTTTAATAAAAATAACAAAAAAATGAGGTACAATCGAACTCCAAAGATACGAGAATCCCGGGAGTCGTTAAATCCAAATATACGAGCGTGAAAGGGGCTCCCACTCCTGCGACGTTTAGATTTCGGGGGTAATGCGAGAGAATGCACACAGGCGTACTGCGCGCATGCGCGCGTATGCAATTCGCAATGAACAAACGTCGAATTCAAAGCAGAGCGCATTTGCGCGCGCCTCACTCTCAACAAGGGTGGGAAAAAAATTCCACCCGCTCCTTTGGAGTCGGGACGCTAATAGTTATCGCTAATAGTCAGTGCAATTTCAATGATTGTAATAGCTGGAAATGGGTCACTTACAATCAGTGAAAAGTTACTTATTCATTTAGTGAAATAAGCACATTTGAAAGTTGGCAGCATTGCACCATGTCAATTTAGCAGTCATATTTTTAAAAATTTTTAGTATATTTAATCAAATAATCATAGTAAAAACTTAAAACCTATAAATGTGATCAAATATTAAATAAGGTGAAAAGTTTTGATGCTTTCAAATGACAAATAACCTCAATTACTTTACTTTCAAGATTCGACTGTCATGTACACACCCGTTAAATAAGTACTTTTCATATGAGTTAGAGTATATTTTTCCCGCAGTTACTCCAGCACACCTACAGCCCGAAAATAAAAAATTTATTTAATTAAGAAATTATTTTTGCTACTTAAGTAAAAGAATAACAAAAAGGCCTTACTTTAGTAAATTAGAGGTTATGTCTCATATAATGTACTCTGGTGTTACTGAATTGAATAGTGAATAAGTCGGGAATCACTGATTAATGAGTGAAATGTTTAACTACTATTTCAATCAGTGAATTTTTCATTGATTCATATTTGGAGAGTGTAGAAGGAATATTTTCGGAATATTTTCGGAATTTTTTACGTCCATCCATTGAAACAATCATTTTAAGTAATAAGAATCCAATTTTCTGCAGAAAATGTCCTCTCGTTACCAAACGCGCAAGCTGGTGTGGTCTTTTAGGCGAAAAATCTAAAATTATTAATTGAGACGTGCACAGTTGGGAGTCTTCCATCAGTGCACGTGCACACTTGGGAGTATCCTATCAGTGCACGAGCATAGTTGGGAGGGTACATTCTGTGCACGTGGACTTGTAGGTAAAAAATCTAATCGTATTAATTGAGACGTGCACAGTTGGAGGTATTCCTTATGTGCACGTGGACCTTTTCAGTTGAAAGTATGATCGTATCAACTGAGACATGCTCAGTTGGGTGTATCCCATCTGCGCACGTCTAAATTTCGACGTGCACAGTTGTACCAGGGACCCACAACGTTCTGAGTTCTACCACCGCACCGCACCGGCCATCGACGTGCACAGTTCTACCACCGGCCATCGACGTGCACAGTTGCTCCTTGCACAGTTTCCCGCTTCTCTCCAGGGCCCTATTTGGACCTAACCAGGCCCAAATAATATTTTTTTCTCTTGGATAAGCTCCAATTTTATTGCGGATTTCGATTGTACGCTTATAAACAGGAAGATTTTTTAGTTGGTCATTTTTCACTAAATCCATTATAAAAGGCCCCAAATGGCATTCAAACTTTCAAATAAAATAGCTTTAAATGTTACTTTGGGCCTTATGGAAGACGTTCAGCAAAAAATTATCAACTAAAAAATCTTCCTATTTTTAAGCCGATGAGCTACCTGATAGGTTGTAAATTGACACATCTACAGAAATGGTTAGATCCGTCAGGAATGGTCAGAATTTTCAGAAATCGTCAGAACTTCTAACAATTTGTGACGATTCCTGGCTTTTTTAAAGTAGAGATATAAAATATTTTCAAGAATAAAACAATTTAACGTTTATTAAGATGCACCAAGATTCAATTATTACCTTCTTCATTCTTCCGAAGCTACTATCAATAAATTTTCGCTAAAAACAATTTTTCCATTATTTTTTTTATAATGAAGTATACTAATTTCTTTATTAATTTGGCGTGTATGCATTTATATTAATGCAATGCTCATAAGTTACATCTTTTTTTAGAGGTTTGTAAATTTCATACGGCAAAAACTTTCTCTTTAAATTTCAACTTTTTGATAAGACTTAAATTAGAAATACAGTCGTTTTTTTATGTGTTGAAGCCAAGTAAATTCAAATTGAATGAACACTTCTCTTGGAATCTTTAAATATGTGTTTTTGAATATGTAAATATTAGGAAACTTGAAAACGAAATTTTAAGTCGACAAAAGCTAAATAACGAATTATAATTCGTTATATAATACTTAAATAAATCGAAATATATCAAACTGTTAATTCTGAATTGCAACCTTGAAAGTTCCATTATTTCATTTTAAATATTAGTTGTAGTCCATACACATTTCCTAAAAAATGAATTATAGTATAATTTGTAAATATCCAATACTATATTGAAATATAATACTTAATTATATTCTTATTCAAAATTAAATTAGAATTTGGTTTCATTCATAAAATGTAAAACAAGAAGTATCGTGAATACCGTAAATACGAAACATTTACAACTTGTCAAGAACTACATTCATAGTATAACTTAAGAACACTTGTTCAAAATATTTTGTAATATTCATTTGATAATATTTTCTTTGTTTTCACTGAATATTTACAACATTACTTACTGGTTTGACAATTTTCACGTCTTGATAAAATCTTAACTTCAAATTTGGCTCGTTTCATAAAAATCGTATCTGAATGACGCGCACTGGCACCGGTGCACATTCCTGCATCTGACAGAGACGCTTATGTATATTTTCAGTAGCGTGATTTTTGCAGATATGGGTAGACTATTTCTAAAAAAGTAACGACCTTTACCATACATTTTTTATTTTTCCCATTTATATATGAGTAAAGGAGAGTGTCTACATTATGACTATGGTCATAACTCAATTTCGATAAAAACTGCAGATATGAATGATAAGATAATAAACAATAATATAATAAAGAAATCACTGATATATAACATGAATAAGTGATGAATAAAATGATCAATGTTAAATAATAAATAAGATAAATGAACTAAAATATATACATATTTTTTTTTGTAAAAATGTTATTTTTCAAACTGAACCTAATTGTATCCTTCGAATTGTATTATGGAGAAAATAATATTTTTATCCGTGCGTATTCAATTTAGCCCACCTGGCATAAATGCCCTTATCACATCAGAAGTGGAATAAACCACGGCCCAAGAAAAGTGAAAAATCGCGGAAATACGGGGATGTCGCAACGTAGCAGCAACGCCACGGAGACACGATCTAGCGCCTTCGAAGTTTTTCCATCGATTTTCGGATAGAGTTTCATCTCGTGAACGAGCAAAACATGTGGCGCTTTCCACGAGTCGGAAAAGTGTGTTTGTATGAAAATTTTGATCTTGCTGTTCGAAGATTTGCTGATTACTGTGCGAAAATTAATGGATTGCAGTGTGTAACAGGAAGAAGTCAAATCAGGATTTATTTCACACTTTTCATAAGTTTAATGCAAGAGAAAAAAGTGCTTAAAATTTAAGAACGGAGACAAAGAACATCCAAATTTACAAGCGCATGTGAAATTAGTGCATATGAGTCCGGTGTATGTGTGAGTACAAACCACTCGAAAAATTAATCCGGACATTCACGACTGAAATGTATCAACAACAGAAAAATCCGCTGGATGCCCCATCAGATGAATTTGAGCGCTTCGCGAGAAATTTACCACAGAATATCGATATTTTCAGAAATTCTTATAAGAAGAAGTGACAAGTCAATTCAGCAATTCAATACAAAAACAACAGAGCCCTTCGAGTTCGACACTTACAAATAGCAGGTTAAGCATCTCAACACTTTCAACTTGTGAAAGTGTACTTACTGATGGATCGTTTATAGATCATTCACTTTTAAACTTGGAACCTAATGTAAATCGTCCACGCGATTCAACGAATTTCCAACCGCCTCAAATGCAAATGGATCTCCTCAAGAGATATCAAGCGGAACTTTTTTGGAGGACTGCTCCTAGATAAACCGAAATTAATATACTATAAGGAGGTGGAAGAACATCAAATCAACGACCGGAAGACCAACATTTGAGAAATCAATTTGCTGCTCCAAGAGTTCAACAGTAGCCAGGATTGAATTATGGAAGACAGGATTTTGAACGGATCGAACGGATCGAAATCTCGGAGGATCTTTTAGTTCTAATCTAGGACAAGCCATGGCACTAATGTTTAGTGAGAACAGACGACGGGCTGAATTTTTCTCTAATCGATTGGAAAGATTAGTGATTCAAAAATCTCATCAACTGGAAATACCACGACGCCAGAACTCCTTCACATTATGCCAGATCTCAGCAAGGCGATCAGGGATTTCAACGGTGAAGCAGGCGCAGATGCAGCCAATGAATGCATTTAAAATGTTAATCGAATGAGTGTGTTGCATCAATGGTCCAAAGAAGTAGCCCTAGAGTCCGCTCGTAGCCACTTAAAAGGAAGAGCCTGAAAGAAATGTCAGAGAGATGCCAACGAAAGGGAGAATCCCTAATTTCGTACTTCTTAGAAAAAGCCGAACTTTGTCAAAAACTTGGACTTTCAGTAGAAGAAAGGAAGGAACAAGTTCTTATAGGAATATGGTCTAGAGATATTTCTTCTACCCTCACAGCAAAAACTCACACAGATCTTTACGACCTTCTTCACGATATACAGCGCGAAGAAAGATCATTTACTCAACGAGGAGAAAGAATACGAAGTTCTGCGGATTCTGCGAAGTCAACAACGGATAGAAGAATAACGAAGAATGAGAAACCTCCAGACTCTAAGGAAAAACAGCAATCACCAACAATATGGTCACATGGCCAAATATCGTCCTGAGGCTAAAAGAGAAATGTAGTGTACAAATTGCAAAGGAAAAGGACATACTATAAGACACTGTCCTATGAATACTGAATCAGAACGAGGATAGATGCTCCAAATTTCGGATGACGGAAAAAACTCCGCTTTAATGTCTTTAAAGGAAGTTTTGATCAACGACGTGAAATTCATCAGCTGAATTAAAACACGGGTTTCAGACGGAAAATGTGACTACAGAATTTAAGTCATTCGACCTGAAAAATTTAAGGTAGTGTCTACGGCTATCGTTAACGCGGATGTATCAGTTGATGAAGTGCTCGTGAGAAGTGTTCCAATTTGTGTTGTACCAAATGATTCACAAGCTTTGGATGTCATAATCGGTCGCACCTATCCTCGACTGGAATATCACAAGAAAAAAATTCTCTCACCTTCTATGAAGATACGGAAGCATTTATCTACGATATTGACATTTGCAAAGCAAACGAAGCGACCACGAGCGAGAAAGTGACGATACCTCGACATTTCGTAAATTTTGTCAGTGCCCTGAGTGCATCGGGAAAATATTCCTTGCCAATACTTAATTGAAGTAACGAGCAAGAGATTTTTCAAAAAAACTCCCAAATTTCACGTGAAAAATCGAGGGAACCACTAACTCTAAAATTAAGACTATCGGAAAGTAAAGTCATTGACAGAAAAGTGATCAGCATAGGAGAATATACACCAGAAGAAGAAGTCGAAGAACTCACAAAATTAATAAATGACTTTCGAGTAAGTCTTGCGAAGAATTTAGAAGAATTAGGGTGTACTAAATTGTTAGAAATGAACATCATAGAAAAATCTGAAAGCCACCTGGTAAATTTTAAACCTCACACATCTAGTAATGCCGATCGCAAAACGTTGAAAAAGATTTTTAAAGATCACAGATCAGTCGAAATTGTTACAGACACAGACTCAGATTAAGCAAGCCCAGCGTTTTTGATAAAATGCGAGAACATAGAACCCAGAGCAGTAATACATTTTTTTTACCTCAAGGCTATCTTCAAATTCTGCTTGGCAAAGAGGTGAAACAAAAAATTACGGAATAAAGTTGTAATGTTCTATATCTAGATGGCCTTTTGATTACGGCAAAGACTTGCCCAGAGATGAAAAAAAAGCTCATTTTAGTTTTCGCAGCGTTAAAAGAAGCAGGAATAACATTAAAACTATCTAAATGTCAGCTTCTTAGAAATATAGTACAATATTTAGGTTTCACTCTTTCGAAGGAAGGCCTATAACCTTCTGATGCGAAAAACGAGTGTACTGGTAAATTTCCTCAGCCAGTAGATGTTTACGGAATATGCCGATTTCTAGGTTTTTTAGGTATGTTCCTAAATTTTCAGAAATCTCAGAACCGTTATCCAATCTGATGCGAAAGAATACTGAATTTATCTAGAATAAAGATGAAATCAAAGCATTTGAAGAATGAATTAACTGAGCATGTAGTAACCAACTTTATAGATTTACAACGCTCAAGCTACGACAGAATTACACTGCGATGCTAATTCTAAAGGACTTGCGGTAATGCAGATGCAAAAAGGCTCTAAGGAAAAATTTCATTTGGTGTAAGCGATTAGTCGGCGAACTAGCGAATACGCATAATTTTACCACTCTCGCAAGCTAGAATTCCTAGCAATCGTTTGGGCCATCGCTAGACTGCGCATATTTCTGATAAACATCCAGTTTAAAACCGTTACTGACTGTCAAGCACTTGTTTATTTAATTTCGGAAAAAACAAGAAATTCTCAAGTTGTTGGATAGCAAAATCTATTAGCTGAATATACTTTCTAAATTGTACACAAAGCACGTAAAAAAATGGCCCACGTCGATACCCTCAGTAACTTTGTAATTTCAAATGGGAACCCCAATTTTTTTTATCACAGATTCAGATTCTCCTTTATGAAATACGTAAGTTTTATTTAAAAAAAAACACCCAGTATAAACACGAGGATAAACAAAAATTGTGCTTTGTTCCTGATTCTTTACGCAAAAGCTTAGTGATACAGTTTCGTGATTGCAGAAGACATACTGGAGTAGAACGAACATTGGCTAAACTAAAAGAATTCTACTTCTTTCCTAAATGAGATGTTATGTGAAACAACATATTCACCCGTGTTTACAATGCCTTATAACAAAATCCAAAACAGGACGACAAGCAGGGTTACTACATCCCATTCCACCTGGAGAGCGACCCTTAGTTATCATACATGTTGAACACGCAGGGCCTTTGCCAACTACTCTTATAAAAAATTAATATGTCGTGGTTACAACTAATAATCTTTCCAAATTTGTCATTATGACCTGAGAAAAAATATTTCGTCTTGGCTCGTATCTAAGATGGCTATGTTTCGCTGGCGGCCAAGGGCGAGACTTAGGAGTCGGAAATGTAAGTCTTGAGTTTACGACGGGTTTTGAAGACAAGCCGAGGTGGACTTGTCTTAAGATGAGAAGTTTTATTGTAAATTTTAAGACCAGTCGAGGTGGACTTCTCTAATACGAGAAGTTTAAGTCTTGATAAATAAACAGAGTTTTTTCTAAAGAAAATTATATTACCAATTTATGGCTTTAATATTTTCCAGGGTAAAAATTACAAATATTTTCGTTTGTGAATTGTATTGTCTATTATACTCCGACATCTACAAACTATGGACCCCACCGGCAGGGCCTGCCATTTCCAGGAATCAGGTAGCTAGACTGGGACCAAACATTTGACATCAGATGAGGATTAAAATTTGACAACCGATAAAACTTGTAATTTTGTAATAAATAATTTGCTCATTCAAAACTCGAAACCTGTTAGTCTCAAGAAATACAGGCATATAAAATTTTCCGCTAAAATATTAGAACTGTGATTTGCTACAAGTATCTAGTGAATTGTTGACGATAGGAAAAAATGGATAACATTTTTATATTTGCCATTCAAAAAACATAATTATTGCAATTAAACAAAAGTATTAATACATACAACATAAATACCATAAAGGTAAATAATATAAACATTCTTTGAAACTTGAAGATTAGTGATGACCCTAGGAGGTCTTGGGAGCCTTTTGTTGTCGGTGTCATTGAGTTCGGCTTGAAGACGAAGAATGAAGTCTCGCTGGCGGCCACGAGCGAGACTTACAAAAACGGATTGGCTATATCTTGGCTATGTCTGGGATAAAGACTAGCCAAGACGAATTATTTTGACTCGGGGAAACAGCAAAAAGACGTATCAGAAGAAGGTACAGTACGGGCACTTGAAGACATGATTATAGACTTCGAAGCCCCCGCTAGAATGATCTCTGATAGAGGTACATGTTTTACTTCTCAAGAATTCCACCAATTCTGCCAAAAACACGGAATCAAATAGACCTTGAACTCAAGTCATCACCCTCAAGCTAATGGGTTGGTAGAAAGGAATAACGCTACACTGATGCCAGCAATTTTGGCTAGCATTCTTTATGCAAAAGGTCATGACTATGGTGTAAATTTATTCTTATTTATTATATTATATTATTACATTCTTATCATTCTTCGACATGAGTAAAAGTCAAAATTTCTAGGATGGCCGAGTTTTAGGGACAATTTCGCTAAATCAAAACGTTAACAGCTTGGGCCGAGAAATGCGCTAGTAAGGAGTGCGTGCTGACGATCGATATGATTTAGTGTCATACGAGTAATAAACTTTTATCTTTTATAATAAACTGTTTAAATATCATTTTACATCCACGAGTATTCAATGTTGTCGACCTGACATAAATTCCCTGATCACAATTTTAAAGCCAAATGCAGAAATCACATATTCGGCCATCATATTGGATCAGCCATTTTGTTTTATTGCCTTTTTCACTTCAGATTCGTATTCATCGACGCCAAAAACACCATAATCCTAAATTGCAGTAAAATCAAATGTATTTTAGCATACTCGTCCATCATATTGGATCAGCCATTTTTCTTTTTTTGAATGAAAAATTAAAATTTTTAATTAAAAATTTTTTCAAAGTTTTTTTTTAAAGTTTTTTTTTAATGAAAAAAATGTTTAAGTTGTACTTTGAAAAAGATAACTGTGCTCATCGCGATCCGGAAGAAATTTCGAACACAGATGCTAAAAACATTACTCAATATGAATTCGAGTCAATCAAAAACCGGTGAAAAAAGTGCATAACTCGCCTTATCATAATCCGCACGAAAAAAATGTTTAATTTAGTTTAAAGAACAAGAAATTCATTGACGAGTGCCTGCCTCGTCAAAGGCGTTGAAAGAAGTACCTGCCAGCTAATATTTTTAATAATATTCTTGAAAAAGCTCTTATAGTACCAAAATCTCAAGTAAAAAATTCTTTTGAATTTAAAGATATAATAATTAAGAAAACAATTCCACCTGATCATATCACGGCTTCTCATAATGTGTCTTCTTTATTTACTAACGTTCCAATTGATTTAGTTATTAATAGTATTTTAAGTAGATGGATTAATATAAAAAACTACACAAAATTACCTCTTGATAAATTTGAAGAAGGAATAAAATTCTTAAAGGAAAAAACAGTATTTAAATTTAATAACAGTTATTATAGACAAATATTTGGAACACCTATGAGTTTTCCCATTTCTCAAGTCCTAGCTGATTTAGTTATGCAAGATTTAGAATCCAATGTTATAAAAAATTTAGATTTTTCTTTAACCACATATTTTAGATATGTAGACGATAAGTTTATTATTTTACCGAAAGATAGACTACTTTATGTTATAAATAGATTTAATTCTTATCATCCTAGACTTAAATTTACGTATGAAATTGAAAGCAAAATTATATTCCTTTTTTAAATGTTACAGTTATAAAAACTGACTCAGGTGATATCATTACAGATTGGTATCGTAAAGGTACTTATTCTGATAGGTATTTAAATTTTTTTTCTAACCATCCAATACAACACAAAATTCCTATAGTTGAAAATCTTATCGATACAGCTCTTAAATTATCACATTAATCATTTCACAGGTGAAATATTGAATTTGTAAAAAAAAACTATTTATTTAAATAATTATCCAAAAACAAATTTAACCAAATTTCTCTGTTTTTAAATATACAACAATAGATAACTTATATTGCTAATATTTGATCTTCTAAATTATTAACTTTTTCAAATTGGTGAATTTCTCACTTAATTCTTTATATTAGTGTAATTTTTACTTACATTCAATTAATCATCAACATCAGTAGGTAACATTTCAATTTGTAATGATTGTTAATAATTTACAATTCTTTTTGTTTAATTTTAGTTATTAGAATTATTTAGGAATTTTAGTACCTTTTATATAAATTGATTATACGGCATTGCTATTTCTGTCTTTGTTAATGTTTCTCTTTCTCTTTTTCTGGTTTGAAAAATAGAGCAAAACGACAGTTCTGTCTCTGCTCTTTTCACAATGTTTTTTATCAAATTATTATTGTTAATTACAATTTTTGAACATACTATTGAAATTTAAATATAAACATAAAGTTGAAAATATAAACAAAAATTTAACTTGAAAGAAGATAACCTAAAGGTACATATATCAATTCCATTTCTTAACAACCTCACTTTTTCACTTTTTTGTTACACTTACTGTTATAACTAAAAAATTTTTTATATCAATTTTTTCCACAATTTTTTATAGAACAATGGGAAAAGGAGAATTTGGAACTGTTTTATACTGCATGATCATGTTTATAGACTTCTCTTTTTAATTATCGTGAGGAGGAAAACTATTTGTTTTCGAAACGTCGATGAATTGGTATAAAAGATCTAATAAATGAATTCTTTCGAGAAAAAAGTATTCTAAACCTGATTTCAGGTGCCTGTCTTCACAAATATGTTGTCCAGCACCACAAGGCTGCGCTACATTGCACTGCCCTGGTGACTTGCTATCGGTTGGGAAATTATTTTCTTGTAATTTTAAATTATTTCAATCAACTGGCGATATTAACAATGATACCGTTAGCATTGCAGAAAATGAGTGATAGCGAAAGTAGCGAGGATCTATCCGACGATGATCCCATAAGCGTCTAAATGTATTTTACTTTTTTTTCGTATAAGTAAAAACCTATACTACATTATGATATAGAAATAGTTTGATTTCTTTATGTAAATACCCTATTTCCCATTGTAACGTGTTACACATTTGAAATAACAACAAAATAATTTAAAAAAGGATAGCAAGTCACCGGGGATGTAGCGGAGCCTTTGGTAGCTAGCAGGCGATATAAAACCACATATTTGTGAAGGCAGGCACCTGAAATCAGGTCTTAGAGGCAGGCAGTCGTCAATGAATTTCTAGTGCTTTAAACTAAATTATAAATTTTTTTCGTGCGGATTACGATAAGGCGAGTTATTCATTGTTTTTACCGGTTTCTGATTGACAGGCGATATTTCGCAACCGATTTCGAGTGGCAGGCACTCGAATTCATATTGAGTAATATTTTTAGCATCAATGTGCGAAATTTCATCCGAATCGCGATGAGCACAGTTATACTTTTCAAAATACAACTTTAAAATTTTTTATAAACAAACGCAACCGATCTGAGCAGGCAGGCACGCGATTTCATATTGTATATCAACAGGGCTATTTTCTGTAATTTTTCCAGCCGGAATGAAATCAGCCCGACCTAAGTGTCGCTGCCTCTCGGCCTATAACAAGTTTCGACCGAATTTAAGAAGGCTTCCATATTTGAAACAGCTTTTTGCGATTTCGTTTCACTGTGGGGCGGTCGCAGCAGACCGTAACTCCAAATTTCTCAGCAAGTTTTTTTTTGTGAGAACCATTGTTATGTGACTTTATTCAAATATATAAAAAATAATTTCTTCTATGCCCAACTCTATCAGCGACTTTGGCAGCCTTGCTATGCTGACTCTGCAAGTCACGTGACCAAATTCAACAAACGTTGAATTGCTTGCAGTTCTAATATTTTCGGCAGTGTTACAAAAATTTAGCCTTCACGCTACTACAAATGGGCGATAGAGTCGTAAAGTAGATTTACCGTGTCATGACCCACTTCTTGAAATATACTAAATAATTTGCATACTTAATATTGTTAATGACTGGAATTCCTGTCGCCCGATATAACTTCACTAATCTTCACTAGAAAAGGTATTTTTGTTTCTAATTAAATTGTGGATCATTTTTGCTGCCAATATTAATACAATTTTATTTTCCGCTTTCTTTATGAACTACGCACATGGATTCATTAACTATTTTTATCACGTCGGTATTTTTTAAACGAGTAATGACGTATGTCCACTTGAATTATCACCATTCTCTATTTGCTGTGAGAAAAAAAGAGAGAGCAGCCAACATAATCTTTTCACTGTTGACAAGGTCGCGTAAAGTTTTTAGTTTTAGGCTAGACGGAATTCTCTCGTTTAACCCTACTCGATTAAATCTACGCGTACCCCGCCTAACTATTCCGTTTTACTATCTATTTCCTTTTTTCGTTTACTTTTCTTTTTAAATTTTAAGATTCCACTCGGTACTTGATGTTAACGTTATTTATCATGGGGCTGCCGACAGCTAAAAATAATTCGAAAAATGATACTGGAGAAATTATCTCTGAAGTGGATAAATCGAATTATTTTCCCGTTTAGAACTTTAATTTTTGTAATCTCTTATCCGTGAGAATGTTTTAAGAGTGGTGTGGTTTGATCATCATTTTTACCATTAAATATATGTTCTTTCATACGTGTGTTAGTGATTCTACCTGTTCGTCCAAAGTAAATACCATCACATTCTTTACAATCAACGCCACATATAACAAAAGATTTTTGTTCTTTTTTAATTGGTTTTTTTCCTGTGTTAAAGCATTAAAAACTATATTTGTTTGATACAAAAACTAAATTTAAATCGGTACTTTTACCTGCTTCTATTATTGTCCATTTAAGGTGCTCGATATAAGGGATTACCATATATGTTTTTTTCTCGAAAACAATGGCTAAGTTTTGCAATAAAAAAATACTTTTTTTCTTCATTTCAAAAACCTTTAGGTTCATGTTTTAGATAATAAGGTTAAAAGATGTCGATCATTTAGAGATCATCGAAATCGGTCGATTATTTTTTGAGCTATATGTCCCGCCAGTTTTGAAAATGCAGTTTTGAGAAAAACGCGTTTAAAAACGCGCCTCTCGTGGAGTCCGTTCGCCGCTGGACATATGCTTCAGGCTATCGGCATTTAATATTAGAAGGTCTTCGAATTTCGTTCTGGGACTTTGAATTTACATTCTTAAGGTGTTAAACTAACATTTTATGCAATAAATTTTGTTTCGATTTTTTGAAGCCGATAAAGGTATCTCTCCCCTTAACTACTGATTTAACTTTATTTAATGAGGGCAATATAAAGAGGTAATTGATTTACCTTATGCTCGATAAGTATTAGCCAAATGTTCAAGGCATAGCATGTACCGTCGAATACGTCTCTCTCGGATCATAGACAGATATGCTTCTCCTTGACAGCCGATAAACCTCAGGCTCAAAGGTATAGGAATCCTAACAAGCGGAGTGTGCGTAACGGGGGACACGGATTTTAATCATCTTTTGCAAGCGAAGAGAGCTTAATTTAAGATGAAAAAAAGCTCGAACCGTTTGCTTAGATAGAAAGTGGTTTACGAGAAAAAAGTGTGGCAAGAAATCTATAATTAAGGGTGTGTCACACATTTCATTTTAGTCTTCAGTCAGATATCAGACTTCATTGCTTCGAAAGGAGTGTTCAATGAACACCGAAACGTTGGTAAATTTTTGAAAATGTTTTTGACTGTGATTTTAAAAACAATTGACAATATGACAAAAAAGGGAAAAAGGATTTGGAGGTGGCCTTCTTTTTATTTTCTCTTTTTTCATTTTTTATTTTAAATAGAGACATTAAAAAGTGTGTTGTCCAAATATAATCTTTGGATTCTTGTTCATTTTTTATTAGTTACCCAAAAATTTCGTAGTTTATTAATTTCGAGTGACGACGAAGAACAATGTTTTTGAAACAAAAAAAGTTTGTTCCACGAGAAAATTCAGAATGAGTTTCGTGAAAGTAACTTTTGAAAGCAAGCAATTACTTATCACATATAAAATAGAAATAAAATAATGCGATGCTTGTAAAAGATAGAAAACGCATGAGCAGAATGTTCGAACCTTTAAAAATACAAAACAAATGCCGTTCGCTTTTTAAACACACACCCGGGGTTTGTTTGTGTATTATACGGCACCCAAAGCGCCGCCGCGCTGCGCCGTAACACAGGCACATAGATACTCTGTTAAAACTGAATGCACTGCCGCTTGGGGACCCTTTATCTGCCCCCTCCATCACGCCACTCTTCTGATGACATCTGCTCTCGCTGCATTTCTCCGTTTTAGAAAATAAAATTCGTTTTGGTGAAACACTCAAGCCATCTAGGGGATAAAACTTGATACACAATAATATAATTTTCAAGTAAAATCGATTTCAACAACTTACTTATTACTTGGTACCAGCCAGGAAAGAATTTCTTGATTGTCCAATCTGCCGTCACGATTTTTGTCATGCTCGTGATCGAACTTATCTTTTTCAATTAAGAGCCATTCTTTATCTTCGCTTTTCGCTCTATTCCCCAGAAACTCTTGGAAGTCAATGTATCCATCGTTGTTTGAATCTTTATCTGCTATAGCTTGTGTTAAGAGCAAGGGAAACATTCTTGGTGTCTCTTCAGGATGCGTATAAGCTTTAAATTCTTCTGAAGTTAAGTATCCATCATCATTAATGTCAGCGGCTTCAAATGTAGCCTTATCATCACTTATTAACTTGTCATCAAGGGCTAAGTCTTCGGGATCAGATCCGTAAGAATCTTGCAGAATCTCTTCCCAGCTTACTTTACCGTCTTCATTTGAGTCCGCGTCCTCGAGACGATCTTGCGACTCCTCCATCGACAACATTCTACATCAAAAATATAATTTTCAGCGTCAAAAGTTAAACAGAATTCCTAAAGAAAATAAAGAACTTACAAGCGTAGTATGCGTAACGGTGGACACTGATCTCCGTAATCTTTTGTGAGCGAAGAGAGCTTAATTTGAGATGAAAAAAGCTCAATCCGTTTGCTAAGATAGAACTTTTATAGCTTTTCATAAGCAAAAAATAAATTTAAAAAAATGATATGCATGACAAATAAATTAAAGGTGCCTGAAAATGTAAAAGTGGAAGTTGGATTACAAATATTGAGATTTAAAATAAAGCATGCAATATCAGGTCTAGAAAATATTATGTAATTATTAAAAACCTGTTTAAAAATATCGCTTGATAATTAAATACGACACCAACATGTAATACAAATGTCAAAGTGCCTAAAAACGTTATTCATTATCATCGCCGTCTTCGGAAACAGATTTGGTGCAAACTTTAGTATGATGATCATCGTAAAAAATGTTTAAAATATAGGTATTCTTCAGCGCGAGGACGCGGACGTCCTCGTACTGCCTAATACTGTATTCTACATTTTAAATTTTAATACTTGTAATTCAACTTTCGCTTTTATAATGTTATGTACTTTTAATTTATTTTTCATGAATATAATTTTTTTAAACTTATTTTCTAGTTCATAAAAGTGTATAAAAATTGCAAAATAATAACTTTTATTGCTTAAAAATAATTTATTACGTGCTGCAATCATCAACTTATTGACAAAAAAAATTTTGTGTCAAAGATAAGAATTTTTCTATTCTTAAAATACATTTTTTTCTACATATTTATTATTGTTTTTATAGTATGCATGCATATTTACGGTTAAACTATTGAAAAAAAGAATTAGAAACCAAATTTATTTTAAAGTACGAGGACGTGAGCGCATGACGGCAGACTCTGTAGCCTAGAACTTAGATCATTACTTTATCACTGCTTGCTCGATCGCTCCACAATTCGACCGTTAGTCATCCCGCGCGGATTTCTTTCAACCCTTTTTCTTTCGTAAGCCGTTTTTTATCTAAGCAAACGGTTTGAGCTTTTTTTATCTCAAATTAAGCTCTCTTCGCTCACAAAAGATTATTAAAATCCGTGACCCCTGTCACGCGCACTCCCCTTGTCAAATTATAAATTTTTATACATCTGACTTTGGACACAAATTTTTTCTTACGTCAGTTACATTTATATGAACATTCGTACTACAATCATTTTTTGACACCTGTTTTTGACTCCATGTACCTCTTTTTCTTAAAAATCGATGATAAATTTTTCATTTTATGAGGAAACTTGTAAAAGTTTCGAAACGTCATTATGTTAAATCTTCACTATATTTAAACTCGTTATCATGACACAATAAAAAACAATTGTCTGGAAGGTGTTGTTGACTCTTATCGCCACTTTTATCCATGTCATATTCCCAGACGTTAATAACACGAAGAATTGAGCATCACATCCATTCTTCAATAACTATATTCAATTTTAGTTTTATTTTGTAATTAATTAAAAGTAAGTTATCAGTATGTAAAATTGTATTACTATATTTTGATCAAATGAAATATGTATTATCCTCATAGCGTGCGATAATGTGTCATGGCTATTCAAGGAACTGTGCATTGCGGATGTCCCTATAATCGTGATCGATATTTGACAAACTCAAAGGTACTACAAGCAGATACTGCTTCGTTTTAAGTAACAGAAATGCTTTCTTCATCTCGAATTTATTTGAGCTACTTCGAGCTGAAATCTTAATGAAATAGTTCAACATCAAGCATCTCTCATATGGAGAAGAATACTCGTTGCAATAACAGCGGACTGACATAACTTGTGGCGAATAAACTGTTATTTATTTTATAGTTGCTTGTGCTTATCTTTAAATCTACCGACTCATAAATATGAGAAATTGGTGTAAAAATAAATGACCGGGAGCCCAGTAGTAATAAGCTAATTGGGAAGAATTAAAAACAATACAGTGCGTGAATGCCTATAAATTTGTAAAGAAGTAATTTAATCTTCAAATCTGCTTTCGCCCGAATTCGGCAAAAAAAAATCAGCAAGCCTACTTCATTTGAATGCGTCAGCACTAATCAAAATTGCACGATGCAATTGGTATGAATTCGTTAGCGCTCATGCTGTTAAAAATTGGCCGTTTTTTCTCGCTTGTTTTTAACTCCATGTATCTATTTTTCTTAAACTTCAATGATTACTTTTTAATCTGATGAGGAAACTTGCAAAAGTTTCGAAACGTCATTTGTTACATCCCTAAATTTTACAAAAATTGATGTAACGCCTAGCTAGGTGCAACCTACCTTACCCCACATCTTTCCGGCTAACTCTATTAACTACAAGTAATAGAATTACCGATCTTCTCTGAGTTTTAACCTGAGTATGGTAGCTGCACTACGGTCGGTAAGACAGAGACCACAAGATACTACCATGGTATTACCATGAAGGAGTGAGAACTCAGAGGCTACCGATAACTTAGCATACGTTCGGTTAATGAGAGATTGTAATTGCAAACTCCACCGCTATAAGATAATTGAGTATATTTAATAACATACGAAAGTATGCATATTCCTAATAGTCTGAAACATAAGCAATAACAAAGTAAAACTAATTATATGGAACATGAATACACAGTACTATATACAGCCTATAGCTAAGCTAACGTACAAAATCCACAACTCTAAAAGAGCGAGAAAAGAGGCAATCGGTAACCGTAGACATTAGAAGAAGGAAACTCACTCGTCGGTCACTCGTGTAACCTGACACCCATTAGAGTAATTCAATGTTTAATTTTATATGCTTATAAAATTATTAGAACTGTACGTGCCGATAGCATTATTTCACCGTACGTGCCGATCGCATAATTGCACGCCCATAGGGAGTAAGGATTATATAAACCCCGGACACCTCCCTGTTCATCGTCTTTACCGTTCAAGCAGTCATACTGTTCACATCATTTACGAACCGCTTTGATTAAGTCGCGAGCTTTTACCTCACCGTGAAATATCCCTAAACGGAGAACCGCTTTGATTAAGATTCGAGCTTTTATCCTACTGTGAAATGGTAACGTGGAATATAACTTCGAACATAAGTCCCTTCGGATGAGACTTTCGGTCGTCGGTTTTGTCGCTGCTCTACGATAAACACGGAGATCCAATCGACAAGCAAACCCTCTCTCGCCCTTTCTTTCCAAGACAGGGAAACGTAAGTTTATTTTATTGTAACTGTATACTATTTATCTGTTCTTATCTTTAATAAATCTGTCAAACTTCAACTACATTAATTTATTTAAACACTGCATACTAACCCAGTTCCCATAGAACTGAAAAGTGACACATAAACCTACAATAAATAATTGGTCAGGTCTTACCAGCCTGACATAATCAGCACACTGGTCTCTCTCTTTTCCTATTTTTCATATTACCCTCGCATTTTGCTCGGGAAGTGACACATTATGTCAAATCTTTACTAGATTTAACCCAAGAACAACAACGTATGGGTGGAATCCCACCCAAGCTTTGATTAATTGAAGCTACGCATGCGTGGAGATTTCTTATCACTTTCTCCTGCCCAGTACCCTCAAATCCAATCTTGTTCTTACCTTTGCAGGTCAGGAGGGACAGGAAAGGCTATTCATTTTGCGACAAATGTGGTAAATGTTTACGTGGTGAGCATAAAAAAGTGATTTCCTGTGGCTGCCTGAATGCTGATGATCTTCCGGAATAATTTGATTCAGAAACATGATACCTACTACACCCCAAGTTGTTGTTAGTGTTCTGAAAGTTCACGTTGTTGTTCTTGGGTTAAACTCGTTCTGATGAAACAATAAAAAAAAAAAAACAATTGTCTGGGAGTTGTCGTAGACACTTCTCTCCACTTTCATAAAATAAAAAGCATTTAAATTGTAATAAATCCTTTATTTAAAAAAAAAAATCGTAAAATCTTCACATACGTCATTTAAAGCTATTGTGTGAACAATACAAAGGTTTAAAATTTCATTTCGTAAATAAATGCAATTCCAAATTCTTTAAAGGGAATCCCTTAGATCGATCCGTCCAACTCTGAGGTAACCGTTTTAACTCGAACCGCGTGCACCCCGATCTTCTCCCGCATAGTACTTAATGATTCGACCTACAGTCCATGTAGGCGGGGAGGGAAAGGATCATGACTAAGGGGCCGTACTTAAATTACGTAACGGATTATAGACCCTCTCTAAGACCGCTCAATCCCCCCTGTAACGAACCAGAACAAAATATTTCTACCAGCCCCCCCCCCCCAACCCTCTTACTGAACGTACTTTGTGGTTTCTAGAAATAATAAGATATAGGACTTGAAAAAAATTGACACTTTTTGTATTTAGGATAATACATGCTTTGCAAGTTAAGATTTATACACATCAATATTTATACATAATGAGAGAAGTTTTAGGAATTGAAATTTAAGAATCTTAAATTAGATTGAAATCAAATTCAAAATCCCATTTAACGTCCAACACTCAAGTCAATGTTCTTATACTTTGTTCTAGATTCATCTTTTTTGGTGGAACATTAATCTTCTTGGTAGAAATTTCATCTTTTTGATTAAAAATGTAATAATTTTGTTGAAAATTCATTTTTTGCCTGAAAATTTTCATTTTCAAATTTTCAAATTTTAGGCGCTTCGAATTCAAACTTATTTAAATTCAAAAGTTTTCAATTGTGAATTATTAAAATTTTAAGTTAAATACATTTAAGTTTAAAATTTAAAAATTTGATATTCAAATTTTCGATATTGTCTGCCTTTAATTTTGAACCGCAAAATATGAATTTTCAACAAAAAGTTAGCTATAACCCGATTAGTTGAATTATAACGAAATAGTTAAAAATTTTATCATATAGACGAATTTTTACCCAAAAAATTAGATTTCTATAAAATGGTTTAATTTTATAACCATTTAATATGAATTTTAAACAACAAAGTTAAATTTGAACCAAATAGTTGAATTTCCAACCAAATATATTAATTTTCAACTGAAAAGACATATTTTGAAGGAAATAGTTACATTTTCAACCAAACAAATGAATTTCCAACTAAAATTATGAATCTTCTTTTGAAAAAAAATGAATTTTCAACCATTAGATTAATTTTCAACGAAAAAACACTAATTCTCAATCGAAAATGTAATAGTCGACATTTCAACTAGAAAAAAGCTTAATTTTAAATCAAAAAGAGTTTAATTCATCTAAAAAAGACGAATTTTCAAAAAAATAGTTTAAAAAAGTTTTTTTTTAAATTTCAATAAAAAAAATATTAATTTTCAACAACAAAACATTTTTAACCAAGTAATTGAGTTTTCTACTAAAAAGGTGAATTTTCAACCAAGAAAATTAATTTTATACTAAAACAGACGATTTTTTAACAAAATACGTGAATTTTTAACTAAAAAGAATCAGTTTCAACCGAAACCAGAATAGTTAAATTTTCAGTCAAACAATTAATGTTCAAACAAAAAAAGAACGAATTTCCAGTTAGAATATGAATTTTTAAATTAAAAAAAAAATTATTTTCAACAAAATAGTTCAATTGTCAAATAAAAAAAATTAATCATTAACAAAAAAGGTGAAATTTCTACCATGTACTTCCTCTACACTTTTGCTTAGTTATTTTGAATTCTCTTTCGTTAAAGCTCCTTAGGTTTCAGAGAACACATTCTCATCACGCGTCTCACGGAAAAAAAAGGTAAAAAGAAAATTTTTGGATCTAATGTAGGCAAAAAAATTTGTTATTAAACAATTTATTTTTGATTAAAACTATCTTCTCTTAGAGGTAACGCTAGAAAGTTGCGGTTTTTTTCTGAAATTTTCAGCTTTGACTTTTTAGTTAGGAATAATTAATAAATTTTAATAATAATTCAAACAAAAAGGCTTCCAGTAACTACTTCAAGAAAAATTTATATTTAATATGATCAATATAGAAAATTTTGAAGTATATTTCAAATATCTGTTTTAGTTCAAAAAGAATATATTCAAAAACAAGAAAGGGAATGTTTAAAAAATGACTCACTATATTGTTTATTTATTATTTGTTCATAATTAAAAAGCTGAAGCAAAGTTAAACATTTCTGAAAAACCCGCAACTTTCTAATAATTATCTAATAGAGATAGTTACAAGCAGTGATAATTTATTTAAACAATTATTTTTGCTACATTGAATTAACTATTAACTCACTGTTAGTGAAAAGTAGACAAATAGTTCAAAACTTCAGAAAAAACCGCAATTTTCTAGCATTATTCAAATGGAATATTATTAATATTTATAATAAATTGTTTAAAAAATCAATTTTGGTAATTTTAATCAATTATTTATCTCACTCTAATTGAAAATTGGACGAAAGTGAAATTTTTTTGAAGAAACTGCAATTTTCTCTCATTATTCTAAGATAAAATTATTAACGATAATAATTAATTGTTTAAACAATCATATTTCTTGACATTAATTAAGTATTCCCTAACTATAATTGAAAATTGGATAAAAAGTGAAATTTTGTTGAAAAAACTGAAATTTTCTATCATTATTCAAATGGAATATTATTAATATTTATTGCAAATTGTTTAAACAAATAATTTTGTTAACTCTCATCAATTATTCATTTCACTCTGATTGAAAATTTGACAAAAGTGGACATTTTTTGAAGAAACTGCAATTTTCTAGCATTATTCTAAGAGAATATTACGAAAAATGATAATAAATTGTTTAAACAATTATGTTTATTGACATTAATTATGACTTCACTCAAATTGAAAATTGGACAAAAAGTGGAAACTATTTGAAAAATCCGCGACTTTTTAACTCTATTCTAAGAGAAAATTGCTAAAAACAATAATAAAATGTTTGAACAATTA
Organism: Andricus grossulariae; assembly: GCA_011634705.1. NCBI lineage: Eukaryota > Metazoa > Arthropoda > Insecta > Hymenoptera > Cynipidae > Andricus > Andricus grossulariae. Next base: position 25,628,270 of record JAABKJ010007545.1, on the reverse strand, counting down.
ATTTTAACATCTATTTATTATTAATATAAATTAGTACTTTATGTATTAGAAAAAATTTGCTTAAAAAAAACAAAAAAAATCATAATTAGCGCCAAAAGCTCGCAAAACCCATTTTTTCACGTATGGGTTTTTTTGCGACCATATAAAATAGACTTATGTGAGTGTTATTTTCAAAGTAATATTTTATTCATATTCTATGGTTAATTGTGAAGAGAAGTGTTGAGTTTCAGCTCGATTCAGCTAATATTGACGGTTCTGAATAAAATTTACAAAAACACCTTTGTTTCTTATGGGAAATACGTACCAAACGTCATGGGGCTTGCATCACCTCTAAATATCATTTTTTTCAAAACAGAACAAAAGTTTTCACTTTTTTGTCGATTCAAACAAATTTCCGGGCGATATCCATGAAAATTCCACAACAAAAATTTGGATCACCCTAGTTTCTATCCGTCCCTCACACTTCTTTCCAAGGAAGGAAAGTGAGGAAAATGAGGGTATGGGAAGCAGGAAAAGTTGTGAGGGAAAGGGTATGGATAATGAGGGGAGGGGAAGTAGGATAAGTGAGGAGAGGGTAAGTAGGGTAAATAAGGGGCGGGAGAGTAGAGGCAGTGATGGGAAACGAGGTGAGGAGAAGTATCGGAAATTAGGGGAGCGGAAGTACAGGAAGTGAGGGTAAATGAGGGGGTAGAAAAGTTAGGGGAACAGTGGGATGGGGAAGTAGTAAAAGGAGAGTTTCAGCTGAGGAAGTGAGGAGAGGGGGAAGTAGATAAGGTAGCAGGTATATGTATGAGTCTCAGCTTCGGAAGTGAGGAGAGGAGGAAGTAGATAAGGAAGAGGAGGTAGAGGAAGCGAAGGTTGAAGTATGAGGAGAGGAAGAAGGTGTATGTATGTCAGCTGCGAAAATGAAGAGAGGAGGAAGTAGATGAGGGAGAAGTTAAGGCAGATAGAGGAAGCGAAGGTCAAAGTATGTGGAGAGGAAGCAGCTGTGTGCATGAGTGTCAGCTGTGGAAGTGAGGAGAGGGGAAAGTAGATAAGAAAGAAGTTGGATCAGGCAGGATAAGTGAAGGTTGAAGTATGAGAGAGAAAGCTGGTGTTTGTACGTCAGCTGCGAAAGTGAGGAGAGGAGGAAGTAGATGAGGGAGAAGTTAAGGCCGGTAGAGGAAGCGCAGATTGAAGTATGAGGAGTGTCAGCTGCGGAAGAGAGGAGAGAAGGAAGTTGATAAGGAAGCAGTTGGAGCAGGTAGAGGAAGCGAAGATTGAAGTATGAGGAGTGTCAGCTGCGAAAGAGAGGAGAGAAGGAAGTAGATAAGGAAGCAGTTGGAGCAAGTAGAGGAAGCGAAGATTGAAGTATGAGGAGTGTCGGCTGCGAAAGAGAGGAGAGGAGGAAGAAGATAAGGAAGCAGTTTGAGCAGGTAGAGGAAGCGTAGGTTGAAGTATGAGGAGAGGAAGAAGGTGTATGTATGTCGGCTGCGAAAATGAAGAGAGGAGGAAGTAGATGAGGGAGAAGTTAAGGCAGGTAGAGGAAGCGAAGGTCAAAGTATGTGGAGAGGAAGCAGCTGTGTGTATGAGTGTCAGCTGTGAAACTGAGAAGAGGGGAAAGTAGATAAGAAAGAAGTTGGATCAGGCAGGAGAAGCGAAGGTTGAAGTATGAGGAGAGGAAGCTGGTGTTTGTACGTCAGCTGCGAAAGTGAGGAGAGGAGGAAATAGATGAGGGAGAAGTTAAGGCCGGTAGAAGAAGCGAAGATTAAAGTATGAGGAGTGCCAGCTGCGAATGTGAGGAGAGGAGAAAGTAGACGAGGGAGAATTTAAGGCAAGTAGAGGAAGCGAAAGTCAAAGTATGTGGAGAGGAAGCAGCTGTGAGTATGAGTGTCAGCTGCGGAAGTGAGGAAAGGGGGAAGTTGATAAGAAAGAAGTTGGATCAAGTAGAGGAAGCAAAGATTGAAGTATGAGGAGAGGAAGCAGCTGTATGTATGAGTGTCAGCTGCGGAAGTGAGGAAAGGGGGAAGTATATAAGAAAGAAGATGGATCAGGTAGGGGGAGCGCAGGTTGAAGTATGAGGAGAGGAACAGTTTTATGAATGTCAGCTGCGGACGTGAGGAGAGGAGGAAGTAGATAAAGGAGAAGTTAAGGCAGGTAGAGGAAGCGAAGGACAAAGTATGTGGAGAGGAAGCAGCTGTATGTATGAGTGTTGGCTGTGGAAGTGAGGAGAGGGGAAAGTAGATAAGAAAGAAGTTGGATCAGGCAGGTGAAGCGAAGGTTGAAGTATTAGGAGAGGAAGCTGGTGTATGTATGTCAGCTGCGAAAGTGAGGAGAGGAGGAAGTAGGTGAGGGAGAAGTGAAAGCTGGTAGAGGAAGCAAAGATTGAAGTATGAGGAGTGTCAGCTGTGAATGTGAGGAGAGGAGAAAGTGGATGAGGGAGAAGTTAAGGCAGGTAGAGGAAGCGAAGGTCAAAGTATGTAGAGAGGAAGCAGCTGTATGTATGAGTGTTAGCTGCGGAAGTGAGGAGAGGGGGAAGTAGAAAAGAAAGAAGTTGGAGGAGGTAAAGGAAGCGAAGGTTGAAGTATAAGGAGAGGAAGCAGGTTTATGTATGTCAGCTGCGAATGTGAGGAGAGGAGGAAGTATATAAGGAAGAAGTTAAGGCAGGTAGAGGAAGCGAGGGTCAAAGTATGTGGTGAGGAAGCAGCTTTATGTATGAGTGTCAGCTGCGAAAGTGAGGAGAGGGGGAAGTAGATAAGAAAGAAGTTGAATCAGATAGAAGAAGCGAAAGTTATAGTATGAGGAGAGGAAGCAAGTGTATGTGTCAGCTGTGGAAGTGAGGAGTGGGGGAAGTAGATGCGGAAGAAGTTGGGGCAGGTAGGGGAAGCGAAGTTTGATGTATGAGGAGGGGAGTTAGGGGAATATAGGGGGAGTAGGGGAGATAAAGTATGGGAGAAGGTTTGAACGACTCAATTAAACTTTTAATAATTTTTTGTAATAAAAATTTTTTGAAATAAATTTTGTTAAATAAAATACCATTCAAAATGTTACTGGAAATCTTTATAACATTTTTTTATTATCTTCAAACCTTTCAAAATTCACACTTTCCTACACTTTAAATAAGATTTCCGGTTCAAATTTGCACTCCTGGTTATTTTTTTTTACTGATTTTATTTTAATTCCCGTCTATTTCCTGGTTATTTCAAGATTATCATTGTTATTAATTAATTTCGCAGTCGCCTGGCAATGCACGATTGTTTCAGAAAGACTTGTGTAAACATTTACATTACTTATGATTATAAATCAGGGTATAAAATATTGGCTTTTATCTCTCAATTCGTGACATATAAAACCTATAGAAACAAGAATGAGAGCGGGAGGATTAACGAGGAAAAGTATAAAGTAATCAGTACTGATTGTCATTTATCGGCGACAGGCGTTGCAGGTGGAAAAGTGCATTGTTTCGTGACAGACTAGAAAAAATTGTTATTTGAATATAATCAAGTGAGCAAAGCACTATTACCAAAAAGAAACACCGTAAGTAAAATACATTTACTGACAATTGTTGACAGAAAGTTATTTATTTAAAAAAACTTAGGAAAATAGACCAATCGAATCTCAAAAAAAAAAAACTTTTTATAAATTTTTCGATTTATACGTAAAAATATATATATATATATATATAGTTATTCAAATTTTCATAATCAAGCATACAATACTGAAGAATTTTCTGCATTCAAAATTACACACTTTTGAATTCTACTAATTTAATTAGAAAAAAGTAAGCAACACTAAGGATTAGTACAAACTTACTAAATAGATTAGTCAAAATATGATTTTTTTAATGAATATATTATAAAAATTGTGAAATAAATAAATAATTATAATAATAAATAAATAATTGTAAAATAAAAACGTTCAATGAAAGAATGCAATTGTGTAACATTTTTAAATTTATTGTTTCAAATGGAAAAATTCAAATTATTTATACACTTAATATATTTTATCTTCCTTGAGAACTCACCTGGCACACTCTTGTTATTTATTAACAAGAACAATTGACAAAAAATGTTTACTAATTAATTAGTTTCCGAAACCACTAAAGTATCAATCAATAATTTCACTAAGTAACTTTAGTAAAACAAAATAGCGATTTTTTTCTATTTCAATAGCAAAATGATAAAATATCAAATTTTATTCCATTAGTCGAATCATCAATTACTAATTCGAATTTAGTGGAAATTTTACTGATTCTTTACTGATTTCGATTAATAGTTAATATTTCATAATTAATAGTTAATAGTCTTCAATTGATAATCGTTAAAATTAAAGTATTTTAAATGGTAAATCTTCAATAGATTTCAACAGATTTTTAAGTTTTACAATTTCAAATTGTCCAAATATAATGATTTACATTTGATATTTTAAATTAATTTGAAATGAATTTCAATTAATCTTTTAAAGTCATCGAACAATTTTATTTTTTATTTACACATCCTCAAAATTGAAAAGTTTTCAATTTCAGCTCATTATAATTGTAAAAATTTGAATTGTAAATCTTTGGAATTGAAGTGTGTTTAATTTTGACAATTTACAATTAAAAATTATTCAAGTTTTGAGTTTTACAATTTAAAATTTTGTAATTTTGATGATTTGAATTCTAAATTTCTTCAATTTGGATGATTTAGAATTGAAAACTTGGTTTCCAAAATTGTTTTTCTCTGATTTCCGTAATCATCGAAATCTAAACAAATTTATTCATGTATTGTTAAAAATTAAAAGTTTTCTACTGCAAATCTTCAAAATTAAACTATTCAACAAAAAAAAAGTTCAAAATTACATACCTTCTAAATATGAATCTTGACAATTAGAGATTTTATTTTTTTTTACAATTTACCATTACAAATTCTGTAATTTTGATTCATTATATTACAAATTTCTGCAATTTGGAAGATTTAGAATTGAAAACTCGACATTTGATTTTCAAAATTTTTATTTATGCATCTTCAAAATTAAAAAGGTTTTTATTTTTACTCTTTAAAATTGCCGAACTTTAAATAGTAAATCATCAAAATCAAAGAGTTTTTTAATGCTGAAAATTTCAAATTAAAAATTATACGTTCAATTTAGAAAATTCAGAATTGAAAACTCTTTTTTTGATTTTCAGAATTTAAGCATTTTTATTTATACATGTTTGAAATTCAACAATTTTCAATGGCAAGTCTTTAAAATTGTTAAACTGTGAACTGTAAAACGTTAAAATTGAAAAGTTTTTAATTTCAAACATTAAAAATTAAAAATTGTGTATCTTTGATCATTGTTTTCAGATTATGCAAATTTTGGGTTTAACAATTAAAAATTCTATAATTTTGATGCTTTATAGTCAATATAAAAGCATGTTTATATAGATATGCTTAAATTTGAATAGTTTTCAATGGACAGTCTTTAAAATTGTTGAACTATGAATTGTAAAACTTCAAAATTAAAAAGTTTTCAATTTTGAAACTTAAAAATTGAAAATTCTATATCTTTGATAATTTTTTTCTTCAAATTATGCAAGCTGTGGGTATGACTACTAAAAATTCTATAATTTTGATGCTTCATAATCGAAATTTCTTCAATGTGGAAAATTTAGAATTGAAAACTCTATTTTTTATTTTCGGAATTTAGGAATTTTCATTTGAACATGTTTAAAATTAAACAGTTTTGTAAGTCTTTACAATTTTTAAGCTTTGTATGTTAATGCGTTTAAATTAAAAAAATTGTAATTTTTTAAAATTAAAAATTGAAAATTGTATATCTTCGATGATTTTTTTCAAATTATCCAAGTTTTGGGTATAACTACTAAAAAATGTATAATTTTGATACTTCATAATCGAAATTCCTTCAGTTTGAAAAATTTAGAATTGAAAACTCTTTTTTTTTTATTTTCGGAATTTGCATTTAAACATGTTTAACATTAAACAATTTTTAATGGCAAGTCTTTAAACATGCTTTTTAATTTAAAACATTAAAAATTCTATAACTTTGATGATTTTTTTTAATTAGGTAAGTTTTGAGTTTCACAATTAAAAATGCTGTGACTTTAATGCTTTATAAGAGAAATTTATTCAATTTAGGAAAATTTCCAATTGAAAAATCTACTTTCGATTTTCAGAATTTAAGGATTTTTATTTATACATGCTTAATATTGAACAATTTGAATGGTAAGTCTTTAAAATTGTCAAACTTTGAATTCTGAAATTTTCAAATTGAAAAGTTTTTAATTAAAAAAATTGAAAAATCTGTAAGTTTGATGATTTTTTTAGAAATAATTATACAAGTTTTTGCTTTTACAATTAAAAATTCTGTAAATTAAATAACTTACATTTGATATTTCTTTAATTTGAAAAATGTAGAATTGAAGCTTTACTTTCGATCTACAAAATCATCATAATTTGAAAATTTTATTTTTACATCTGTAAAATTTAAGATTTTTCGGATGTTACTTTTTAAAATTGAAAAACTATTAATTGTATATTTTTAAGATTGAAGAGTTTTAAATTTTTTAAATTTACAATTCAAAGTTATGCAAGATTGAACTTTTAAAGTTAAAAATGCTGTAATTTTAACGATATACATTCGAAATTTATTGAGTTTGGAAGATTAAGGCATAAAAATTTGACTTTTGGTCTTCAAAATCATCAAAATTTAAGAATGTTTATCTATAGATCTTCAAAATTGTATATTTTTTAAATTTTGAAAATTGACCAATAAAAATTATGCACTAGTCGAATTTTACTAGTAAATAGTGAAATTTTCTTATCTCTATTCAAACAGTTTGACCCAATTATGCAACAGAAACTTGATAACACTGATTTAAACACTTCCAGTATCGGTGAGCAAACATATAACTTTTCAACTGATTGATAGAAATTCCGATTACGAAGAGAAAAATATTTTTCTGTCAATCATGGAACTCACCGAAATTAACGAGTCATTCTGCGAGCGCATTCTTCAAACTCATAAAAAGGACCAAAATATCAAAGTTTTGGAAATTAAAAAAGAATTAGCTACTTCTAAAGGCGATAATTATCTCAGTGAAATCCAAAGAATACTGGTAAAATACTGCAAAAACGAGAATGGAAATACAACTAATCCAAAAAATATTCAAGAAACAAGTTTAATTGTCAAAATGAAGATTCCAAATTCTGCATCTAGATCGGGATCAAAAACTGTGGATGAAGCCTTTCGTACCGAAATATACATGTTTAAAAAAGTGCTGCCGAAAATAGAAAAATATGCAGATTGCTCACTTTCACCTTTTCTTTTTTATGTCGATGAAAAGTCAAATTATATAATTATGGAAGACCTCAGTAGAGAAGGATACATTATTGGGGACAGATACAAAGGATTGTCTTTTGAATACTGTCTCAGAGCAATAGAAAAAATGGCTAAATTTCATGCTGGATCGGTCGCTCTTGCTGAAAGGGTAAGAGATCACAAATTCAGGGAGTGGATTAGAGCCACTGTGAAGTTAGCTGACGAACGCAGCTCGGATCTCACATGCGGAGAACCCCTGTTGGACCAGCGGCAGTGCGCGCGCACGCCGGGCACGCACGTTGATTCGCGCCCCCCTCTCTGCCAGGCCGACGGTTCTCCGCACGTGAGAGCCAAGCTGCGCTTGTTAGCTTACTTCACAGTGGCTATAAATAAATCTTCAACATTAAAATGAGTTTCCAATAAAGAAGTTCAATTTTCAACCGAATGGTCGTATTTTCAAACAAAAAAGAACTAACTTTACCCATAAGCAGTTGCATTTTCAACCAAATAGTCAAATCTTGTAGTAAAAATAATTCATTTTTTAGAAGACGATTGAATCTTCAACATAATTATTAAATTGTCAACGTAATAGTTGAATTTTCAATGTATAAATATACCAAAAACAGATGCATTTTCATTATAATAGTAGAATTTTTAATCCAAAAGGACGATTTTTCAACAAAACAGTTGAATTTTTAACAAAATAATTAAATTTTCATCAAAAAAAGGTTATTTCTCGACGAAAAATATAATAGCTAATATTTAAACCAAAAATATTTTTATTTTGAATTAAAAACAGTTGAATTCAAACAAAAAAGACGAATTTTTCAAAAGAAAAGATAAAACAGCTATATTTTCAGTTGAAAAAATTTATTTTTAACCAAACAAAATTAATTTACAACAGAATAAATCAATTTTTTACAAAATTACTTAATTTTCAACGAAAAACGATAAATTTTCAACGAATAATGAAAAAGTTAAATTTTCAGTGAAAAAACATTAATTTTTAACCAAAAAAAAACACAAATTTTCAATAAAAAAGCGAATTTTCAACAAAATAGGTTTTTCAACCAACGAAATAGATCTTCAACTAATAAAATTAATTTTTAAGAAATTAGTTCAACTTTCAACCAAAAAATTAAATTTTCAACCATGAAGATTAATATTCTACCGAAAAAGATGGATTTTTAATCTAAAAAAGACGAATTTTTAATTTAAACAAATTTCGAGAAAGCAGTTGAATTTTCAAACAAAACAGAATAATTTTTAACAAAATAGTTATATTTTCAACCTACAAAGATGGATTATCGACCAAATTAACATTCAACCAAAAACAGTTTCAATGTCAACAAAATAGTTGAATTTCAATCAAAAAGCACAAATTTTCAACAAAGAGTTACATTTTTATAAAATAGTTAAAAAAAATTTAATTTTCAATAGAAAACCGTTGAAAAAAAATGGAAAAAACGAACTTTCAACCAAAAAAAATAATTTTTAACTGTCTAGTTGAATTTCCTACAAAAATAATAGAACTTTCATCCCAAAAAGACGAATTTTCAACAAACGAGTTGAATTTTTAACAAAGAAGTTAAATTTTTAAGCCAAGTAGTTTAATTTTAAACGAACAATGATCAATTTTAAAACAAAAATAGAATAGTTAAATTTGCATTTAAAAAAATTATTTTCAACCAAATAAAATTAATTTTCAACAAAATAGTTCAATTTTTAAACAAAGATATGGATCTTCAACTAATGAAATGAATTTTTTAACAGCAGTTCAACTTTCAACTAAGCAGTTGAATTTTCAATCAAGAAGATTAATTTTCTACCAAAAAAGACGGATTTACATCAAAATACGTCAAATTTCAATCAAATTGTTAAAGTTTTAATTATAAACGATCAATTTTCGGCAAATAATGACATTGTTAAGTTTCCAGTTGAAAAAATTAATTTTTGACAAAAAAAAAGCATTTTAAACAAAATAGTTCAATTTTCAACCAAATAACAGACGGATCTTCAACTAATAAAATAAATGTTTTGCAAAGTAGTTGAATGTTCAACCTACAACGACAAATTTTCAGCCAAATTGTCGAATTTTAAAACAAAAATGCTTAAACTTCACTTGATGAAGGAAAATTTTTGAACCTGTTTTCAATAAAACAGATAAATTTTCAACAAAATAATTAAACTTTAAAATTAAATTTTCAACATTAAAATGAATTTTTAACAAAGAAGGTCAACTTTCAGCCAAGTAGATAAATTTTCAATAAATAATTATTAATTCTCAATGAAAATTTAATGGTTGATATTTCAACAAAAAAATATTTTAATTTTAAATAAAAAACACTTGAATTCAATCAAAAAAGATGAATTTTCAACAAACTAATTAAATCTTCAACAAAAACAGATTAATTCAAAAAACAAATTGTATTTCTACCCAAAACAGATCCATCGTAATTTTTTTCGAAGGAAAATTAGGGGAAGTAAAGGAAAATAAATGAAGGGAGTTAGGGGAAATGAGGAGGAAAAAGGGGTGAGGAAGTGAAGGAAGTAAGAGGAGGGGAAGTAGGGAAAGTAAGGGGAAATGAGGGGATGGGGAAGGGAAGTGAGATAAGGAGAGTTACGGGAAGTGAGAGGAAAAGAGCGATGGAAAGTATGAGAAATAAGAGGAGGGAGAAGTAGAGGAATTAAGGGGAAATGGGGGGAGGGTAAGTAGAGAAAGTTAGGGTAAATTAGTAAAGGAAGTAGGGGAAATGATTGGAAGTGATTGAGGCTAGGGAAGGACATCAAAGGAGGGCTAGTTGGGTAGTGCGGGTGACGAGGTGAAGTGATAGGGCGAAAGGAGGTCATTAGGGTAGTGCGGGTGGGTGGAGGAGGGAAAGTGGTAGGAAGGTGAAGTAGAGGGAACGATCGGAAGTGACTCAGGCTAGAAAAGGAAGTAAAAGGAGGGCTAGTAGGGTAGTGCGGGTGAGTACAGGAGGGAAAGGGATAGAGAAGTGAAATTGGCGAGATCGATTGGAAGTGACTAAGGCTAGGGAAGGAAGTGAAACAAGGGCAAGTAGGGTAGTGCAGGTGAGTAGAGAAGGGAAAGTGATCGTTGAGGAAGACAAGTAGGAGAACGCGAGTGTTTGATGCAGAAGTGAGGAGAGGGGAAAGTAGAGGAGGAATAAGTTGATGAAGGGAGGGGAAGGAAGGGAAAGGAGGACAGTAGGGTAGTGCGGGTGGGTACAGGAGGAAAAGTGATAGGAAGGTGAAGTAGGGGGAACAATTGGAAGTGACTGAGGCTAGGAAAGAAAGTAAAAGGAGGGCTAGTAGGGTAGTGCGGGCGTGTAGAGGAGGAAAAGTGATAGGAAGGTGAAGTAGGGGGAACAATTGGAAGTGACTGAGGCTAGAAAAGGAAGTCAAAGGAGGGCTAATAGGGTTGTGCGGTCGAGTAGAGGAGGAAAAGTGATAGGAAGGTGAAGTAGGGGGAACAATTGGAAGTGACTGAGGCTAGAAAAGGAAGTAAGAGGAGGGCTAGTAGGGTAGTGCGGGTGGGTAGAGGAGGAAAAGTGATAGGAAGGTGAAGTAGGGGGAACAATGGGAAGTGACTGAGGCTAGAAAAGGAAGTAAAAGGAGGGCTAGTAGGGTAGTGTGGGTGGGTAGAGGAGGAAAATTGATAGGAAGGTGAAGTAGGGGGAACAATTGGAAGTGACTGAGGCTATAAAAGGAAGTAAAAGGAGGGCTAATAGGGTAGTGCAGGCAGGTAGAGGAGGAAAAGTGATAGGTAGGAGAAGTAGGGGGAACAATTTGAAGTGACTGAGGCTGGAAAAGGAAGTAAGAGGAGGGCTAGTAGGGTAGTGCGGGCGAGTAGAGGAGGAAAAGTGATAGGATGGTGAAGCAGGGGAAATAATTGGAAGTGACTGAGGCTAGAAAAGGAAGTAAAAGGAGGGCTAGTAGGGTTGTGCGGTCGAGTAGAGAAGGAAAAGTGATGGCTGGAGAACGCAAGTAGAAGTGGAGTGTTAGCTGCGGAAGTAAAGAGTGGGGGAAGTAGAGGAGGAAGAATTTGTTGAAGGGAGGGGTCGCTAAGTGTGAAGTAAAGGGGGAAAGTAGGGGGAAGAGGGGAAAGTATGGGGATTAGGGGAGAGAAATCATGAGAGGGGGCGGTTTGAGCGACTTAATTAACACACACACACACACTATTTTTGAAAATAGTTCCAATTTTGATATCCATAATTTTTTTTACCCTCCCTAGTAGTCAACCCCTGGTAGTATTATAACTAAACATTGTTTTCCAGGAACCGGAGCTAATGAAAGCTTTTCATGGAGTGAGTGGATATGCAAAATTTCCAGAAAACTATTTCAAATTGCTTAGAAATAGCCTAGAAAAACTGAGCAACTTCATTGAAGAAAAATGGAAAGACGAGGAATATCAGTTAATAGCTTGTATGTTAGGAAAAATAATTGACGAAATAAAAACGCGAGTTATTTCTGCATTTGAATACGATGCTGATGAATTTTGCGTTTTAAACCACGGCGATTTTTGGCCAACTAATGTAATGTTTAAGTGCAATGAACAAGGGAATCCATGCGATGCAATCATGGTAAGTATAGAAATAGTAAGTTTAAAGTTTAGGGAGGGGAAGTAGGGGGAATGATTGGAAGTGACTGAGGCTAGGCAAGGATATGAAAGGAGGGCTAGTAGGGTAGTGCGGGTAATTAGAGAAGGGAAAGTGATGGTTTTGTGAAGGAACTGAAAGGAGGGCTAGTAGGGTACTGCAGGTGAGTAGGAGAGGGAGAGTGATAGGGAGGTGAAGTAGGGGGAACAATTGGAAGTGACTGAGGCTAAGTAAGGAAGTGAAAAAGGGCTAGTAGTATAGTTCAGGTGAGTAGAGAAGGGGAAGAGATGGTTGGAGAAGGCAAGTAGAAAAGTACGAGAACGAAATGCTAGCTGTGGGAGTGAGGAGAGGGAGAAGTAGAGGAGGAATAAGTTGGTGGAGGGAAGAGAAGGAAGTAAAAGGACTAGTAGGGTAATGCGGGTGAGTAGAGGAGGGAAAGTGATTAGGAGGGGAAGTAGAGGGAACGCCAGAAGCGTATGAAAAAATAGGAGCTTCAATGTAGACAGAATAAATTATAAATGGAAATTGTTTATAGATCGATTTTCAATTAATAACCTACACTTCGCCAGCGATCGACTTGCAACACTTTCTTGCAACATGCCCAGAATTCGATGTTAGAGGTGACAAAGATGATTACTTTCTCGAAACTTACCTGACAATCTTGAGAAACACAATGAAGAAAACAGGTTGTAAAACAAACCCACCAAGTATGGAACAACTGAGAAAGGCGATGCGGAAAAGAGGAGCTTATTCAATTCTTACAGGATTAGTCTACTATCCCAGAATGATAGCGGATAAAGAAGATACTGAAAATTTTAATGATTTGATGAAAACAGGCGAAACAAAACTGGATATTTTTAAAAATCCCTTAGCTGCCAAAGTGATTAAAAAATTCTCCAAAACTGTCAAAGATAATGGTTACCTAGATTAAAAATTATTGAGATAATAAAAAGGGTTTCATAGCCTATTAAAACTTTAATTGCGTCATTCAAACCTTCCCCTTCCATATATTTCCTCCCCTCTCTTTACCCTTCGCCCCACCCCTTCACAACTTCTTCATCCTCAACTTCCTCCTCCTTACTTCCCCTCCCAAACTCATCCTCATTTCTAATCATTTTCCCTACTTCCACTCATTTTCCGTCACTTCACCTACTTTCCCTTCTCTTATTTCTCCATACTTCCCTGCCTATCATTTCCCTTACATCACCTACTTCTCCTCTTCTCATTTTCCTTTACTTACCCTACTTCATTATATCCATACATGCTCCCATGTTTCCTCCTCCCATTTACATACTCTACACTTACTTATCTCTTTCTTTTCCCAATAGATCCCTTCCCTCAGCTCGTTTCTCAATCTAAATTGTACTACTCTGGTCCATCTTCTCCCTCCCCATCTCTTTGCTAAATAATTTGGTGCTCTTTCCTCTTGTATCTTCTTATATCATTTATTATATTTTGATTTCTCAAGCATCGCCCATCTTTCTATTAATTGTCTTTTCCTGTCCCTTCTCTTCAATCCTTCATAGCTTACTCCAGTCTCCTCTCCTATATATTTTGCACTGAAAAACTTCCTCCCTTCTCCATCCCGTTTTGTTAATTCTATCGCCCTCCCTTCTCCTCCTTCAATCTAGTACCTAATTTATTCCTTTGTGCTTCTTCTCGCACCATATGTTCAGGCGTCTTCCAGTCTAGCCCTAGCCTCCACCTTATATACGTTTCTTGCAAACTCTCAATCTCTTTCCTTTTCTTGAATACCTATAGATATATTTGCTTCATAACCTAATACCGTATATACCAGCCTATTAAATAACCACATTCACCAATCTCTTTTGAACCTTTTTTTTTTCCTATTCCCTATTCCCACGTATGCCAGTGTATATCTCTTTTTTCTCGCATCCTAACTCCTTCCCTTTCTTTTCTCTTCATTTCTTCCTTTAAGTCTGAGATTAATAGATTGAATAAATGTGGGCTCAGAGGACATCCTTGCCTTACTTGCTTTCCTACCTTTACCCTGATTTTTTCTCTCTAAAAATGTACAATACTCTCTTTATTAAGCCCTCTCGTATCTCCTTTTTCATCATTACTTTCTCTATCTCAGCTCGCTTTTTAAGTCTTTCTCTACTTCCCCTCCACTCACATCTCCCACTTACACTCACTTTCCCTAATTCCCAGCCCCTCACATTCCACACTTCAAATCTCATCACTTCCCTTACTTCTCCTTTCTCTACTTCTCCTAATTCCATTCTCACACTTCTCCTTTCCTCTCTTCCATTACTTCTCCCGCATTTACTTCCCCTCTCTTCAATTTCCCTATTTTCATTCTCCACATATCCCACCCCCTTACCTTCTCACTTCTCTTACTTCTCCCTCTTCTACATCCCAACCCCTCACATTCTTCACATCCCTCACTTCTCCTACTTTCTATTCCCTCACTTTCCTTACTTCTCCTTTCTCTTCTTCTCCCTTCTCTGCTACTCCTATCTCTCCTTCCCCACCCTTCATATCCCTCACCTGCACTCACTTCTCCTACTTCCCAAACCCTCACATCCCACACTTCCAATCCCATCACTTCCCTTATTTCTCCTCCCTCTACTTCTTCTTATTCCATTCCCACACTTCGCCTTCCCTCCCTTCCATTACTTCTCCCGCATCTACTTTCCCTCTCCTCAATTTCCCTACTTTCATTCCCCACACATCCCACCCCCTTACTTCCTCACCCTCTTCACTTCTCTTACTTCTCCCTCCTCTACATCCCAACCCCTCACATTCTTCACATCCCTCACTTCTCCTACTTTCTACTCCCTTACCTTTCTTACTTCTCCTTTCTCTACTTCTCCCTTCTCTACTTCTACTATCTCTACTTCCTAACCCTTCACATCCCTCACCTATACTCCCTTCTCCTATTACCCAACCCCTCACATCCCGCACTTCCAATCCCATCACTTCCCTTATTTCTCCATCCTCTACTTCCTCTAATTTCACTCCCATACTTCTCTTACTTCTCCTCCCCTCCCTTCCCTTACTTTTTCCTCATCCATATAAATTCCATTTATAAGAATAATATAGATCGATATAAAGCTAAAAAATGAACGAAGAAATTTTTTTCTTTACCTGTAAAATTTTTTTCCACATTAAATTTATTAGAGTTAAAAAATTGCAGTATTGATGCATTTTTCAACTTTCTTTAAACTTTTCAGTTATAGCGAGGCAATAATCAATTGAAGTTAACAAAAATAATTGTTTCAACAATGTATTATTCTTTATAACAATAATTTCCTAATGCAACTATTGAACATATAAAAAATATTTAAAATATCCTAATAATTAATGCAATTTAACAACCATAATTGTGTAAACAAATTATTATTGTTTGTGACTATATTTTCCTGTAGTAATGCTAGACAGTTGCAGCTGCTAATTTTCTATATAGATCATATTAAATGTGAATTTTCCTTAAAGTGTTCGCTGAGAGCCTTTTTGTTTAAATTGATATTTTTTAAACAATAGAAAAAGAGTGAAAATAGTTCATTCCGAAAAAATAGAATAGTATTTTAAAAATGATTCTTGTTGATATTCATTTATTGAGAGAAGAGAGTTATAAACAATAATAATTTGTTGGATCAATTATGCTTGTTGAATTGTATTGAATAATACCTCGCCTTCAGTGAACCAAAAGACAAATTCTCAACAAAATACATGAATTTTCAACCAAATAGTACAACTTTGAACTAAAAAGATAAATTTGAAACAAAAATTGAATAGTCAAATTTTCAGTTAAATAAATCAATTTTGAACAAAAAAAAAAAGGAATTTTCATTCAGTCGAATTCAGAGAAAAAAGATAATATATTTGAATCCTTAACCAAAAAGATTAATTTTCTCCTCGAAAATATGATTTTTCAACAAAAAAGTTAATTTACAATGAAATAGTTAAATTTTCAAATAAAATGATAAAGCTTCAATTAAAAAAAGAAATTTTTTGCAAATTGATTAAACTTTAAACCAAGTAGTTGATTTCCTACTAAAAAGAAAGACAAATTCTCAAAAACATCAAATATTTTTTTAATTATTTGTTTAAATTAAATAATACATGAACTTTCAATTCATGAAAAATAAATTTTTTAACCAAAAATGGAATAGGTAAATTTTCAGATTAACAAATTAATTTTGAAAAACATTTGATAGTTGATATTTCAACCAAAAAAGACGAATTTTCTACAAAATAGTTGAATCCTCAACCAAAACTGTTTAAGTTTTAACAAAACAGTGGTGTTTTTAACCAAAAATAATTCATTTTCAACTAAAAAGATTAATTTTCTTGCAGAAAAAAATTAATTTTCAACAAATTACATGAATTTTCAATAAAAAATATCAATTTTCAACCAAAAATAGAATAGTTACATTTTCAGTTCCAAAAAAAACAAATTTTTTTACCAAATAGTTACATTTTCAATCAAAAAGATTAATTTTTCACCAAAAAGATTAATGTTCTACCATAATGGACGAATTTTCAATAAAATACATGAATTTTCAACCAAATTTTTGAATTGTGAAGCCAAAAAGACGCATTCTGCACAAAACAGTTGAATCTTCAAACCAAAAATAAGATTTTTCAACAAAAAATTTAATTTACAACCAAAAAGTTAAATTTTCCACTAAAATAATAAAGCTTCAACCAAAAAAAAAGAATTTTTTTAGGAAGTAATTGAACTTTAAGCTAAGTAGTTTCTTTTCTACGAAAAAAAAAACAAATCCTCAACAAAAAAATTAATTTTTCACCAAATAGTAGCATTAAAAACCCAAAAAGAAGAATTTTTTAGAAAACAGTTGAATTTTCAACAAAATAATTGAATGAAATAACACAAGAATTTTCAACCTATTAAGAATCTTCAGAAAAATCCAACTGTTACGCTGAAAATTTAATTATTTTAATGAAAAATCAAGAATTTTATCTAAAAATCATCCCGTTTGGTTGAAAATTCAACGATTTGGCAAAAAATTTAATTTTTTTTTCTCATCACTTTGGGTAGAGAATTAATCTTTTTTTGGTTAAAAGTTGAACTATTTTGTAAAAACTTGATTTTATTGTTGAAGATTCTTCACTATAGATGAAAATCCATTTCTCTAGTTATAAATTTAACTATTTTGTTGAAAATTCCTTCTTTATTTTGTTGAAAATAATTCTTGTCAATTGAAAATGTAACTATTTCATTTTTGGATTGAAATTTATTTTTTTAGTTGAAAAATCAACTAATGGATTTAAATTTGAACTACAATTCAAAAAATTAATAATGAAAATAATTTTTGTTTGAAATATAGTCTATTACATTTTTTTTCAATTTATCTTTTTTGGTTGAAAATTCATTTTATTGGTTGAAAATGTAACTATTTTGTTAATCTTTCCTTGTTGAAAATTAACTTTTTTAACTGGAAATCTTGTTCTCCTTCTCCTTCTCCTTCTCCTTCTCCTTCTCCTTCTCCTTCTCCTTCTCCTTCTCCTTCTCCTTCTCCTTCTCAAATAAGTTTACAAATAAAAAAAGTGTCGGTAAGATAGGAAGCCGGTCACGTGACCCACTCGTCACATGGCCTTAAAATGAAAATCATCATATATTTTAAACAAAAAACGTTATATTTTCAAAGCTCATAATTTTGTTATAATATTAGGTTACGTTAGAGTTTTATAACAAAAACTGATATTTTAAAACAAAAATCATGCAAGTTTGTATTAGAAACAAAAAAATCCACACTTTTTACCAATTTCAGGTTATGTCAGTGTTTTCGGCCAAAAATTGGTATTAAAAAAAAAATCATTGTAGATTGAAAAAGAATTGCATATTTTGAACAGTTTCTGGTTATATTAACGTTTTTCACAAGGAATCGTTTTTTTTCACAAAAATTATGAGAGTTTGAACAAGAATTAGAATCTGTTTTGTCTAAAATTAGTATTGTTGATAAAAATCATTAAATTTTATAAAATAATTACCATATTACTGATGGTTTCATTGTCTATGTATTATGAAAAAATTATATATATATATATTCTAAAGTTTTCGTTCTGTTCATCTATTAATAATGATTACGAATATCCTGCCCCATCAATTTTTTAAATGAAAATTTACAAATAAGTAATTTTATTTCATGATCAAATCTATTTCTAAATGTTTCTGAAAATTGATGATGAAAGAGAACAATTTAATTTTAAGTGTTTTTTTTTAATATTGGAAAATAATGAAATGATGTAATGAAATTGTAGACAAAAACCTAGGATATCTGAATCTCGATTTTAATTTACAAAATGGATACACTGTGGGTAACAATAGAAAAAATTTCCGTTACTGGTAACAAAAAAATGATCGGTTTCAATAATAAGGTTTCTAGGAAATTTTTTAGTGGTATCGCTTTTATTTTACAAGATTAACTTTAAGTTTTGAAGATTTTAAAATATGACGAAAAAGAATCTGGAATATTTTGATACCATTTTTTAAATTTGGAAGCTTTTTAAGAATTTAGAAAGATTTCAAGACAATTTTTGAAAGATTCAAAAATAATAATTCCAAATTTGAAAATATTAATAAAACGTAAATTTTTGAAGATTTCGAAAAAATGTGGAAGCTTTTTAAGAATTTTGAAAGGTTACAAGAAAATTAAAAACTTTTCTCAAGATTATTGTGAAAATCTTGAATGAATTTATTCTGAAAAATCAATTTTTAAGACAAATTTAAAAATGTATCAAAATATTTGAAAAGTTTTCGAAAAATTTGGAACAAAATATTTAAAAAATAAATTTGAAAGACTTCTGAAAATCTACCAATATTTTTTTATTTCTTCCAAACTTCTATAATTTCTCAATATCTTTTAAACTAACTCCATTTTTTTTTTGAAAATTCATCTCTTCGGTTGACAATGTAATTATTCAAGTGGAAATTCGTTTTTTTGTTTGTTTTTTGTTTACTATTTTGTTGAAATTCAAATTTTTTTGTTTGAAATTCATATTTTCGGGTCCAAAAATTCAACTGCTATTTTTTTTTTTTTTTTTGAGGATTCAACTGCTTTTGATTGAAAAACAAATTATTTGTTCGAAATACCAATTAGATATATACCATTAAATATTATTTTAAAATAATTATTTCTAATGTTTCAAGTTTCTAAAATTGTTATTTGAATGTAAATACCAATATCTGAAAAAAATATATTTCTGGATGCATTTTTTTTCGAAAGTGTGCATAGTATTTAAAATTACAAAAATTATTCTCAAAAATTCAATTTTTAATTTAAAAAAGGGACGACTGAAAAATCCCCAAAAATAAATTCCCTTACACTGTCAAATTACAAAAATAATAATATTCTTGCATTGGAAAATTTCTGAATAACAAAATTCCTGAATTATTAAATTCTCCAAGAATAAAATTCCCGAAATGGGAAATTCCTGAAAAAAATTTCTGTTTCCGACCAGTTTATAATATTAACGAATTGGAAAATTCCCGAATGATAAATTTTTAACAGTTTATAATATTACTGAGTTTGAAAATTACCGATACAAAATTGCCGAATTATACAATATCCGAAATAGACAATTCCCAAATTATAAAGTTCCTGAATTTAAACAATTGGAATTTTTTTATCAATATTATTTATTCATTGGAAATAAAATAATCAATTATTTTTATAAAAAATTATTTTTAATATTTAAAGTTTCTAAAATTATCGTTTAAAGTTAAAATAATAATTGAACAAATATATTTCTGGATAATATTTTTTTGCAATTATTGTTATTTGAAATTGAAAGAATAATTTTAGAAACTTTAAATATTAAAATTTATTTTCTTTATGAAAATATTATTTTATTTTCAATCAATAATATTTATAAAGAAAATTTTATTTATTATTCAGGAATTTTTCAATTCGGTGATATTATAAACTTTCCGGGAATTGTATTATTGGAGAATTTTATTATTCGGGAAATTTATTAATATGAAATTTAATTATTCAGGAATTTTATTGTTCGGGAATTTTCCAATTCGGGAATTCGGGAATTCAAGGCGAGGAAAAAGGGTTTCAAAACAACGAAAATCCATTGAATTGACTAGAATTCAGCTCGTTAAAAAGTCGGGATTTTGCTTTTCTCCGTAAAATGATGTTTTCTTACTGAAGACAAATAGTCTAAATAATAAAAAGTGGTTTTAACAGTTAAAAATCATTGCACAAGTTAATAAATGTTCGTAAAATATCGAATTGATAATCAAATACCAAAAAAAACATGTTCCTTCAGCGCTTTTGGCAAACAAGATACATTTAAATATTAACATTGTTTAAAAAATTAAAGAAATATTATTTAAAATACATCGGTTCTCTGCATTAATTTTTAAATTCGTCCCATTTATAGAATGTCATTATTTTGCAATTCCTCACTTACAACCAATTGTTTAAACAATTGAAAATTTTTTAGACAACACAAAAGTTATTGTCGATTTGTATTTTTGTTAAAGTATTTTTAATACAGAAATAAACTTTTCTCTTATCCTAATTATACATTTTCCCACCTTATTTGCAGATATTGAAAATTTGAACTTTTCCCAAAGTCAATTATTATTGTTATTTATAACATTTATAAGAGTGTCATTTTTTCGGTCCATCGACATAATTAGGGACTGGGATGATAAAAATGCAAAAACTGATTTTTTGACCACCCTGTAATCATATTACATAAATTACATATTACAATAATTTAACATCAAAATCAAAAAACTAGTTTAACAACGTTCGGAACAAATATTTGACATATACGTTCTATTGCTTTTGCGTGATATGAGTCTTTCAGTACTTTCTTCATCAAAACCGTAAGCTGATCTTACAAATTGAATACATAAAATAATCAGGAAAGATAAACCCAAAATACCCCAAAATACATATGATGGAAGATAATAAGAGTTTTCAGAATTTATTTCTGGAACCATATTTTTTGAACTGTAATTTTTCCAGTCCACTTGGTTATTACAATAGTCCGAATAACAGGCAAGAATATTTGTTATTACAATGTTTTTTAATTTATTATCGATGGATCTGTCCTGGCAGTCGTAAATTGTCGATTCACGGTCATTATCTGCAATGATAAAATCCAAGATTATTATCTTTTTTAAAAGAAGCACGTGGCAGACAATGTTGTTAAATTGTTTTTCTATACTATTAATGAAATATGTACTTTGGTAATGATAAAAATGTCAAATTGTGTGTAAGATTAACATTCAATCATAATTTAAAAATAAATTCTAATCGGTAATTCAATGATTAAACGAAGAAAATAATGTTTATCGCTTACCTTGAATTGTAAATTTCATACAAGCTGATTCACATGTTTTATTATTATCCAACAGTGAATCATTATACATTCGGCAATGTGATACTGGAAAGTTATTATATAGATCAGATTTGTTAGTTCCTATGAAACAACTAAAACATTCTATACATTCACCTGTAAAAAAAATAACAAATAATTTGTATACAATATTTCTAAGTTTTTTTTTTAATTTAATTTTCTCAAGAAAGAAAGTTTCAGTTGTGAATTTTCGACAAATAAAAGTTCTCGTAATTAATTTGTTAAGTCAATTTATTTATACAATCGTCATGCAGCATTACAATTTTTTTTTAGTAAATAAAGTATTTTTTACTGAGTTTCTGATATATTTAATAATTAATTTATATTATTTACGATAAAAGCTTACCTTCTACAAAAAAAGCAGCAGAAATCGTGGAAAGTAAAATTAATTTCATTACTGATTACTGCGTTGTCAAACACCTTACTGAAAATTCTCTCAAATGCTATCTACCTATCTGGAGATATCTAAGGACAAGCCAGATTATCTATTTATACGCCTTATAAGGCGCGTACAGAAAAAAAATTTCAATACAAAATGAAAATTTCAAATAACTATTTATTTTCTAAAAGTTTGTGGACATTGAACATGAGTATAATTTTTCTAAGGTTCTCGAGAAAGTTCAAAAAGATTTTTGAATATTTCTATTTCAGGTGTGTCGAAAAAGAATATACAAAATTTAGAAGAACATTTTTTTCATTTTACAGGATTTTACCAAATATTTGGGAAATTTTGAGTCAGTTTAAAAGATATCGAGGTCTATTAGAATTTTGGAAGAAATCAAAAAATAATTGGTAAATTTTCGGAAATCTTTTGAAGTATAAAAATCTTTTTAATCTCTTTAAAACTTTTAAATTTTTTCTTCCAGATTATGTTTTTGACAATGTTGAAAAGTTTTGATATTTTTTTAAATACATTCTTAAAATTAATTTTTCAATGTAAAAAATGATTGAAAATTTGTCTAGGAATCTAGAGAACATTTCTTGATTCTCTTGAAACTTTTGAAAATTCTTCAAAAGCTTCTTTTTTCGAAATTTTCAAAAGCCAGGCCGAAAACCCGAAAGTTGAGTTTAAATTTTTTGTTTAAATTACAGGAAATTTCCGGTAATTTATCAGGTTTCGGTTCTGAACATTTTTGGACACCCTTATCAATAATCCACTTTTTGTTAAGTTTTGGAAATTCCCAAATTAAAACTATTTTTTAAATCTTTCAAAATTCTTAAAAAGCTTCTACATTTTTGTTCAAAATCTTCAAAAATCTCAATTTTCTTTTACATTGTTTTAAATCTTCTTTAGATTTCAATTACTGGCGAATCTTTTAAAAACTTCTGAACCTTCGAAATGTCTTTTAAAATTATTCAAAATTTTCCTTCAAGGTATAAAAATAAAAAAAATTGCCTTAAAATCTTCCAGATTCTTTTTCGAAATCTTTTTATGTACTTTCTTAAAATTTAACATTTATAAAGAAAACTTTTACATTCTCTTGAAACCTTTCGAAATTCTTAAAAAGCTTCTTTTGGTTTGAAATCTTTCAAATTTACATTTAAACACAAAATTTGAAATATTCACAAGTTTTAAATTATTTTTTAATGTAACCTTGCAAAATTGCCAACAATTTTCTTAAAATTTTCTATACTCTTTTTTGAAATTTTAGGAAATTTTCTGAAATCTTCTTCAATCTTCTCTTAGAATTCATTTTTCAAAATAAAACGTCATTTGAAATTTTTTCGTGAATCTTCAGAAAATTTTATTATTTTCTTGAAACCTTTCAGAATTTTTAAAAAGCGTCTAAATTTTTGTTCTAAAACTAAAAATCTAAATTAAATTGCAGTAAATTGGTAAAAGAACCAAGTCACTAAAATTAGTAAGCAACATATTTTCCAATGTAAAGAAAATCATTTCTCGTTTTTTCATTTGACAAAAAAAAAATTCCTTTCAAAATATTTTGAGTTTAGAAAAAAAATTAATCAGCCAGCAAATTTTGGGATTATAATTTTTTATTTTTTATTGTAAACGATGCAATATATAAAAAAAGAGCAAGATGTATTCTTTGTATTTGCATATTCTTTATACATGGATAAACTTTCATTTGAATTTTTTTTCGTTGTATATTTCGTTGTTTCCGAGAAAAATTCGATTTTTCACAAATATTTTTCTAATGTAAAGTAGTCGTTTACCAGTAACGAAACTCTAGAGATACGTCGTAAATATTACAATCTATTTCTTTTCAAAAATGGTACAAAAAATCTCAAACCCCCACCCACATCAGGAAAATACTGTATTTTAAAGAAAAAAAATGTTAAGATTTTATTATAAAGTTTTTTAAAAATAAAATTGGGAAAATAAAGTAAAAATTTGTTTTTAAGTACATTTTAGAATCCACATATCTGCATTACCAACATTCACAAGGTAAAGTTACCAACAGATGGCAATTTAGGAATCTACACTTGATACCGGTCCAGAATACAGAAATCTGCCTTATCTAATTTTACATAATAAATTACCAACCACCGGTAATAGAAATTCGTATTTTTGCAATTTAATATCTAAACAAAAAATCTGCTTTATCAAATTTTTAATGAGAAATCAACAACCGATGGTAAGAGAATTTCATATTTGAGCAATCTTTTTACTAGAGAAGATCTGCTTTATTAAATTTCACATGATAAATTACCGACCGATGGTCAGAGAAAATCATAATTCAACTGTTTAAAAGAAAATCTGTTTTATCAAATTTCACATGATAAATTACCAACCGATAATAAAAAAAACTCGTATTTTAACAATCTACGTGCTAAAGAATATCTGCCTTATCTAATTTCATATAATAAATTACGAACCGATGGTAAGAGATATCTTAAAAAAATCTGTTTTATCAAATTCCACGTGATAAATTACCAACCGGTGGAAAGAGAAATTCATATTTTAACAATCTATTTACTAAAGAAAATCAGCTTCATTAAATTTCACATGATAAATTTAAAAAGCCGTTTGTAAGAGAACTTCATATTTTAACAATTTATTGAATAAACATAAATTCTGTCCTAATAAATATAGATCTTTGTATTTATTTTGCTCACAATATTTGCTTATCAATTTGAAATATCGCAAAATGCTACGAACAATTTGATAGTGCTTAAGAATCCAAAAAATGAGAAAATTTGAAAATGTTTAAATAAAAGTAATTAAATAAATGTAAACTTGGATTTTTATTCAAATCTGAAAAAGTTCTTTATTTTATAAAGTGCCATTTGACATTAACGCAAAATCGTATATTATTCTTACGGCTATCACAGGTTTATCACACAGAAATGTAGATACTGAATGTATACATAAATCTAATAATCGATTACTGAAGTTTATAAATATTTTGACCACTATTTGTGTAACATAAACTATACTGTAAACTTAATTAACGTCATATTAAGTGGTGAAAAATAAATAAGGATGGTGCGATTCACACAAAGAAGTAAAAAAAATCTTAATGCTACGATGAAATAATGCAACGTTAATAATCACCGGCTCTATTTTAATAAACAAAAGGGATATCCATCAATGATAACATTTTCCAATCTGTTTATATAATTTTCCCCATTGTACAATTTTTTTGAATCGTTAATTCGATTTTCTATTGCAACATTTTTGAGTATCAACAATTGATTGCATCTCCTTAAAAATTAAACATCCGCTCTTATAAAAGTTGGAATAACAATCAGTAAAACTATGAACTACTAAATTAAAGCCAAGTACCAGAATTTCTTGCTGAAATAAAATCTCTACAAAAAAACGGATAGTTTATCATTTAGAACCACCGATTAAAAATTATAGGATTCTTAGGTATATTCTAAGTTCTGATTGAATTATTGTCAGATCAACTATATTTTTAATTTCATCAAAGATAGTTTTACGTATAAGAGATCAAACTTTCTTTTTAGTATCAAAAATCACATTACTGAAATCTAATACTTTATTCTGTCATAAACAAAAACTTTCCAGCTTTCTTACTGCGAATTTGTAAAATATGTCTGATTGTTTATCAACTAATTAACATTATCATTACTTATCCAATAGTTCAGTATTTCCTGACATGATATAAGAATTAATTAATTAATTAATAATTATAATAATAATAAAAATACTTTGCAACGCTGAGTAAAAATTTGTTATCGAATTTTTAGGCAAACTTAATCATCAATCGTAGAAATAAAAAACTGGATTACCAAGGCCTCCACATAGGATCGTCAGTATCGTCGATTCGAACAACATCAATTTCTTCCTCGTCATCAATAATCGATTCGGAATTATCAATTCTCGTTCTCGAATTTTTTTGATAACGATCATCAGATTTAAAATCACAATTTTTGGAAATTAAATCCGAATTTCGTTTTACAATCGACGAGCGAAGGTTTTCGGAACTTAAAATTGTTTGTGGCCTCGAATAAGGTGATTTGAGAGTATCAAAATGACCATTCGTTTCTGGAGTCGGAAGATACTGGTTTTTTTCATTCGGAGACATTGATCTTTTTTCGATGATAACTGATGTACCGGTTTCGATTGAAGAATTGGGGGACTGACAAGGTGCAATTACATTAGCGGTTCTCTCCAAGTTTTTCAGCGTGGGGGATACGAGAGCTGCTCTTGAAACGTCCTGAAAAATAAGGAATGGGATCAATTTATAATTTATATCATTCAGTTTGTCTTATCTCTTAATTTATTTTTATTCATTTTATATTTCTTGTTCTACTTAAAAAAGACTTCGCAGCCTAAAATGCTCTCAAAACAGGTGGAATAGGGAGATTTTTCATGAAAATAGGAGAATATCAAAGGAATTAATTTTTCAACCAAATAGTTCAATTTTCGACCAAAAACTATGATTTCTTAATAAATTACTTAATTTTCAACAAAAAATTTGTATATTTAGGCAAATAGTCAAACTTTAGGAATACAAAGATTTATTTTTGATTAAACAGTTGAATTTTCAATTAAAATATCAATTTTCAACAACAACAGATAATTTCTAACAAAATAGATACATTTTCAACCAAAGAGATGAATCTTCAAGTAAAATTATGAATCTTAAAACAAAATAATTTTTTCAAGAGAAGGTTGCATTTTCAATCGAAAAACGATTAATTTTTTATCCAAAAAAGACAGCTTAAATATATAAAAAAATATTTACAAAAATTAATTTTTAACAAAGGAGTTGAAATTTTAACCCAGTAGTTGAATTTTCAACTAAAAAAATTAATTCTCAATGAAAAATATTAATCTTCAACCATAAACAGTTGCATTTCCAACTAAATGGTCGAATTTTCAAATAAAAAGATTGAACTTTAACTAAAAATAGTTGCCAAAAAGATGAATTTTAAATTAACAGGATGAATGCTTAACTGAAATAGTTGAATTTTTCATCCAAAAGAATGAATTTTCTATAAAAAAAAGAGGAATGCTTAACAAAACAGTTTAATTTTTGACGAAAAAAAAATACTTTTTAAAAAGCAGTCACATTTTCTAGAGAATAATTGAATTTATAACCAAATAGTTGAACTTGAACTGAGAAGATAAATTTTCAACCAAATATGTACATTTTCAAATGAAGAAGAAAAATTTTCAAACAAAAATAGAAAAATTTAATTTTCATACAAAAAAATTAATTTCCAACCAAAAAGAAAAACGAATTTTCAATAAAATAGTTAAAATCTTAACCAATGAGACAACTTTCAACTAAAATTATGAATCTTCATAAAAAACTGAATTTTTAACAAAGGAGATCAACTTTCAACAATGTATTTTAATTTTCAACTAAAAAAAAATAAATTCGTAACGAAAAATTCAATAGTTGATATTTTATAAAAAAAAAGAAAATCAAAAATAATTTTATTTCAAACAAAGTACAGTTAAATTCAACAACAAAAAAATAGATGAATTTTCATCAAAATAGTTGAATCCTGATCCAAAATTGGACTATTTATATTTTCAGTTGAAACAAAATCAGTTTCATGAAGAAAAAAATTGTCAATGAAAATAGTTTAATTTTCTAATAAAGAGAAAGGTGATTTTTTTTTAAATATGACACTTAGAAAAAATTAACAAAAAGTACAACTTTCAAGCAAATGGTTGAATTTTCAACATTAGGAAATTCATTATTAACCAAAAAGTTGCATTAAAAATCAACTAGATAAAATAAATAGTTGAAATTTCAAGCAGAAGGGACGAACCAAGAAGATTAATTTTGTACAAAAAGACAAATTTTCAAGAAATTACATAAATTTTTAACTAAATAGTTAAATTTTTCAACTTAAAAGAGATAAATTTTGAAACAATAATCGCATTGTTAAATTTTCAATAAAAAACAACGAAGTCTCTACAAAATAGTTGAATTTTTAACCCTAAAATATGAATAAAAATAAATTTTTTTGAACAAATTAGTTCAAATTTCAAGCAAGTAGTTGAATGTTCCACAAAAAAGATCAATTCGCAATGAAAAATGAAATAATTGAATTTTGAACTAAAAAAAAGCAAAGAATCTATCCTCTGTCCACTATATTTTTGATTTTCTTACTGGGTTCTATTAATTCATTTCGCATGTAAGCAAAGAAAAACGAGACAAAGGGGACATTTCTTGAAAGAATAGGGAAAAAGAGGAACTCTTTAAAAAAGGGAAAAGAGGAGAATAAGGGGGAAATAGCGGAAAGACTGTGAAGCCTCTCAAAATAATTTCTTAATTCTAGCTTTGCGATGTCAAGGTGTGGGCTGGGAGGGGAAATAGAGAACGGGAGTGGAAGTAGGTTAGGTGAAGTAGGGTTATTAAAGGAAGAGAGGGAGGGGAATTAGGGATAGTAGGGAAATCAGGGAGGCGTGAAGAGAAAAAGTAGTGGGTGGGCAGTAAAGAAGAGGAGGGGAACTAGTGAAGGGGAGAATAGAGGAGGATAAATAGGAGTTAGGAGGGGTGGAAAAGTAGGGAGAGGAGGGAGATGTGGCGGGGGGAAATAGAAGGGAAGTGGAATTAGGTTAGGCGATGTTGGGTTAATGAAGGAGGAGTGAAGGAGGAGTGAAGGAGGTGAATTGGGGTTGATATAAAGGAGGAGTGAGGGAGGGGTAGCATGGGAGAGGAGAAGTGAGGAGGATAAATAAGAGTTAAGAGGGATGGGACAGTAGGCTGAGGATGAGGATGTTGGCGCGGAGAGAAGAAATAGAGAAGGAGAGTATAATTAAGTTAGTCGAAGTAGGGTTAATGAAGGAAGAGTGAAGGAGCGGAATTAGGGAGAGGAGAAGAGGAAAAGAAGTGGGTCGGCAGTAAAGGAGAGGATGGGATGTAGTAGATAAATAGGAGATAGGAGGGGCCAGAAAGCAGGGAGAGAGGAGGGAGATGTTGAGACGGGGAGGGGAAATAGAGATGAGAAGTGGAAGTAGGTTAGGCGAGGCAGGGTTAATGAAGGAGGGAAATCGGGGTTAATATAAAGGAGGAGTGAGGGAGGGGTATCAGGAGAGAGGAGAAGAGAGGAGTATAAATAAGAGTTAAGTGGGGTGGGAAAGGAGGGGGATAGTAGAAGGAGGTTGGGAGCGGAGAGGAGATATAGACGGAGACTGGAATCAGGTTAGGCGATTTGGGTTAATGAAGAAGGAGTGAAGGAGGGGAATTAGGGTTGATATAAAGGAGGAGTGAGGGATAAGTAGCAGAGGAGAGGAGAAGACAGGAGGATAATTAAGAGTTAAGAGGGATGAGATAGTAGGCTGAGGAGGATATTGGAGCGGAGAGGAGGAATAGAGAAGGGGAGTAGAAGTAAGTTAGGCGAAGTAGGGTTAATGAACGAGGGGTGAAGGAGGGGAATTAAGGTTGATATAAAGGAGGAGTGAGGGAGGGGCAGCAGGGTAGAGGAGAAGACAGGAGGATAAATAAGAGTCAAGAGGGCTGGGAAGGTAGGGGGAGAGGAGGAGGATGTTGGGAGCGAAGAGGAGAAATAGAGAAGGGAAGTGGAAGTAAGTTAGGCGACGTAGAGGTAATGAAATGGGAGTGAGGGGAGGGGATGTGGAGGAGGGGATGAGAATATGGGATCATATATGGTAGAAGTGGAGTGGTTTGGGGAGGGGTAGATTTTAATAAATTAAATAAAAATAATTACCTGTCCATTATTTGGCCTAGGTGATTGAAGACCACTGGCAAGGTGTCTGGCAAGTCTGTCTGCAGCTTCTCCCGGAAGTGATGCCAGAAATCTGCAAGCTTCTGAAGCACATTGCCCGAATCCTGATTCCCATCTACTTTCGGCAGATGATTCTTCATTTGGACATGCGGAAATAGACAATCCTGAAGGTCTGGAAGCTTGGAGCCTTTGCAAATGACGAACTGTCAATTCCAAAATGTCGGCTTTCTCCAATTTACTGATGTTCTCTCCTTCAGTCTGTAAGAAAAAAATAAGTAAGAAATCGACAATATAATTAAGGTTCCCCAATGAATAAAATAAAAAAAAACTGAATAATAAATACTCTCAAATTTTCAAATTGAATAACAAAATTAATGTTTTTTATGGACTTCAGAATAATTTTAAATTTAAGACATTCAATAGTGAGCTGCTAAGCTAATGCAGAATCAGAAATTCAAGAGCTTTTTGTTTGATTGAGCAAAATACATACATTTTGAAAAAAGTTGAATATGTAAATATTTTTTTAGATTTATTTAGCTTGAACCAAAGAAACATGTTATCATTTTGCTTTTTCGAACAAAAATTTCTTTTGTGATTTGGGAATTTTAGGATATTCTAATAATTTTGAAACGTTTTAAACAAAACGACATTTTTTTACATGAAAGAAAAATAACATGTTCCTTTGGTACATGCTCAAGAAATTTCAGGTGCGACATATTCAACTTTTTCCAAAAAAGTCTGCATTTAACTTAATCCAAAAAGACATGTTTTTGTACATTTTCAAAAAATTCCAAATTGAGCAAAAACATTTTTTATGAATTTATAATTTTGTTTTAATATTTACTAAAAATGACTGTATTTATAAAAAAATTCGATATCACTTTGGAACAAATAAGGAAAATAACAGTCCTATTCAATACTAAACCTCCCACTTAAAATTTTATGTTATCTAAATAAATAAAGGACTGGAAAATTCAAAATTTTCAATTCTAATTAATCAAAATAAAAGAAATTCACGAAAAGTTTTTCAGAATTTAAAATATCAACCATTTTTATTTAAAAGCAATTAAAAATGAACGATTTAAATTGTAAGATTTTTGAAGATAAACACTTAAGAATTGGTGCATTAATTAAAAGGAAAGTAGTGACAGATGCAAATATCATAAATTACAAATAATTGCAAAATTAAAAATTAAAATATTGCACATTTCTGTAAAATTTACAAACTTTTTTATTAGAATTATAAGTTTGAAGATATCAACTTGACAGAAAAGTTCTAAAAAAATTACTGAAAATTCTGTAAACTCTGCAAACATTTTTTTAATCTGTACAAAAAAGCTATGCTGTCCATATTTTAACTGAAAATCCTGTAAATTTAGCATAATTTTTTGAAAATGAAAATTTATTCCATTAAAAATAGAAAATTAAATAAAAGGAAGAAAATAAACATATCAGTCTTTTGTATTAAAGAATTTTAAATGAAAATATGAAAAATGAAATAGTACATAAATAATTAAAAATTTTCAAGCCCTAAAAGTTAAATATTTTGATGTCATAATGTTCTCTAATTTCCGTAATTTAAACAAATGAGTTAAAAATTAGGTAATATTAATTTTTTAATTTTCGCAGTTATTTTATATTAAACAATTTGATATTTTATGCACTTGAAATTTACAATCAAATATTTTAGGCAATACTTCATAGAATTTTAAATATATAAGATATAAAACCTATGAAACAGTTTGAAATGGAATTTGTAAATTATTTAAACAAATATTGAAAATAGTTTAACAAAGCCTTTCTTTTATAATTATCAACCGGCTGATAACGGTTCTTTATTTCATAAACAAATTCTACGATTCTCACAGTTTTAAATGTACATACACGTAATTATTTTCTTTGTCTCTTCAAAATAATTTCTTTAATCAACATTGTAAACGAATACATGATTATGCTGTTGACATTAAATAATCAACAATGATAAAAATGTTTTTAAATCTGTAAACAGATCTGTTTGTCGGGAATTTATTAATCATTTAAACAAATATTGAAAATAATTTAACAAAGCTTCTATTCTTATTTACCAGCTGATAGGGATTGTTTATTTTATAAACAAATTCTGTAATCGTTACATTTTGAAATGTACATAGTCATTAATTTTTTTTATTATAATTATCTACACGGAAGGAACATTATACGTTTATAATCTGTCTTTGTCTTCTCAAAATAATGTCTCTAATCAGTGTTATAAAAAATCCTTCATTATAAACTTGTTTATAAAATTGTAAACAGATCTGTTTATATTTTTATAAATACTTAACAAATTAAAATATTAATTATAAGCAATTGTTGTTAGTCAGAATCATACAAGATATTTAATATTAAAGTATGTTTTATTCCAAATAGTTCATTATTTTTATTAAAAATTCTGGTAATGAAATTTAGTCTCTGGGTGTCTTTCAGGTTCGCACGCTCGAGATATTGATGTATATACATAACGAATCGGACAAATCGTGCGCGACCGCGTTTTAAAAAAGCTATGTTTTGTATTAACAAAGAAGCGAGTCGAGAATCCTCTTGTAGATTTAAAAAAATTTTTTTTTTTTTAATCACGTCTGTTTGTTTTTCAGGGGCATTGGAGGGAGCGGATCGAATCCAGGTTAAAAGTCGTGTACACAGCGTAGTGCCTTTCGGATACCAAGAATCAGGGAGGAAAAATCGATTATCTGGAACGAATATCCTCAATTCTGCACTTCGATTGCCTCCGCAAATGAGGAATCAGTTGATTCTACACCGATATGATTTACCGTCAAATTGCAACCGTAATTTGTCAATCAGAATTTAGAATTACAAGCATAAAATGCAAAAAAAGTGAACAAAGTCAAGAAGTGGCTTATAAAATAAAAATATTCGATTTTTGATCAAAGGACATTAAAAAATTACTCAATATTCAAATTAACATACAAAATTAATATTAATATTAAATTTTTGTATTTCATAGTGTCTAGACTGTAAAGTAATATGAGACAAGCCAGGACAATATTTTTGATAATTGATGAAAACCGATATTTGAGATGATGAATCTTCAACAAAAAAAAATGCATTTTTATCCAAATAGTTGAACCCTCTACCAAAACTGATCAATTTTCAATAAAAACAGTTGCATTTTCAACTAAGAATGAAGTTTTTACCAAAAGAGATGAATTCTTTAACAAAAAGACCAATTCTCAACAAAATAGATGAAGTCTCAACCAAATAGTTGAATTTTCATCTAAAAAAGAACAATTTTCAACCAAAAGTGGAATAGTAAAATTGTCAAAAAATTAATTTTCAACTAAGAAACACGAATTTTCGACAAAATAGTTCAATTTCTCACCAGAGGTGAATTTTTAACCAAATAGTTGGATTATCAACTAAAAAGATTAATTTTCTAACAAAAAAAATTAATGTTCTACCAAAAACAAGAATTTTCGAAAAAATAAATGAATTTTCAAACAAATGGTTAAATTTTGCGTTGAAAAATATCAACTATCAATCGAAAATTTAATGGTCAAATTTTCAGTCGACAGAATTAATTTCTAACAACAACAAAAAAATTGTTGACAAAATAGTCTCGAAAATAGTTAAATTTTTCACCAAATGGCGAATTTTCACCTAAAATTATGAATTTACAATTTAAACAATGAGTTTCTAACAAAGCAGTTTAATTTTTAAATATAAGAGAAACTGTCAACGAAAAAAGGCATTTCGAAAAATTTATTTTTAACCAAAATAAATTGAATTTTCAACAAATAACAGTTAAATTTTTAACTAAAAATATGAATTTGGAACTGAAATGATGAATCTACAACCAAAAAAGCTGAATTTGAACGAAAAACGCAGTAGTTGATATTTTAATCCAAAAGATTTCAATTTTAATTAGAAATAGTTGAATTCAAACAAAAAAGAAATTTTAGTTTACAAAGGAAAAAAAATTCAAACAAATATGTGAAATTTTCCGCTAAAAAATTCAATTTTCAACCAAAAATGTAATGGACAAATTTTGCAGTCAAAAAAATATGTTTTTAACAACACAAAACAAATTTTCAACGAAATAGTCCAATTTTCAACCAAAGAGATAAATGTTCGTCTAAAATAATGAATTTTCAATTTACAAAATTCATTTCTAACAAAGTTGTTTGATTTCCAACTAAAAAAAATTAAATTGTCAACCATAAATGGTTGACTTCCACTAAGATCATGGATCTACAACCAAGAATTTACAACTAAAAAAGATAAGAAAAATTTCATAGTTGATATTTCAACCAAAACATATTTTTATTTAAAATACAAAATAGTTCAATTAACAACAACAAAAAATAGATTTTCAAATAAAACGATGAATTTTTCACTAAAATCGTGAATCGTAAACCCAAAAAAAAATGACTAACAAATGTAACAGTTCATAATTAAAAGAAAAATATGTTATCTTCAAATCAAAAAAAGTTGAATCTAAACAAACAAGAATTTTCAGTCAATGAAGAAAAGAAAACAAATTGTGAAATTTTCTAGCCTAAAAGACGAGTTTTTTTTCAAAACAGTTGAAATTTCAATTCTAAAATATGAATTTTTAACAAAAAAGTTATATTTTCAGCCCGAAAATATGAAATTTTTAACAAAAGTCATGAATTTTCAATTCAAAAAGACAAGCAAGTACAATATTTTTGATTACTATCATGATTATTATACCATTAGGCCATATCCTCATCGGGGTAAGCAGTAAGGGGGGGGGGGGTATAGATCTTTAATTAAATAACACGTTCGTTCCGCAACACTGCTCCGACCCAGGTCTCTGATCAATCTCTTTAGCAAGCGCCCCAGCCGTAGAGCTTTACAGAGTCATTATGTAAATTGCAAAGCTCTCTTGAAAGTTGATATATTATTATCAGAATTAATATACTGGGTGTTTTTTTTTAACTTTAGACATCGAAATATCTTAAAAAATACGCATCATATAAAAAATAAAAAATCCCCCCCCCCCCGCAGAAGACAGGGTGGTGGAAACTTTATAATTTCAAATGGGAAACCCCATTTTTTATCACGGATTCAGATTCTCCTTAATGAAATATGTAAGTTTTATTTGAAATTTTTTTTCAATTCGCAAAAAAAAAACCCACTTCCCTGTCTCCTGGAGGGGGGGGGGCTGACGGTTTTCCCCCTCGAAAATAAAGTTTTTATTATGGATATTTTTTTTATAGGATGCGTATTTTTTCAGATATTTCGATGTCTCAAGTTAAGAAAAACACCCTGTATAATTTTTTTTGCAATATGTAAATAACCAAACCGTGGCTTTTTCTTTGAACAATACAAATTTCAGACAAAAAACACTAGCATAACAATGAAAAAAAATGTTTAAAATTGTAAATCTTTACTCGAAATTTGAATCTAATTTTGTTTGTTCAAAATAACTTATTTCCTGTGTAAAATACCAACATAATGTAAAACTGTGGAAAATTGTTAATCTTCTTTGAAATTTTTTTTTTTTTAATAATCGATTTTCTGTGAACAAACTTGACTATAACCTGAAACTGTTCCGAAATTAAAAATGTTGTTCGAACTATGTTGTTAAACGCTAAGGAAACCAAAAATTGTTTAAAACATATAAACCTGTAAAATCTAATGATTTTTATTGAAAAATGTCAGTTTCCGGTAAAAAGGTTATCAAAATCAGAAAACGTAACTAATTGTTGAAATTTTTTTATCTTTCAAATATAATCATTTTTAGATTAGCAGTATCTATTTCCAGTGTACAATGATAATACTACAACTTAAAACTGTAGAAAATTGGGTGTCTTCATGATTTATATTTAAAAAGGCTAATTTCCGTTGATAAAAACTAACACAACCTAATATTTTCAAAAATGTTATGTCATTTTCGAAACTTAATGATTTAAATCATTATAAATTTATAATAGATTTTTAATACTAATTTCCAGTGAAAAACACTAACATAAGACAAGTAAAACATTTTTGGTTTGTAGATTTAATTTTAAAAATTTTCAAATTTTTGGATTTTAATGAGTTTGAAATTTAAAAAAATATACACATAATTTGTTATTTTAAAATAATTTGTAAGCATCAAAAGTTCAATAAGTATTGAGATTCGATCACTCACCTCTAAGGCATCGACCATGAGATCCTTCAGTTCTTCCAGACATCGATTAATTCGTGCGCGCCTTTTTCTCTCCAGAAGCGGCTTCGTTATCTAATAATTTAAATTAAAAAATTAAAAAATTTCATAATATTTTATAAACAATTAGACTGAATTGGGAAAAGACAATTTTTTATAAAGTTTTGGCTGAACACATTTCCAAAACCAAACAACAAAAATTAATTTAATAATTAACTAAACAATCTTTCAGAAAAAAGTATGATTACTATATAAAATATAAAAATTCCAGAAAATTTTTCTCCTACTAAATTACAAGTTGAAATATATTTCTTCATAAATTTCCAAACAATTGATGAAGCTGCTAAAATAAAAAAATTGTTTAAATGTTGCATGTTTATAAAACTCGTAAATGTGATTTGCAACACGTGATGTAGAGAAAGCCTTCCAGTTACCTTTTTGTATTGATAAGTCCTCGAAACCGGATGCGGATAATCATAAGACATCATTACACGATATGGCAAGTGACTTCCGGTCTCGTAATTAATACTCGTGGCACAACACTCTTATGTTAATTAATAAAAATAATAAAACTAATAAAAAAAATAGAATAAAAAACGACTGGCTTCATGGGAAAAAGAGGAATGACAATGAGGCAGAAGGTTGACTGACATTAGACAGCAAGTGCTCCCCATGGAGTCTCTACGCGTACTGAGTCAGGAGTTCGTTCAGCCATTCCGACGGTCCTCCCCCTCGCTCGCTTTCAAGTTCGAACCCTCTGTGTGGAGTAGATGCTACTTTAGAATTTTATTTCCGCAGATAGATGTTATCCCTCTCACCCTCCCTCACATCCTACCTACGCAATTCTCGTTTAATGTAACGAGAAATTCGAGTAAATTTATGTGAGAAAGGTTTGTTTATCAGATCCTGAGTACTTAAATATATGAGGCTACATTTATATTAATTTATTATTTGTTTTTATATAAGTTAGCTTCATATTAAATATGATAATGAGGAGCTTTTCCGGTCAACAATTCATTAAAGACATTGAATGCAATATTACAAAAATAGCTGAGAATAAAATTGATGAATTTAGATCACATTTTATGGGTTTATCTAATGATTTTGAAAATAATGATAATCCAAAAACATTGTTAGAAAAGGAATTGAATGAGGGGTTAATTGAGGTACACATTTAAAAAAAATCATCCGGAATTAATGATCACAAAATCAGATAAAGGAACACGGAGAAAAATGGATGTTTAAATGTAGATGTTCAAAGAGTAAGATTGTACCGCTTAACGTGCAGATATTCATGCCAAACATCTACTATCTTTTTGAGATGTTAGGCGTAAAATTATTTGACGGCTATATATTTTCGATATTAAAGTGATGGAGTATTACAATTTTGGAACATTTTCAAAGAATCAAAATTAGCTATCCTTAATCAAAATTGGATAACGACTTTTGTCTGTCTACACTCAACACGACGGAACAATGTTCTTAAGTTTGAAATTATATTGACTCAAACACATTTTTAAAAAATGTGTGTAAATTTATAATAAGATATGAGTTTAAGTAATTTAAAATAGATAGAATTTTAAATACAGATTACAGATCATTCGTGCGGTCCTACTGGGAGCCGATGTCATTTTTTAGATGACAGTTGCTCCCAGTGGGACCCTGCGGTGGTTGTTAACCTTGAGTTTTTAATTATATATATCTTATGATCCAATCTGTTTTAGACAGTACATCATGACACTACTGTTGAAAGTGACAAACATAGTCTCGGAAAATTGAGGAAATTCTATTTAGATATATATTAAAAATGAGAAACTTTTTATATAAAATGAAAAATTCACTATCAAATTACATAGTGAAGTATTTAAAGTCATGAGGACAAATAATTTTCCTTTGGTATAAGCCAGCATAGAACACTTCAGTTCACTGGATATGGGCCTGAGAACATGTTTCTTTGCCAAGGTGGGCTTAGAATGACCGTAATTATTTAATCAGAACCAGTGATAGATTGCGGCTGCATCCCACTTTATGGATAGTACTCGCATATGCCCGAAAACTTTTCCAGAGGAGATAAAAACTGTGGAAAACCGACCACCTCCCGAGTTCGTGCGGCTTCTCAACAGTCAAGTTTGAAGGCAGTAATTCATTTCTCTACCCATCGAATGCATACAATAATCCTCGGCGTCCAACCTCCCACTCATCATCGGTTAGTACGCAGCAAATACATAACCCGTCTGACATCGCATATGGTCACCCATCCGCGTGGTATCCGCGCTCGAAATGGCTTGGACTCTTTCCGAGTCAAGATTTACGTCACAGCTAATGCCGTCGGAATTGAACTACTAAAAATCCATATATGTATGTATTTTCCAGTATGAGCTCGTAACTCGTTGGTGGCCGTCCATAAATTCGGTAAAGTATTTGTGGGCGGGGGGTCTACGAGTTTTCCATGCGATTCTGTAAACTTAACGCGCACACACACACACACACACATCCATATATAAATTTTAAACTCTGCTAATTAGACAAACGTGAAGACTTATTGAAGTTAGTTTCAGAAAATAAAATGTGTTTGTTACATGAAGTATTAGTTATTATGAAGTATTAGAAGCGTGCAAATATATAATTTCGTGAGGACCTTAAAGTGTGTATTCCGAAATCAAAAGTCTGCAATAGAAAATAAACTTTTTTTTCTCAGCATAATTTTCATTTTTTCAACCATATATTTTTAAAATAATAAAAATACACTTTAATTGAATGTATTTTTGCGGTATATGATAAATTATGTTCATTAAGGCCTATTCCGCTTCTTTTCATGTTGAAAAATTTTTTTATTTAAAAAAATTTTTCGACTTGCTCAAACCTGTAATTTCGGGTCCTTTTCAAGGCTTATTCTATCATATAGAAAGAAAAGAAAAACCCCTGAAGACTATGTAGAGTTTTTTTTAGTATCTTTGACATTTTTTGTATCTTGTAAATATCTTAAAAGTTAAAAATTGTAAACAACATTTTTTTTTTATTTTATAACGTATCATTTACAGTATAACCTCAAAAATCTCATAGGAAAATTTCCTTGAGGTTATGCTATTTTTAAACTATATTTTGTTAAAAATTATGGTTAAAGACTTTTTGTCGAGTCAAAAACTCATGATAGTTATAACGATATTCATCGTTATAAGTATATATCGTTATAATTATAAGTATCGTTATAACTATCATGAGTTTTTGACTAGACAAAAAGTCGGTAACCACAATTTTAAAAAAAATATAGTATAATAATAGCATAATCTCAAGGAAATTTTCCTATGAGATTTTTCAAGGTTATACCGTAAAATTCTCATTACTTTCATTTCTGGTTAAAAATTCATCTTCTTTATTAAAAATTCTAATATTTGGCTCGAGCTTAAATTATTTGTTAGAAGTTCAACAATTCTATGGGAAATCCATTCTTTTTTATTGAAAATTTCACTGATTAGTTAAAAATTCACCACTTTAACTTGAAAATTGAACAATTTCATTGATTTTTTTTTCTTTTTTGCTTCGAAGGTTCATTTCATTATGTGGAAATTTCTTTTCTTCTGATGGAACTTTCTGGTTAATAATTAATTGATTTCGGTTGGAAATAAAACTTTTTATGAGAAATTGAAATTATATTTTTGTTAATTAAACTTTTCTGCAGAAAATTGGTACATCAAGCTAGAAAATGCGACGATTTGGTAGAAAATTCAACTGATGATCGAAAGTTGAACTACTACTTTGATAAAAATTCATTTTTGCATCTTAAAATTGAACAATTTGGTTAAAAATTTATCTTTGGGTAGAAAATTGATTTTCTTGTTTTCAAATTAAACTAATTGTTAAAAAATTTATGTATTTTGTTGAATATTCTTATTTTTTATGGGATATAACTTATCAACTGAAAATAAAATATTGTATTTTTCTTTAAAAATTGATCTTCTTTAGTGCACAAATTTAACTATTTTTATAGAAAATTCATTGATTTATTGAAAAATCGTCCTTTTTAACTTTCAAGACAATTAGAAAAATTTGAAAAATAGGGACTCTTTTCTAAAATTATTGTGAGTAGATTTTCTAAGAAATTTCACTTCTTTAGGTATAGCTCGCAATATGCACATGCATTTAAGGATTTTTGTTAATTGGAAAGATAATTTTTTTAGAGTTTAAAATCAAACTATTCGGTTAAGAATTCATTTTTTGTAGAAAATTTATTGTCTTTTTTTAAAAATTAAACTATCTGTTTGAAAATTGATGTATTTTGTTAAATATTCTTTTCCTTTGGATATAACATTCCAACTGAAAATGAAACTATTTAATTTTTCGCTAAAAATTGATTATAGTACAATTTTACCAAACGCCCCTCAGCCCAAATCGTCTTACGTTATTTTTATATGACCCCTAAATAAATTCAAGAACAAAATTTAGCCGGCAATTTTTATGTAAGATGGGCAGCAGAAGAAGGAGGGAATGAATCTTTGATTCTTTGAGTCTTTGAATACTTTTGGACATTTTTCAAACATGAAAATATTATTTTTGCATGACCTGCTCTTCGCAAATTCGAGTCCAAAAAAATAGTATAATTTCAAATTTTAATCGCTGACCTAAAATATGCGCAGTTTTTAGTTCAAAGTGTTTTAGAAAGCATTTGTAATGAAACAATTCTGAATTACAAGCCTTTAAAATTAAATAAATTGAAACTTGAAGCTTTCGAAATTAGAAATTTTTTGAATGGGAAATATTTTGAATTGTACAATTTCAAACGAAAGTCATTAAATTGAAAATATGTAGACGTTAAAAATGGATAAATTGAATAAATTAAGTCCCAGAGCCACAAAAATACTATTTATATGTATATTGGGATTGGTGATTAGGAATTAAGGGTCCAAAAAATTAAAAATGACGGACCAAAAGTTTTGAAAATTCATAAACTTTAAAACAAGAAAACAACAAATTATTTATATTTTTCATACATATTTATCAAGGCACTAAAAATTATTATAAAATAATGTTGACTCGGGATGAAGGGTGAAAACACCCTTGAATCGATTAATCACCCCCCCCCAAAAAAAAAGGTTGTTGACGATTGTTCTTCTGAGAAATAAACTCTGGGAGTAGGGGGTTAGTTTTAGAGCGTGAAACTCAGGCTCCTATCATGGCTCATGGTCCGCAAAAAAAATAAATCTCTAATCCTTGTTGTAAATTAAAATTATTATTTGTCTGTAGTCACGCATTTTTTGTCCGATGTACCTTTTCCGAAATACTAGTCGAAAACAATTTTTTGTGTGTATTTTGATCGATTTAAGGGTGCTTTTACGCCCTCTCCTCACCTCCAGTCAACATTATTCTATATAAATTTCTTATGCTTTTGGTCTACTATTTTGAATTTTTTGGACCTTGAATTCATAATCAGGAACACTAATATGCATTTACACAGTACTTTTGTGGCTCTAGGTCTTCATTTATTCAAGTTGTTGAACTTTTGATCGATTTTTGGAATTTTTGAAAAAAATGGAGTTTAAAATTATTAGGCAATGTCTGCTTTTTAACTTTTCATTACATAATTTTAAGAACACAATGCTGCCGGGTTTCGAGGTATAAACCGTACTTGACTCCTCTATGTATTAACATTTAAGTAAACACATTCAATATTCTTCAAATTTCTTTAAGTTATGCAAAAATAAATGTAGGGGAGAACACTTGACAGTAGATAATGATCCTACAGTAGATAATCGTCAATCAAAAATACTTATGGACGTTAAATAATTAACTTAATACAATTAATATTATCTACTGTAGGGTGGTTTCACCTAAAGTGAAAATAAATGTAACATATAATTTATAAGGTTGTGTCTAGTTGTTTCAAAAAATTAGGGGAGTTGGAAAAGGGGTTAGATCAGTCGTCGCGAATTTTCGAGATATCGCATTTATGAGTATTTATTTGAATAAAAAAATAGTATCTTTCATTGACAATACAATTTTTTATTTTATATATTCATTTTCAAATATGAATAATTTATTTTCTATGAGTATGAATAATTCTGTTTCAATTTTTATTTGTATTTTGAAATGAGAATGTGAACAAAAAATTGTATTATCAATCGAATGTAAAAATTGTCTCATGCCAATACATATTTATAAATAAGGCAGTGACTTCATTTAACATAACTTTTAAAACCTTAGAGGGGAATTGAATATTTACAGATTGAAATGAATAAAATACAAAGCAAAAAATTGTAAAGAAGTGTTGGCAGCGAAAGTGGAGCACGCAACCTTCTGGCTAGAATTTGATGCGCTACCATATGAGCTACTCTGCTAGTTGTAAGATATATTTTTCTAGTCCAGAAGACTACCGGCGAAAAAGTGTAAGTCGTTTTTTTTAAACTGGCCAAATTTTGTATCCTAGGAATTTTACAGTTTTACTTCTGATTCATAACTATTATTTACTAAATTATAACTCGAGAAAAACACACTACCTGGTATTTTGGATATTTCATCATCTTTGAAGGAATTTCGAAAGTAATTAAGGACGTCAAGAAATTTTGTGGAATTTTATATGATTTTTATGAAATGACTAGGCATTTTACAAGATTGAATGGACTGTATCGATTTCAAAGAATTGTAAAGAGCTTAGGTTTTTTTAAACCTTGATAAATTTAACAAGATTGCAAAATTTTTATTTTTTTTCAAGAATTTAAAAAAATGTCAAAGGATTCTAAAAAGGTATTCAGGACATTAATGATTTTTGAAAGATTTGAAGAGATAACAACGGATTTCCGGAGAATTATGTGGAATGGATGAAACAAAATTTTGAAGGGCCTCTAGAGATTTTAGAAATTTTAAAGAATTTTCTGCGATTTCAGGGATTACCGAGATTTGTTAAATTTTCACCATATCGAAGGGATTTATAGGATTTCAAAAGACTTTGAAGATATCATGGGATCTCAAAAGATCTCAGAGTTTTCCATGAA
The DNA here is from genome assembly GCA_011634705.1 of Andricus grossulariae. Lineage (NCBI taxonomy): Eukaryota > Metazoa > Arthropoda > Insecta > Hymenoptera > Cynipidae > Andricus > Andricus grossulariae. Next base: position 25,585,725 of record JAABKJ010007545.1, on the reverse strand, counting down.
TTTTTAGAGGATGTTAACAGATATCAAAGGTTCTTAAAGGATTTTAACAGATTCTAAAGATTTTATGGCACCTTGGAGGATTCCATGCGATTTTATTAGAAATATAAATTGTATATCAGATTTCAAAAATTAATGCTGTTATTGATACCATCATCAATTTCTCAAATGAGTTCGAGACCTTGTGAACGTAAAAGAGTTTTGATTTTCCTGTTTCGGATCTTAAAGCCATGTGACGAGTGGGTCACGTGACCGGCTTCCTACCTTACTGACACTTTTTTTATTTGTAAACTTATTTTCACACAATTAGCCACATCGAGTTGAAAATTTCGGATAATAATTAAGAAGCACTAAGAAAAGCGGCTCTGGTCCTAAATTTGTATGATCATGAAAAAAGCAACAACAAAAATTATTCACAAAAATTTTTTTTTTTTTATAATTATGAAAATTTAGGACCAGAGCCTCGTTTCTTAGTGCTTCTTATTCATTATCCCAAATTTTCAACTCGATGTGGCTATTCGTGTGAAATTAAGTTTACAAATAAAAAAAAACAGTAAATAGCATCTTTGCCCTTGACGTGTGGCTGACTTACCTGCTTTCATCTTATAAGACACCTAGGGATATGCATATATGTATGTATATATATATATATATATACATATAAGATTATATTCAACAACATTAACCAAGTGTGCGGTTAAATTTTTTTTATCAACCATATAACCAAAATAAAGGGAATGGAATTATCCGAATTTATATACTTACTTGTGTGTGCGGCACAGCCATGGAAATATACTACAGTTCTTGAGTTCATGAATGATGAGAGAACATCCGAATCCAAATCGTTTTAGTTTTAATTTCCACTTCATGGTGTAAAGTCCTGTGCATTGTGAAAAGTTTAAATTCATCTTAGAAAAGTTATTTTGCTGTTCCTCTCAACAATTAATATTACGTGATATTGATAGTTAAGAATAGTTAATTACGCAATATCAATAGTTACTATTATAATGATTACACAGGGCCTCAGAAAAAGGGGGTTGTGCGAGAGATCAGAGTATGGTACCTATACATATTTTGAGGCGCTGAACACGAGCTTGAGATAAGTTTTTTTCCAGTACGTCAGGATTTTCCCCTAGATACGGAAAATTCCCTAGTAAATGATCTTCCCAGAGTATAAATTACCCCTAGTATTAAAATCATCTGTGAACAGATCAGGCATGCTATTTTTTACGTCTTTTGGAGCTTTAAACGCGAATCTGACATCAGCTTTCCCGGAGCGCGTAAGGATTTTCCCCTAGACGCGGAAAATTCCCTATAAAATCATCTTTGTGAGGTATGAAATAACCCTCGTTATTGAAATCGTCTGGAAAAAGATCAGGCATGATATTTTTATGTATTTTAGGGCGCTGAGCAGGAATCTGACATCATTTTTCCCCGAGAAAGTCTGAATTTTCCCCTAGATGCAGAAAATTCCTTATAAAATCACCTTTCTCGGCTATGAAATAACCCTCATTATTTAAATAGTCTGGACAAAGATCAGCGTGATATTTTTATGTATTTTAGGGTCCTGATCACGAGTCTGACATCAGTTTTCCCCGAGCGCGTCAGGATTTCCCCCTAGACGCGGAAAATGCCCTATAAAATCAGCTTTGTCGGGTATGAAATAAGCCTCGTTATTAAAATCGTCTGGAAACAGATATGATGTTCGGACCGCCTTCCAGATGACTTCAATAGCGAGGGTATTCCATGTATAAACAAGCTGATTTTCTAAGGAATTTTTCGCGTCTAGTGTAAAAGCCTAATGGTATGAGGGTAAACTAACGTCATATTCGTATTTAGCACGAAAAACCTGATTTTCTAGGGAATTTGTTTAAGAAAGAATTTTTTTTTTGAAACAGTGAAAATATAGTTTAAATGTATAGTTACACACGTAATTAAAACAGTTTTTTTTTCATTATTTTCAGAGTGGAATAAATGCGGAGGAGTTTAAGTAAAAACTTTCAAAAACGACTCATGGCAGGATTATAAATCAATATATCATTAGTCCTTCAGTTTGAAATTTAATTCTTCCACTTTATTGAGTAATTAAAATAAAACATAAATCACTGATTCAATCAATAAAGGTTACAGATTAGATCAATCAAAAGTGATTGATTTAATCAGTGAAAGGTACAGTTTATATCAGTCAAAATTAGTGATGAAAACAGTCAAATGGACAGATCAAATTAATCAAAAAGACTAATTTAGTCAGTCACTGAAATTTTTTGATACAAAAAGTCATTTTTGAATGATTTGTCAATCGCGAAATCCGCACTACTTGAATCAGTCAAAATTGACTGTGAACCAGTCAGCTTTGACTGATTCAAAATAGTGCGTTCTGGTACAGGTACATTTCGTTGAGTAGCCCAATCTAGAATATCCTGTTTTTCCACGACTGTGTTCATTTCGTGACGGTAATAATTGCTGTTTTCTTGCCAATGGAGCAATCCAAACCTTGTGGTAAAAATGCGTCTTTGCTTCCAATATGCAGGATTATTAATCTTTTCCCAGCTCCGGATGGTGGCATAAACCTGCTAAGATATCCTGCAACTTCCTGAGCTTGATCTCTGTAATAATTAAAATTTTACTTGTCTTTCTCCTGAAGTTGCTCAAGCCAACCGAACTGACGAGTGTGGTTTTTACCACACCATGTTTCATCTGTGTAATAAATGTTGTAACCAGATTCTCTGTAGAGGTTTATTTTTCTAAGATATTTCGCGCATTGTACCGCAATTTTGGTACTTTTCATCCAAGTAGGCTTCTCACTAATGTAAACCTTCTGTAAGCAAATTTCATATCTTTCAACCACCGATTTAATGTACTTATGGACGATTGTGGCAAATCTTAAATATTCTCTATTTATTTTGCGCAGACACTTTTCATTGTGGGGATTTATTTTTGTCCATACATGTCGTGAATGAACCTTCGTACAACGCCTTGCAAGAACTCGTCACACTCTATTCTGTGTCAACCACATTTTTGGGCAGGACTTGACAGCTTTCCGGTCATCCATTCATGATAAATTCGTTTTAGGGATCTCTCACTAATATTTAAACGTTCAGCAGTTCTTGCGACGACTCTGTTTACATCTGAAGAATGTGACGCATCTTTTTCCTTCTCAAAATAGTTCCTAACGCTAACGATCATGCACTTATCTTCGTATCCAAAATATTGCCTTCGTTTACTGGATGCACTCAATTCACTACAACTATTGGATGTTCGGTCACATCTTTTTGGTAACGAATCATGGACACGGTCACGGGAAAGTTTTTCAGAAGAACTGCTGTTCGTTGTATTAATTAATGAACTGCTGGCTCTTTCACAATTATAACTATCTGGAGAACTACTTTTCGTAAGGTTCATCGATGAGTTGCTAGCACTGCTAAAATCGACTGGGGCCGAACAATCTCTTGGAACATTTTTTTCATTTAACAAGCGCAAGTGTCCATCTGTGCCATGGCCATGTTCCATCCCAGTGAATAACAGGTGAATTTTGGGACTGAAGTTATCAATCTCAAAAATTGAATAAAATATTCTCCATTCTCCAGTAAACGCACCACAAAAATGTTCCGTTGCAAAACTTCGGACGCTGCCCGGCATTCAATAAGAGATGCGTAAACACCGCTTCAGCTCATCTTGTCTCGATATTTGCCCCGAGAGTGGCAAATCAAATTGATGGCGACATCCATATTGTGATGAATCCAATTTTCAACGACGTCAGACACGATTCTCTGACGCAGGTTATACTGACTTCGCTCTTTCGTCACAAGAGCAAGAGATTTAAATAAACAATCTCCGCTACCACCAGACTAGACTAAAATGAATTCACAACCGTTAACCAAGATAGTGCTCCACATTTCGTAAAGTGATTCGCTTACTACACTCTGAGGATACTCTGATGATGTAGGTCCCAAGAGGTTCCTTAGGAGACTGAATGTTGAAATTAAGAATGCCCGTGAAATATCGCCGATTGGCAATATTGTGAAGTGAAGAGATTGCATCTATGTGCAAAAGCAAGTATTTCCAAATTTACAAGTGCAGTCTCGCAAATCTTCGGATGCATTTTAAATTGCTAGAAGCTGCAGCTGTCCGCTTATTTCCTATCCAAGTATATTCAGAGGCATCACGTCCGTGAACCAGGAATCGTTTGATCCGCGTGAACTGTATTGTGTGCCTGATAGTTTTTTGCAAAAAACACAAAAAAAGCATATTATAATACTCGTTTCTTAAGCAATGTTTTTGGGTATTTTGCAGGATTGTCTTTAGAATTAATTACATTATGACAACATGTACTAAATTTGATTTGGACATTTTTGCACCTGATCCATAGTTTATACTGAAGAAAAAAACTTTGCAACAAAGTTCCTTTGAACCAGATTGGAGCAGACATTTATAGAAATGTTGATGTTTCGTTTTCTTATTCTCTTAGAGGACCCACAGAGGGAAAACATTTGCCTGTGATTTGTTTGTGTATCCCCAGTGATTTATTTAAGAAATAAAAAAAAAATTTTAATGAAAATAAACCTTTTTAGATTTTCTCGGATTGAAGATGTTGACTGACCCCAATCTTGTAACAATGGGAAGTTCTTTCGAGCTCTTGCTTTCTTTTTGCGACCCCCCCCCCCCCGCCTTCGGGGTAGAAGAGTAGTGCCCATACCGGTCGAGCGGCCGGTTTCTTGCCTCACGCGAAAGTTCCATTTATTGAGATTAGACTCAGTTGAAAACATTTTCAATTTGTTACAATATTAAGTAATCCAATTTTTATAGACTGCATTAGCCTCGTTACAATATTATAAAAAATTCAAAAATTGTGTGAAAAAAAATCGGTTCATATTTTCAATCCCAGTTGATCTTTAAAGATGTATTTTCTTTCAACGCAATTTTTTACTTCTCAAATAAATTATTCGGGATACGAAAAAAAATCTCGTTTTTCTTAGTCCTTAAATTCATAATTTTTTCCCAGACGTTAATAAAAGTTTGATTCCAGATCATTTGATTACTGGGTAAGACAGTAAGTTTTCCAAAAACGACTTTTTCACAAAAATAAATGATACATTACAATGACTTCTGTTTTAACACATTTCATTATCATTAATGTGACTGTCATTTTGAGCTCCAGAAAATGTAAAACTGCTTTTTTCTTTATGAGAAAGACAGACGAGAACTGATGTGGTGGATTAGTCCCACTGGGGATATCATATTAAAAAAGCACTAAATAGTGTACCTCGTGGGTGGTGTGGAAATAAGTATCCCCTCCCACTTTGTCGGGAAAGAAGATAAAAAATATAATATATATATATATATATATATCTGTTTCAAGAATTATTGATTCATTAGTTAAACTGGATTACCCATTTATTTTCAGTATAGACCAAGTATCACCAATCGAAATTGCAGCGAAAAATGGCAATGAGTGCACTTTCGATGGGTGTTGGAAATATTTTTGTTTTAAAAATGAATAATTTTTTAATTGGTGAAAAATGTTTAAGTATTCATTTTGAACATAAACTTAGATTTCACTTGTAACTTTGAACGATGTTTAGAAGTTCGAAAAAAACTTAAAAAGTAATTTGATGTTTGGAAGTATTTGAGAAAATGTATGTTCTACGGAAATTAAACTGATTTTTATTTTGAATAATGCATCTTAAGATAAGAAAAAAAGAAATTAAACATTTCAAAAGATTGTCCGAATTGTTGAACAATAATGTAGAAAGTTTAATTGCACTTTTTTTACCGGTATATATTTTTATAGATTTCGAGATAAAATTTGCAAGCTTGTTGAGATATTTGATAGGTTTAAGGAGAATGAAAAAATCTTCCTAACATTTCGACGAAAATTGAAATGATTTTTTATTTCGGATAACGCATTTGAAGATAAGAATGAAAAAAATCAAAAGTTTGAAAAGATTTTCCCAATTGCCGGAAAAGAATCTAGAAAATTTTAAGGCACTTCTGGATTCAGCAGGATTTTTTTAAAAACTTAAGGAACAATTCGAATAATTCTGAAGGATATTTACAAGTTATCAAAGAAAATTTAAAACTTTTCTACAGTTTGGAAGTATTTCAAAAAATTGTCAATAAATTCTAAATTTTTTTAAGATTTCAAAATAAAATTTGGAAGCTTTTCAAGAATTTTCAAAGGTCTAAAGAGAACAAGAAAATTGTCTGCAGATTCATGGGGAAATCAAAATGACTTTTTAAAGCTATCTTCCAAATTGTCGAAACATAATCTACAAAATTTAAATGAAATTACTTTCAATTTGCCGGAAACATTCAAATAATTTTAAAAGCTATCTAGCAGTTCTGAAAATATTTTTGAAATTATTTAGGTTTGGACAACGTTGCCAACAATGTAGAACGAAATATAGATTTTGTTACATTTAAAATAAATTTTTAAAGTTTCTTAAGGAGAGTTTCAATGAAAAAAAGTGAGGGGCCCCGACATCACATCAATCCTTGATATCAATGTGGAAAGTAATAAGGAAGAAGCCAGCGACAACGACATTCTTAATAAACACAAAAACATGGAAAGGGAAAATATGACAGAGGTGAAAAGCAAGATGATGTGAAGGCAGAATATAAGGTTCTCTTTAACCCCAGAATGATTAAATGGAGTGATAGCTCACCCCATTCAAAGTTTAAAGTACTATCCTTACTAAGGTGAGGTATAGTTTGGTGCGGGACCCTACCATAATTCACTTCAACTGTACGCAAGTTGACCTCGGTCAGGGAGCGACTGCATTATTGTTTGCTGTGAGTTCCGTACAGCGGTGAATATCGACTGGTGTGACGCATCACCCCAGATAACCATTTAAGTTCGAGCATTCTCTGGGTAAGTGAATTATAGTTTTTTTGTTGAAACGGTTCAGTTAGAATAATTAAGTATGAATTTAAAAGTTCAAAGTGTAATTTCTTTAAAAATCAAATTAGCAGAAAATGAGGTATAGTCAATTCGTTGATTAGAAGCGTGATACAAAACATCATTCTTCGGATAGTACTTCGGATAGTATAACAATTTCTAGTGATCGATTTGTTCTCACTGTAAAAGGAATATTTTCGAAATTTTTCACATCGAATGTTTATATGCATATATATGCATATAAACAATCGATGTGAGATACATACCCATATTAGGTTATATAATGGTTATATAAACATTTAAACAAATCATTATAAGTAATAAGAATCAAATTTTCTGCAGAAAATGTCATTTCGCTACTAAACGCGTAAGCTGGTGATCAAGAAGAGTCACTGGTGATAGATATTTTTCTTGGTTCGTTGAATGCTTCGATCAGATTGAAATTTTGAAATATTTTCGTTACTAATAGATCGAAGATTTTCTTTGCTAAACTCTGGTTTACAGCGCCTAGCCCGTGTCGTCACGACAAGGACGTAGACCGAGTGTCATCAGTGAACAGGATAGCCACCACAATTTCTGAACAATTTAAACTATTATTGGTTGTTGATAGTAAATCTTAAATTAAATAATAAATTTTACTGTTATTTTCAACCAATTTTTCCATTTGTCTGTTTCCTCTAATTCATATGTTGAAATAATTATGCTTTTTTAAGAAAAATTGAAAATGGCTTATATTCTCTTGAAGCGTGACTATTCTGTTTTGAAATTCTGTTTTATTTATTTAAATCGGTCATATCGTTGAAAAAGTACGTTTTTTGTTATCTAAAGAGTTAATTTTGCGAAAATTTTAGGATTTTATTTGTTTCCAAACCAAGTTTTCTAAATTTTTTGGAAGATGAACAGAATATTATTATCAATAATTTTTTCCTAATTAAAAAACGAAGAAAATGCACTATATTAACGTTGTTCTCCTACAAATAGAAAGTATCATGCCACAGTACAAGTTTGGGGTAATGTATCACCCCAGTTACCCATTGGAGGATGAGCCAGCTATGTTTACTAGGGTGTAGCGTAAAATACAAATTTTACAAAACGTAAGGGCCTGGGGTCCCATTCTTTTCCTCTTCACGTTAAAAATGAACGTATGAAGTTTCATCAAAATCAAAAAATTTGTGACCGAGTCGCAAAGACAATATATGTAAAAAAACACAAAAAAAGGGGTTTTTCAATTTGACTTCACAAATGTGAGCCGTATCCAAAGAAAACTTGTCACAAATATTGTTGGTTATGTAAAAATACATCTTCTATGTTAGGGAAGTTTTTTGATGGAAGCAACCATTTTCAATCAAAATGAAAAACATGAGTCAAAAATATTTACGCGAAAACCCGCATTAATATGAGTACGCACAATATTCATAGTCAACTGTTTTCTTCTACGCGATCTTCATTTGTTTTGACCGTCAAGCAACCGCTACGGTGAACTATTTTCAGTTACAATCTGGCGTTCTTAGCCGCACCACATTGGCATCTTTGATTTTTAATTAGAGTTATAATTCGTAGAGAAAAATAGCAAAAAATAAAGCTATCATTAAGCGAGAACAATGTTTTCGAGAGAATAGCTTCGAAAACTAGAGGAAGGCTTTGGTGTACTAAGGTGTACTTGAAGCATACTTGTGGCATAGACTATCTTTGCTCTCAGAAACGGAAGTCACGCAGCCGTCTGCTTACGAAATTGTGAATCTTTTGTTGAATGATCTCAAAAGAATTTGGTTTAAGTCCTCCCTCCCTATAGTTTCAGAACAGCGATTATTTTTCTTGTAAAAAAGCTTCATGGTCCTTATAGCAATTTCATGAAGTCTCACAAGAGAAGTAAAGACATAGCCTCATATCAAAAGAAGCTGAACTTATACAATGATAAGATCGGGAAAACTCCTTTTGACATCGCAGCTTGCAAATGCAATGATTATTCAACATGTACATGCACGAGCAAAATTCCCGTCGTAGAAAGAGAGTTCTTACTTGATTAGCGCACAGCTAGACATATGTTCATGTCTAATGTCGATTCTGCAGTTACTGGTTGGATAAATAGAATCGGAGAAAGGAAATCAAAGGACTTACTCGGGATGACAAAAAATTCTTCTGAAATGATAACTTTCTTCAAAACAATCCCACTACCAGTAATGTAGGAGATTTTTGAATCATCATCTTCTTTGAGAAATCCTTTCTCATGCGATGAAGACTTCTTGCCTTCTGAACAGAAAAAAGATCCCAATAAAACAAGCGTAAAGAGGTCTTATATACCTTTGTCAACAGTAGCACGAGAGGTTGGTCGGTACAATGTACTGCCAAAATCTATTCAGTTCGCAGTCATACACTGTCAATCTTGAAGGGCTATATTATGATAGTCATAGAGTTCAAACTGAAATGAAAGCTGGACATCATAAGATCACGCCTATTACAAACGAAAATATTGCACTTGTTCAAGAGCCTGATTCACAATCTATCGGTCATGTGACACCTAAGTCCTCTGACGCTGCAGGTCATTCTCATTTAATGTATGCATACTTAATGAGAACTGACTCACATGGACCTACATTCGATCTTAAAAATTTGTGAGTGATTGGCTGCGACGGTACTGCTGTAAATACTTGGTGGGAGCATGGAATCAATATGAGGATTGAAGTATTGCTAGAGAGACCTTTGCAATGGTCGATATGCCAACTGCACGGTAATGAGCTTCCTTTTCGTCATTTCTTTGGAAGTTTGGATAAAGTTTGGTAAAACTTCGGGCCCGATAGCGTTTTTAGGGCCTATAAGAAAAAAAAATAAAACATTGCGGAAAATTTCCTATTTGTGATTTTCAGAATATACCATATGAAGCCATAGAGATGGAACTAATCGAAGTCTTGAGTGGGGAATCAGATCTGAGAACTGATCAACGGTACTTGAGAGAGATATGGACGGTTGGACGTAGTCATAGGAAAATGCCCAGAAAGTCGGTCCGATCTTCACCCTGGACTGTTGAACCATTGAGGTTATGGGCCGGGAGGGCTCGTAACCTTCATTTTTAAGACCTGATACGACACAATGCTCCCGCGTTAAGAAGAATTCGAAGTCATTCAAATTTTGGAAGATTAACGGCGCGATAAAATCATGATAGACATCGAAATAAATTTGCTTAATATTTAGAAAAAAAACATCGGAACAGAAGAACCCGCACAGAGAGCACTTAGTGTGGCAAATTCTCATACCTTCAAACTAGGCACATAGTGTGCTTTCGAAAAATCCATTTTTTTGTTCAAGTCAATTGAATAAGCCGGTATAACTAATAGATTCTTCGGTAATACAAAATTTAGTGCGTCCTTAGACTCTAAGACGAAGAACGAGAGTGACAGCTCACAACGCAACGTTGATGCTCCCGGAAGGTATGCCTGTTGTTCCCTAGTCCAGTTGACCAATGGCGACACAGCTTTTGCGCGCCAAACGCAGATATGGCAAACCCGACCCCACGGGAAATCCCATTCCAATATGGCTGTCGGAAACTACGTCAATGGTCCTAGCGAGAAAATAGAAAGAAAGAGTTAAGCAAAGGTCGCATGTCGACGGTGTGAGTGAAAAATTTGTAAAGGTCCCTCTCGGTATTTGAGCCGACTCCGAGAGGATATTCTAGCATTTGAGGCTTGTGTAGATCTAGAAAGTTTTCGACACCCCCGGGGTTACCAGCAGTGCACGTTGAGAATCGCCCTTTAAGTCCAAAGGCTAGAAAAGGACAGAGCGGTACTGGGTCGCTTCTCTCTCTCTCCCTGTGAAGCGTGGAAATTCCATGCACGTGTGAGTGAAGGACAACGTCGCCTGTAGGACTCTCCTTCCCACTCCATCTTGTCGTGGGTGACTGGCAGTGTAATATCGGCTTGGTTCGTTGGTTGAATCTTGTCAGTCTCGTTGTCATGGCGACTAGTATTATTGGCAAGGAACTATTGGTGACGAATACCCTAACCTGTTTTGCCAACTCTGATGTTGTGATCATCTCGGAGCACGTACGTTGAAGGTTGACAGCTGACTCTGTCGCATTGATTGACATATTGCGAAAGGAATACATAGGGCAAAGTAAATAATGTTTTCTTCGAAAAAAAATTAAGAGTGCTCCCTGAGAAGTGGGTCTCTCGTTCCTCGGACCATTCTAACGTCTAAAAGTTTCTTTTGAGGACCCCGGTGCCGGTGAGGACCGTTTAGTGACAGGTGAAAAACATCTCGTCACAACTCCCCCAACTTTTGCCGGAGACCACCGGTCGTTCACTATTTTGGCATACCACTCTTTGGTATCACAATACGACAGGTGGTTCCCGAACATCAAACCCTTAAAATCTTTTAGTCCTTCCAGTGATTGTCCCCTTCTCAGGTGCTATCTTAATGTGAGTTTTATTTTTCATTCCTTGTGCATGCAACAACAAGGTTTAGCGTAGAAGTACCGTTTCAATGCCTTTATTTCTAGATGAAGTATGTATAATACTATTATTATTATCATATTTTACATAGTAGTACTATTCTGGTCCATTCAACAGTACGATTAAAGAAGATATAATGGGTTTAGTCTTTGCACTAATTCTCGATGCGGGAGACCCGTCCGTTACGGATTTGTGCCCCATGTATCTCAGTATAGTGGGCCTCCACGATCAACCTCCCACGGACGATTCCCTGATTTGGCCGCGGCTGTGCCCTCCCAGCCAAGACCAGGTCCGATTCATATAACTCGCTGCAAGTTGGACACGTACGCTTCGTAAAGCCCTTTTCGCCACATCCCTTGCAGTACTGGACGTGTAAGTCGGTTCTGGGGCAATCTCCCTGCTTGTGCCCAACCTCCTCACACTTCCGAAGGATGGGGCCCCTATAGGGTTTAGGACGCGGCGCCCCGACTTCAGCCATTCCGCCCTCTGGTCGTATTGCTGGTACAACCGGAAAGGCGCAGCCACAGCCGGATCCTGGAATCGTGTCGATACCAGCGGAGTGTCGGACCGAGGGGGACCACAGGGGCGGAGGCTTCTTGCAAGATTCTTCGGGTGGACACGGAAAGGAATTGGTTTCGGGCCACCACGCCACCAGATCTCTGCCCGGATGTCGACGTTCGGTCCTGGTTTCGAGGACGGTTACGATAGGGGTCCCGATTTCCTGCGTTACTGGTAGCCTGGGTGGAGGTGAATGCTTCTTCATTAGCTTCCGCGGCAGCCTTAGTCCTCTATAACAACCAACACGAATTCCCCTATATATTTTCTAGAACAGATCAGTCTGACGCGACAATAGGCTTCAGGTTCCGTACGTGTTCCTTACCTATGAACCTTCCATTTGTATCTACTAACGTATATACAACCGGGAAGAGACGACGCTTGATCTTGAACGGGCCCTAAAACTTGGGAAATAGTTTTCCGGCAACCTTATCAATCTTACTAGATAGTTTTCTATTTGGTCTTAAGGCCAAGTCTCCCACTTTAAATTTTCGTTCTCTTTTATTGGCGTTATAATATCTCGCTTGCGTCTCATATGCCTTATCGAGATTTCTGGGGATTAGATCACGCAGGTGGTCCAGACGCTCTACCCTCTTTACTCATTCCTCCGGTTGAGGTTCCGTGTGCTGCTTGCTTCTTTCTAGGTTTTTTTCGCATGGATCTGTACAGAAGGGGGTTCCGACCGAAATTCAAGAAAGCTAGGGATACTTTCAAGGTACTGTGAACCGCCGAGTTATATGCGAATCTAAATTCCGGAAAGTGTAAATCCCAGTCCAGATGATTGTCTAGGAGGAATGATACAATCATCGTCTTTTGGACCCTATTGACTCTTTCAGTGGGGTTTGCTTGGGCGTGGTAAACTGGCGTTGTGGTGTGAATAATGCCGACGCTTCGACAAATATGTTCCAAGAGCTTGTTTGTGAATTCGGTACCGTTGTCAGTATGGACCACTTCGGGTGCCCCCCAGCGGGACACCACCAAGTCCTTGAACGCCTTTCTTATCGTGGGACCGTTCGCCGTGCGTATTGGAATGCACTCGTTTCACTTTGTGAAAAGGTCTTGAAACACCAAAATATATTGGTGCCCAGCCTTGCTTTTTGGAAAGGGGCCCATAATATCCCCAGCCACTACCAGCCAGGGCTGCTCCACCACTCGTTGACCCATCATGCCGGCAGGACGAGCTTGCTCGACTTTACATTTCTGACAGGGGCTACATAAACGGACAAACTGGACCACGTCGTGGAACATTCCTGGCCAATAGTAGAGGAGGGCTACCCTTTTAAAGGTCTTTTCATTGCCCAAGTGGCCAGCTTGGGGTGCTTCATCCGCCTCCCGAAATACCTGGGGGCTTAGTTCAGTCAGAAGGACTAATTTCCACGCCTCTAGGTCGGTCAAGAGCGCCTCAGTCACCACATTTGCTTTGTGACGGTACAGCATTCCGTTCTCCAATTTCCAATTAGGAAAAATTTTCGGCCGATCTTGGACTTCGGTCAGTCTCAATAACGCGTCCGGAACGTGGTGCAGGGCACCCTTCCCGTGAATGATTTCGAAATCATACCCTTGCAGCTCTAAACCCCATCTCGCGGTGGTGCTCTGCTACCGTAGCGAATTCCGGTATGAATCGTCTATACCACGAGGACATCCCCATGAACCTGCGCAATTGTTTGACTGTCTTCGGAACAGGATATGAGTTTATAGATTCTACCTTGTCGGGATCGACCTTTAGACCATCCTGGTTAACCACAAACCCCAGATACTTTACCTCTGAGCAACAGAACTCTCTCTTCTCCGGATTTATTGTCAAACCGGCTGCCGTGACACGATCAAGAACCTTCCCTAGCCACGGCAGATGTTCATCGAATGTCTCGGTTACTACGATGATGTTGTCGAGGTAAATAAATACGTCAGGTCTGATTTCCGGCGTAATCACCCGATCAATAAGCCGTTGGAAGGTTGCTGGAGCTCCTGTGAGCCCAAAGGGCATCCTTTTGAACTCAAACAACCCTCTTCCTGGCACAGTGAACGCAGTGTCAGCTTCCGCAAATCTAAGCACAGCCGATACTTCCCTCCAGTTTTACGGGCCAACAGGATTGCTGCAGACCATTTTCTGAAAAATTCCGAGATGATACCCTCTGCTGGCAACCTGTCAACTTCCTCGTACATAGATTCTTGTACTTTTGGGGAGACTATCTGGTATCTCTCTTTAATAGGGACATGATCCCCTACGTTAATGGAGTGGGTGATGAGTTGAATCGCGCCCAATAGGCCCTGTGAGTTAGGAGGGAGCTTGATTCGCAAAAATTCTTTTAAAGTGTTCTCCTTGCCTTCGAGTAGAGTAGCCACGTCACTACAACTGTCCTCTTCCACCAACCATTGTTTCGAAGGGTAATTTTCCCCCTGAATGTCTGGCATGTGCTTGCGTCCACCTACACCAAGGAAGACTAGAAACTGCACCATCGCGTGACGATCAGGGTATTCAACTCATTGGCGGAAGGCAGGTTTTGGGCCTTGGCCGCACAGTGGTCAAAATCTAGAATTTTATTTAGAAACCTTATTTTTATTCTCTCCAGCGTCCAGCTATCTTGAAAACCAGGGAACTTCCTAACGATCATTCTCATCAGCAGGTTTTGGGCCTTGGCCGCACAGTGGTCAAAATCTAGAATTTTATTTAGAAACCTTATTTTTATTCTCTCCAGCGTCCAGCTATCTTGAAAACCAGGGAACTTCCTAACGATCATTCTCATCAGCAGGTTTTGGGCCTTGGCCGCACAGTGGTCAAAATCTAGAATTTTATTTAGAAACCTTATTTTTATTCTCTCCAGCATCCAGCTATTTTGAAAACCAGGGAACTTCCTAACGATCATTCTCGTCAGCAGGTTTTGGGCCTTGGCCGCACAGTGGTCAAAATCTAGAATTTTGTTTAGAAACCTTATTTTCATCCTCTCCAGCATCCAGCTATCTTGCAAACCAGGGAACTTTCTAACGATCATTCCCATCAGCGCATACAGTTTGTTGAACTTTAATCCGAGAACCGGAAGAGGCGTAATGATCAGAAGATCAAGATGATTCAGGATGATGAGTGCCAGGATCGAGATGGCCAGGGAACTTCCTAACGATCATTTCCATCAGAGCCGGATTTAGGCCTCGGACCGCACAGTGGTCAAAATCCAGAATTTTGTTTAGATATTCTGATTTTTTGTGCAATATCGACCTTGGATTCACCACACTATTCGCCCTTTTTTGAGTGATTCTATTTTGCTACTACACCAGAAATCTCATTTGAGTGCTGTTTCGATTCTAGTCGGAAATGGCCTTCACTTAAATCGAACACATCATTCGCTCGCTCTGAACGTAAATAGGCAGGTCCGTATAAATCATTTCTGTTGGATTTGAACGCATGATGCAACCTAATGTAAAAATGCGTTGACAGAAATTCTAGGAACGACTTAAATGGGAGTTACCTAAATGGGATTCCCAGTGTATTTCGAAAAAAATTTCACAATTTTCCGCTGCTGGATTTTCGAGACCAAAAGAGGAATTTTCTACAGAAATGTTAATTTTCAATCTATCAGTTGAATGTTCAACTAACAAAATCAATTTTTAACAACAAATGTAAAAGTTACATTTTCAATACATGCAGTGAATATCTATGGGCTTCGCCGGATTACAAGTGGATTACTCCAAATCAAATCGATTATAACTGAATTAATCACAGTCACATGGATTACAAGTGGATTTCTCAGGATTAAATGGATTACAAGTGTATTATTCCGAATTAAATGGATTACAAGTGTATTATTCACAATTATATGGATTTCAAGTGGATTACTTCGAATTACGTGGATTACAAGTGGATTACTTCGAATTGATTAAAAGTGTATTACTGCGGATTATGTGGATTATTTCGAATTATATGGATTACAATTAGAGTACTTCGAACTATATTGATATCAAGTGGATTACTTTGAATTACATGGATTAAAAGTGGATTTTGTAGTTATATGGATTATAAGTGAATTACTTCGAACTAAATGGAGAACAAGTGGATTCCGCTAGCATACTCCTGATTACAAGTGGATTTCTCCGAATTGTACGGATTACAAGTGGATTACTCTTGATTACTATTGGATTTCTCTGAATTAAAAGTTGATTACTCAATTTATATGGATTGCAAGTGAGTAACTATGGACTACCTCAAATTACACGTATATTAATCTAACTTATGTGGATTACAATTGGATTATTCTGCATGGATTACAAGTGGACTATTTTTAAATTAAATAAATTATAAGTGTATTATTTACAATTATATGGATTGCAAGTGGATTACTTTGCATGACTTGGGTTACGTCGAATTATGTGAATTAAAAATAGATTACTTCGAATGACATGGATTAAAAGTGGATTCCCAAGAACTGTATGGATTACGAGTGAATTATTTTAAATTATATGGATTATATGTTGACGAATTTGAATTGCATGGATTACAAGTGGATTAATTCTGATAACAAGTCGATTTCTTTGAATTCAAGGGATTACAAGTGGATTATGCTGGATTTCGTCAGATTACTTCGTTTTATATGGATTGCAAGTGAATTACTGTAGGATACTTCGAATTACACGTGGATTTCTCCAAATGACATGAATTACAGTTACATTATTTTGGATTACGGCGGATTACAAGTGGATTGCTCTGAATGAAACCGATTACAATTGAATTACTTACAATCACATGGATTACAAATGGATTATTTAGAATCAAGTGCATTGCATGTGGGTTATTTACAATTATATGGATTACAATTGTATTCGATTTAGACCGATAAAAGTGGATTACTTTGAATTATATGTATTACAAGTGGATTACTTTGAATTATTTGGATAACAAGCGAAGAACTCTGGATGACGGCCGATTATAAGTGGATTACTCTGATTTTTATGGATTACAAGTGGATTACTCCTATTTTATGGATTACAGGTGGATTACGCCGATTCTCGTGGATTACAAGTGGATTACTATGTTTTATGGATTACAAGTGTATTACTCTGATTTTGATGGATTAAAAGTGGATTACTCTGATTGAATGGATTACAAGTGTATTACTCTGTTCTGATGGATTACAAGTGGATTACTCCGGATTTGATGGATTACAAGTGGATTACTACCATTTTATGGATTACAAGTGGATTACTCCGATTTGGATGAATTACAAGCGGATTACTCCGATTGTTGTGGATTACAAGTGGATTACTCCGATTCTGATGGATTACAAGTGGATTACTCCGATTGTCATGGATTACTAGTGGATTACTCCGATTCTCATGGATATCAAGTGGATTACTATATTTTTGATGGATTACAAGTGGATTACTTCGATTTTTATGGATTACAAGTGGATTATTTCGATTTTCATGGATTACAAGTGGATTGCTCAGATTTTATGGATTACAAGTGGATTACTCTGATTTTCATGGATTACAAGTGGATTACTCCCATTTAATGGATTACAAGTGGATTACTCCGATTTTGATGGATTACAAATGGCTTACTCCGATTTTGATGGATTAAAAGTGGATTACTATGATGTTATGGATTACAAGTGGATTACTCAGATTTTTATGGATTACAAGTGGATTACCCCGATTTTATGGATTACAAGTGGATTAATCCTATTTTTATAGATTACAAGTGGATTACTCCGATTTTCATGGATTACAAGTGGATTAATCCCCGTCACTCCGGATACAAATTTATTACTGCGGATTCCTTTTTTGGATCTAGGAGCCGAGTTAAATTCCCTGCATTTCTGCACGAATAAATCCCATGACGAGGCGGTACCTTACTGTAAATGCGCAAACGTGACTATCCCAAACTATCTCACGCACACGATCTACGATTCCTTACTTTACCTTTTACTCATCGTGACTGACTGAAAATGAAAATAAAATAAAAATGTGGGCACAAAAGAAGGATCGGATATTGCAAATTTGTCATGTAGCAGCTAAGTTCAAAACTTGAAGTTCCGAACCGTAAAACTAAAAATCATAAGGCCCAGCATCGTGAGGCCCAAAAATGTCAGGTCGAAAGTCATAAGACCCAGGCCACAAGACCCAAAAATATAAGGCCCGTGAATAATGTACTAAAAAGTAAGTCCCAAACCGTAAGACCCAAAGCCGTAAGGCCCAAAACTGTAAGGCCCAACATCCTGAGGCCTAAAAATATAAGGGCCAAGGATAATGTCCTAACACTAAGTTTCAAACCGAATTTCTAAACCGTAAGGCCCAACATCTAGGGGCTCACAAATATAAGGGCCTAGATCATAACTTCCAGGCCATAAGGCCCAACAGTTCAAGTCCTAGTTTAAGCCCCAAAAATATCAGGTCCGAGAAGAATGACGAAAATCTAAGTTTAAAGCCGAAATTCCTAAGTTGTAAGCCGTAAGACCCAACAGTTTAAGTGCCCAAAATGTAAGGCCCGAGAATAATATCCTAAACAGTATAATTTTCAAACCGTAAGGCCCAAAGCTATAAGTCCGAGGTCGTAAGACCCAAAAATATGAGGCCCGAGAATAATGTCCTAAAAAGTAAGTTCCAAAATGAAAGTTCCAAGCCGTAAGACCCAAAACAGTAAGACCCAACATCGTGAGGCCTAAAAATATAAGGGCCAAGGATAATGTCCTTAACAGTAAGTTTCATACCGAATTTCTAAGCCGTGAGGACCATAAATATAAGGGCCTAAATCATAAGTTTCAGGCCGTAAGACCCAACAGCTCAAGTCCCAAAAATATAAGGGCCGCGAATAATATCCTAGACAGTCTAATTTTCAAACCTTAAGGCCCAAAACCATAAGTCCCAGACCGGTAAGACTCAATAGTTAAGTCCCAAAAATATAAGGCCTGAGAATAATCTACTAAAAAGTAAGTTCCAATCCGTAAGGCCCAAAACCGTAAGGCCCAACATGGTGAGGCCCAACAATATAAGAGCCGAGTATAATGTCCTTGACACTAAGTTTCAAACCGAATTTTTAAGCCGTAAGGCCCCACATCGTGAGGCCCACAAATATAAGGGCCTAAATCATAAGTTCCAGGCTACAAAACACAACAGTTTAAGTGCCAAAAATGTAAGGCCCGAGAGTAATCTCCTGAACAGTATAATTTTCAAGCCCTAAGGCCCAAAACCATAAGTCCCAGACCGTAAGACCCAATATTGAAGTCCCAAAAATATAAGGCCCGAGAATAATCTACTAAAAAGTCAGTTCCAAACCGAAAGTTCCAAGCCGTAAGACCCAAAACAATAAGGCCCACAATTGTGAGGCCCAAAAATATAATAAAATAAGTATAATAATAAATTTGGGCCGTAAGGCCCAAAACCTAAATTGTACACTTAAAATTTGAATAATTTCAAATTTTCAAATAATACAATTAATTAAAAAAAAAAACGAATTTTCAACAAAATAGTTGAATTTTTAACCAAATAGTGGAATTTGCAACTAAAAAATATCAAGTTTCAACCCAAGATATAAAAGTTAAATTTTCATTTAACAAAATTAATACTAATAAAAAATAATTTAACCGTTTCTGGTTTAAAATTAAAATCTATTTTCATTGAAATATCACTTATTAAATTTTTCGTTAAGAATTAAACTTTTTTGTTGTTGAAAATTCAACTACTTAGTTGCAAGGGGAACTAATTTATTAAACAATATTTTTCTTGGTTAATGATTCATCATTTTTTTAACCCTTTTCCTTTTGTTCAAAATGTTAACTATTTTTTAAATAATTAATTTCTTTAACTAAACATTTAATTACATTTTTTGTCGAAAATGTATATTTTTTTATAGAAACTTAATCTTCTTGGTTGAAAATTAATAATTTTCACTTAGAAATTGATGTATTTTATTGAAAATTTGTCTTTTTGATAGAAAATTCAACTATTTGGTTAAAAATTCATTTTTTAGGTTGAAGATTCATAATTTTAGTGAAAAATTCATTACTTAATTTGAAAATTTACCTATTTTGTTGAAAATTCTTTGTTTTTTTTTGTTGTTGAAAAATTATTCTTAAATTTTAACTATTCTATTTTTGGTTGAAAATTAAAATTTTTTTAGTTGAAAATTTATATATTTTGTTCAAAATTTGTTTTTTGGTAAAAATTTTAGTTATTTGGTTAAAAATTAGACTTTTGGTTGAAGATTCATGATTTTAGATAAAAATTGATTTTTTGGATAAAAATGTAACTATTTTTTTTTTTTTTTTTAGTTAAAAATTAGCTTTTTTAACTGAAATGTAACTATTCCTAGGTTATAAGTCCAAAGTCGTAAGGCCCAACAGTTTGCTATCAAAATATGAGGCCCAAAATCATAAGTCCCAGACCGTAAGACACTAAGTTATAAGTTCGAAGTCGTAAAGCCCAACAGTTTGCTTCTAAAATGTAAGGCCCAAAAATATAAGGGTCAAATTCATAAGTCCCATGTCGTATGACCCTAATTCATAAGCCCCAAGTCGTAAGGCCCAACAGTTTAATTCCCAAAATAGAAGCCCCAAAATCATAAGTCCCAGACCGTAAGACACTAAGTTATAAGTCCGAAGTCGTAAGGCCCAACAGTTTGCTCCCAAAATATAAGGCCCAAAAATATAAGAGACAAAATCATAAGCCCGAGGTCGTA
Source organism: Andricus grossulariae (assembly GCA_011634705.1). Classification (NCBI taxonomy): domain Eukaryota; kingdom Metazoa; phylum Arthropoda; class Insecta; order Hymenoptera; family Cynipidae; genus Andricus; species Andricus grossulariae. The sequence goes on along the minus strand of JAABKJ010007545.1, from coordinate 25,565,165 downwards.
AGACCCTAATTCGTAAGTCCTAAACCGTAAGGCCCAACAGTTTAAGTCCCAAAATATAAGGCCCAAAAATATTAGAGGGCAAAATCATAAGTCCCAGGCCGGAAGACCTTAAGCTTAATGTCCTAAGCCGTTAGACCCAGCAGTAAGTCCTAAAATATGAGTCCCAAAAATCGTAAGGCCCAACATACTAAGTCTCAAATACGATGGATGTAGGACGATAATCTTTGGCCGAATCTTTTATGAATCTCAAGGTTTATAGGTCAGTGAATTCTGCGTGATTGTGATGGGAATAAGGCCCTAACTGTTTTGCGATTACGTTAGATTGAAGTGTGGAAGGCGCTTGGATATTTCGCGCCGTTCAATCATAACTCAGGAGGATGAAAAGTGATTGGTTAATACGCGTTCCAAGTCGTTAACGTCACGACGCCGTTTATCTATTTTGCGCTCGGATCCTGCTAACACGCATTATAGTTACCTTAACGACGTAACGCGCTTCACGAGGCAGTTAAGTCTTGATTATCTTCGGACAATAGTTGCAGGCGTACTTATAGTCCTTGTAAATAGTCATTACAGATATTCACCGTGTGCATTATAGACATTGTTCCATTAAGTTACAGATTATTTACTTAGAATAAGTAAATACTAATCAATATGTAATAATAGTTGTAAAAAGGCCCAAAAATATAAGGCCCAAAATATAAGGCCCACAATGCAAGGCATAAAAATCGTAAGGCCCAATGTATAAGGGGCAAAATTGTAAGTCCCAGTTCTTAAACCCCTAAGTCATAATCCCAAAGTCGTAAGGCCCAAAATATAAGGCCCAATATATAGGAGGGCAAAATCATAAGATCTAGGCCGTAAGATCCTAAGCCATAAGACCCAAGTCGTAAGGCTCAACGGTTTAAGGCCCAAAACGCGTAAGGCCCAAAATACTAAGACCCAAATCGTCTTCGCAAATAGTCATTACAGATATTCACCGCGTGCATTATAAATATTGTTTCTTTAGGTTACAAATTATTTACTGAGCATAAGTAAATAATAATCAATATATAATAATAGTTTTAAAAAGATCAAAAAATATAAGGCCCAACAATATAAGGGGCAAAATCATAAGTCCTGGGCCGTAAGACCCTAAGCTCTAAGTCATAAGGACCAGCAGTTCAAGTCTCAAAATATAGGGGCCAAAAATTAGAGGTCTCAGGCCGTGAGACTTGAAGCTATAAGTCCTTATCCGTAAGGCCCAAAAGTTTCAGTTTGAAAATATAAGGTCTAAAAATCATAAGGCTCAAAAATACAAGGGGCAAAATCATAAGTCCCAGGCCGTAAGACCCTAAGCCGTAAGTCCCAAGTTGTAGGTCCCAACATTCCAAGTGCCAAATATAAGGCTCAAAAATATGAGGGACAACATCATAAGTCCCAGGCCGTATGACCCTAAGCCAGAAGTCATAAGCCGTAAGGCCCAACAGTTTAGGGTCAAAACCATAAGTCCCAGAACGTAAGACCCTAAGACATAAGTCCTACGAAGTAAGGCCCAACAGTACAAGTCCCGAAATATAAGGCCCAAATCGTAAGACCCTAAACCATAAGTGATAAGCTGTAAGGCCCAACAGTTTGGGGTCCAAATCATAAGTCCGAGACCGTAAGACCTTAAGCTATAAGTCCTATGCAGTAAGGCCCAACAGTTCAAGTCCCAAAATAGAAGGCCCAAATCGACCCTGCAAATAGTCCGTATAGATATTCACCGCGTGCATTATAGAGATTTTTCCTTTAGGTCCCAAAAAAAGTATGAGTCCCAAAATATCAGGATCAAAATATAAGGCCCAAAGCACGAGTCCCAAAACACGAATCCCAAAATACTAGGTCCAAAAACAATAAGGCCCAAAATGTAAGTGCCAGAAATGTAAGGCCCAAAATGATGAGGCCCAAATAAGGCGGACAAAATTTGGTTGAAAATAGCCTAGAGGTCACAATTCTTAACCGATTTTGAATTTTCTTTCTTTAATATATTCGTCATTAAATTATTTATATATTTGTAACTAAAAATTAAAGAAAATTCATCTGTTTGTTTGTAAATTAAGCTATTTTGTTGAAAATTCGTTGTTTTTTTTTCAACTGAAAATTTAAATATTCTATTTTTAGTTAAAAATTGATTTCTTTTTCACTTGAAAATTCCTGTATTTTCTTGAAAATTTGTCTTTTTTATTATAAAATTAACAAATTAATGTTCCTGGTTAAAAAATTCAAGTACTCCAATTAAAAATTCATAATCTAATTTAAAATTCATCACCTTGGATGAATATTGAACTATTTTGTTGAAAATTACGTTGTTTTTTTTGTTGAAATTTATCATTTTTAGTTCAAATTTATCTTTTCTGGTTGAAAATTTATTTTTTTAGTTAAAAGTTCAACTTCTTGGTTGAAATATGAACTCTTTTATTAAAAATTTTTTTTTTTTTAATTTTAATTGAAAATTCAACTTATTTCTTGAAATATAAATTCTTTTATTAAAAATTAATTTTTTTTAAATTTTGATTGAAAATTCAACTTCTTGGTTGAAATATAAACTGTTTTTTTGAAAAAATCATTTGTTTTCAAGTTTTATTTGAAAATTGATTACTTTGGTTGAAAACTATAACTATTTTCTTAAAAAATCATTATTTAAAAAAAAAATTCTTCAAACTGAAAATTAAACTATTTTATTTGAATATTCCATCATTTAACTTTAAAATCATGTATTTTTTCAAAAATTTTCTTTCTTGATAAAAGGTTAATCTTGTTGCTTAAAATTTAGCTAATTTGTTGAAAAATCGTTTTTTTTAATTAGTTTTTTTTTTAACTGAAAATTTAACTATTATAGTTCAATATTGCATCATTGTACTTGAAAATTTATCTCTGGTTGAAAATTAATATGTTTAACTGAAAATTTACCTATTTAATATTTGGTTGAAAATGTATCTGCTTTAGCTAATTTGTTGAAAACTCATTTTTTGTTTTAATTTTTTATTTTTTTAACTGTAAATTGAACTATTTTAGTTGAATATCCTACCATTTTATTTAAAAATTCATCTTTTTGGTTAAAACTTTTTCATTGAAAAAAGTAACTTTACCATTTTTTGTTTGAAAATTGAGCTTTTTCAGTTGAAAATTCATTTGTATTGTTGAAAATTCGTCTTTTTTGGCGGTAAATTAATCTTCTTGGTTAAAGTGTCATATTTCTGGTTAAAAATTCGTTTTTTGGATATATAATTCTACGATTCCATTTAAAGATGCATAATTTTAGTTGAAAATTCATCACTTTGGTTGAAAATTAAACGGGTTTTCTCAAAATCCGTTTTCCTCAAATTAATTTTCAACTCAACATTTAAGCATTTATATTAAATCATATTACACCACATTGAATCATATTACACCACATTGAATTACATTACACTACATTGAATCATATTACACCATATTAGACCATATTAAATCAAGTTATGCAACATTGAATCATATTACACCATAATAAATCATATTACAGCACATTGAATCATATTTCATCACATTGAATCATATTACACCATAGTTAATCATATTATACCATTTAAAATCATATTACACCACATTGAATCATATTACACCACATTGAATCATATTGCATCATATTAAATCATATTACGCGACATTGAATCATATTCCACGATATTAAATCATATTATACCATCTTAAATCATATTACACCCCAATGAATCATATTACACTACATTGAATCATATTACAACACATTGAATCATATTACACCCCATTGAATCATATTACCCCACATTGAATCATATTACACCACATTGAATCATATTACATCATATTACAATCCACCGTAATTTGATATAATCCACAGTAATCCTATGTAATCAGGAGTAATCTTAGGTAATCCAGAGTAATTCTGTATATAGAAGTAACCGGATTCGGTTTCCATTTTTTCACATTATTTATTAAAAGAAACATGCATTAAAAAAAAAATTAAAAAATCGGTCGCAAAACTATTCTCGGGACTGGTTCGAGATTAATTTTGCACGAACTTTAATACCGTCTCACGTATACGTACCTAATTAGTCTCGGGTTATCCTTGCTAATAAACTCATACCGATGTCTGGACCTACTACTTAAAGATGGATGTTTCTTAGACTGGAATTCTCGTAGAATTTACGTGCGGAGACTACCGCGCAATTTTGCCCTCATAAATTAGCCAGGACGGACTCGGTGGATAGTTTGCGTGCTGGCTTCTCAGATTGAAGCTAATTTCAAGCTTAAACAAAAATCAGTTCATTCTCCATTTTTAAACTTTAAACATGGTGCGGTCTGAGAGACCGCACGGCCATACGTCCATACTGATTCGTCACTTTTTGCTCAAATGAAGGGTAATCGGGACTGCCTGCGAGCTTTCCATTGATAGTACAATGGCAGCGGTGCGGTCTGTGAAACCGCACGGCCACACCTAAAGGTTAATTATCGGATTTTCAATTCAATTAATAGGGTCAGGGTGGGAATTTGACCTGGAAACCCCAGGAAATGACCTGGAATTTTTTTGAATTGCGAATAAAACCTTGAAAAACCTGGAAATTACCTGGAATTTAATTTCAAGACTTAGATTTTTTTAGAATAAACTTTTTAAAAGAAATTCATCATGAATTTTGTAAACTTCTCAAAAATCAGGGACGCGATTTCTTCCTTTTACCCATTCATAAGTTCTGAAGAGATTAAAAAATAATTAAGAACTTGAAAAAATTTTTAAAAAATTTAATGCAAGATGTAGATTCTGTAAGATTTTGAACAAAATATTTAGTATCTTTTTAAGCATTTTGAAAAGTTTCAAAAGGGTAAAAGATTTGACTAAAATCCTTAGGAAATTTTAAAATGATTTTTTATTTTGAAAAATTAATTTTTCTAATTTTGCAGGATTTATTAAAAGTTATGGGAAAAATTCGAATTATTTTAAAAGGGAAGATTTAGAAATAAAATTTTGAAGGTTTTTAACGATTTTTAAAGGTTTGAAGATAATAAATTTTTTCTTTAAAGATTCCTGGAAAATTTGATTATTTGGTTGAAAATTCGACAACTTTGTTAAAAAGATAACTATTTGTTGAATATTTGTTGTTGATTTTTTTTTTAAATTTCTTTTACGGAAAATTTAACTTTTCCATTTTTTGTTGAACATTTATCATTGATTCATCATTTTAGCTTGAAATTCATCTTTTTGGTTAAAAATTAATCTTTTTTGATTAAAAGTTAAAGTGCTGAAAATTGGACTATTTTATTGAAAATTCGTTTGTTTTTTTTTGTTGAAAATTAATTTTTTAAACTAAAAATTCAACTACTTTGTTGAGAATTATTATTTTTCCAGTTGAATTAAACTGCTTTTTGATCAAGTTACAAAATCACAAATCCCAATCCGTAAGTCCCACACCGTAAGTCCCGAACCGTAAGACTTGAACCCATAAGTCCTGAGTCGGAAGATCCAACAGTTTAAGTCCCAAAAATATAAGGACCGTGATTAATGTCCCAAAGACTAAGACACAAAATCACAAATCCCAATCTGTAAGTCCCACTCCGTAAGTCCCGAACCATAAGACTTAAACCCATAAGTCCTGAGTCGTAAGATCCAACAGTTTAAGTCCCAAAAATATGAGACCCGAAAATAATGTCGCTTACACTAAGTTCCAAAATCGTAAGTCCCAGGCCGTAAGACCCAAAACCTAAATCGTAAGGCCCAAGCATATTTTTAAGGATCGTATTTTTTAATTAATTTAATAAGGAATGTTGTTTTTTGGTTACAGATGCCCAGATGGAACAGGGTTACAGATCTGAGGTTCAGGAGAGGGCACTAGTTGTTTCTCTACAAATGTTTAGTCTTATTTTGGAACGTGGAGTCTCACTACTTAAATCTCAACTGGACGGCGATGAGCTTCCAAAACTGGTGGTTGGTGAAGATATGCAGGTTCTTCTCCCAGCTATCAAGGTTTGTTTTTTGAAAATTCAGAGGAACCGGAGAAGCATTAGGGTCACTTCCCCTACATCCCCTCCCCTCATTTCCCCTGAACTCTTCTCCCCTCACTTTCCCTAACTTCCCCTACTTCCACATCCCCCACTTCTACTTTCCCTTTCCTGATTTCACTTCCCTCCCCCCCTCATTTTCCTCCCATCATCGACCCCCTCATTTCCCCTCACTTTTCCTGTCCTCATTTCCCACCACTTCTGCTACTTTCCCTACTCTAATTTTTCACCACGGGCGAACTTCCCCTGCTCTCATTTCGCCCCACTTCCCTTGATTAATTTTCCCTACTGCCCCTCTTATTTCACCTAATTCCGCTCCCCTTATTTTCCATCACTTCCAAATCCGGTATTTCCCTGCTTTTTCTCCCCTTATTTCCTATTGTATCCCATACTTTCCCTCTCATATCCTCTACTTTCCCCTGATATCCCCTACTTCCCCTCTCATTCTCCCTCATTTCCCCTATTTCCTCTCCCCATTTCCTCTACTTACCCTCCTCTCATTTTCCTTACTTCTCCTATTTCCTTTACCTACATTTCCTCTTACGCCTCCTACTTTCCCTCCAATAATTTCCCGCCAGCTTCCCTAATTTCCCTTCCCTCATTTCCCGTCACTTCCCCTACCTACCCTCCACTAATTTCTCCTATTTTCCCTCCCATCATTTTCCCTCACTTCTCCAACTACCTTTCTCCATTTGCCCTCAATTCCCCTACTCCTCCTCCTCTTATTTTTCTCATTTTCACTACTCTCTCTCTATCTCCTCTTATTTCCCCTAAATTTCCCTCCCGTAATTTCCCTTCACTTTCCCTACTTTCTCTCCCATAATTTCCCCTTACATTCCTTACTTAACCTCCTATAATTTCTCCTCACTTCTCCTTACTGAACAAAAGTGTGATGGACGAACATGCGACCGAAGTTTTAAGAGTTTCTTTCCTGAGCTACAAAACCATAAAAATGTTCTACAAATGCTACAAATATTCCTTTCTTCTGTTAAATAGTTATTTATTAATGAAATAACTAAAAGTATAAACCATATTTCAGATGATTTTCTTAACGAGTGATATAGTATTTTTATTTATAATACCAGGGAAAGCCTAATCGGAAATTTCCTGGAATTTCTCATATTTCCCCTTTTCCTCATTTCCCCTACCCTTATTTCACTAAATTTCCCTACCCCCTCTTCCCCGTACCCCTCATTTCCTCTACATGCACATCACGCAGTTCTCCTACTTCCCTTCCCCGAATTTTCCATACTTCCCCTCCCCTAATTTCCCCATCCACCCCTATTTCCTCTCACTTCCCCTAGTTTCCGGTCATTTTTATTACTTTACCTCCCTTAATTTCCCCTATTCCCCATTCCCTCTTACATCCTATACTTCTTCTCGCCTCATTTTCCCTCACTTCCCTTTAGTCCCCCTACTTTCCCTCCCCTCATTTTCCCTTACGGCATCTTCTTTTCATCTCCTCATTTCCCCTCACCTCCCCCCCTCATTTTCCTTCACTTCCTATACTTCTCATCTCCTTATTTTCCCTAATTTCCCCTACTTCTCTTCTCATTGCCCTTCACTTCCCCTTACTTGACATACTTCCAATTCCCTCATTTCCCCTTACTTCCTCTACTTTCCATCTCCTTATTTCCCCTAACTTCCCCTCCCCTCATTTTCCCTCACTTCCTATACATCCCATTTCCTCATTTCCCCTCCCCTTATTTTCGCTCACTTCCTGTAGATCCCATCTCCTTATTTCCCCTAATTTCCCTCACTTCAATTCTCCTCATTTCCCCTTACTTCCCCTCACTTACCATACTTCCAATTCCTTGATTTCCCCTTACTTCTTCTACTTTCCGTCTCCTCATTTCCCCTTGTTTCCCCTCTTCTCATTTTCCCTTACTTCCTATACTTCCCATCTCTTTATTTTCCTTATTTTTCCTTACTTCCCTCCTGCTCATTTCCCCTTACTTTCCATACTTCCAATTCCCTCATTTCCCTTACTTCCTCTACTTTCAATCTCCTTATTTACCCTCCCCTCATTTCCCCTTACTTCCTATACTTTTCATCTTCTTATTTTCCCCTACTTCCTATAATTCTCATCTCCTTAGTGTCCATTATTTTCCCTACATCTCTTCTAATTTGCCCTCACTTCCCCTTACTTGACATACTTCCAATTTCCTCATTTCCCCTTACTTCCTCTACTTTCCATCTCCTTATTTCCCCTCACTTCCCCTACCCTCATTTTCCCTCACTTCCTATACATCTCATTTCCTCATTTCCCCTCCCCTCATTTTTTCTCACTTCCTATACATCCCATCTCCTCACTTCCCGTAATTTCCCCTGCTTCCCTTATCCTCATTTCCTCTCGCTTGCCCTTACCTACCATACTTCCAATTCCTTCATTTCCCCTCACTCCCTCTACTTTCCATCTCCTGATTTCCCCTTGCTTCCTCGCCCCTCATTTTCCCTCACTTCCCATCCCATTATTTTCCCTAATTTCCTATACATTCCATTTCCCCTCTCCTCATTTTCCCTCACTTCCTAAACATCTTATCTCCTTATTTCCCCTAATCTTCCCTACTTCCCTTAAGCTCATTTCCCCTCACTTTCCCTTACTTACCATACTTCCAATTCCTTCATTTCCCCTTACTTCCTCTACTTTCTATCTCCTTATTTCCCCTCCCTCCCCCTCCCCTCATTTTCCCTCACTTTCTATACATCCTATTTCCTCATTTCCCCTCATTTACACTCTCCTCATTTTCCCTCACTTCTTATACATCTCATCTCCTTATTTCCCCTAATCTTTCCTACTTCCCTTATTCTCATTTCCCCTCACTTCCCCTTACTTACCATACTTCCAATTCCTTCATTTCCCCTTACTTCTTCTACTTTCCATCTCCTCATTTCTCCTCGCTTCCGCTAACCTCATTTTCCCTCACTTCCCATCTCCTTATTTTCCCTAATCACTCTTACTTCCCTTCTCATTTCCCCTCACTTCCCCTTACTTGCCATACTTCCAATTCTCTCATTTCTCTTACTTCCTCTACTTTCACCTCCTTATTTCCCCTCATTTCCCCACCTGTCATTTCCCCTCACTTCCTATACATCCCATCTCCTTATTTCCCCTAATTTCTTTCACCTCATTTCCCCCTACTTCCCCTTACTTGACATACTTCCAATTCCCTCATTTCCCCTTTCTTCCTCTAATTCACATCTTCTTATTTCTCCTCATTTCCCCTACTTCGCTTCTACCCATTTTCCCTGACTTCCCCTACCCACTATAATCATTTCCCCTTACTTTCCGTTCTTGGAAAAAAGTACGGCGGACGGACGAACCGACACTCGACTGAAAATAGAAGGGTTTCTTTCCAGGTCAACGAAACCCTAAAAATGTTGTCCTGATACTTCAAATATTTCTTCTTTCGGTTAAATAGTGTTATTTATTAATGAAATAAGTGAATCTATTTTTGCAAACATTGATTATTAAACTGATCCATCCACTAATATAAAAAAAATAATTTACTCCATCGTTTGTAGTCACTCTACAGTTCTCTGAGTTCAAAAATCATTAAAGTTTGAATATTTGTTTGCAAATTCTGTTGGAGCACTTCGAACTCTGGTATTCTTCAGTTTTGAGAACTTCAGTTTGCACATTGAAATGACCATGAAAAATGCTTGAAAAACATTTTAAAACTCCTGGGAAATGCGAGAAAGAATGTTTTTCTGAGTCTCGAGAAGCCCTGATAATGTGCCAGAACTGTGTCTCTTTTTTTGAATTAAACGGTACTATGAACTTTGCAAATGGGTTGAGGATTCGATAAGAGTCAAGTTCTGCTCTAGAATTGACTTCCCGGGTGGTTCGTAAGCTGTGGTGGCTTTGCTTTCGTGCTCGAAGAGTTCTGAAGGCGCCATCGTTTTTCTTAAGACTCGATCCGATTGCTCTGTCTCTGTTCCTCTGTCTCTCTTTCTCTGTTGTCGTTGTGGTCCTGTAGGTGAACGTGTTTGAGCTAGCAAGGATTTATGAAGCGATGCGAGTTTGCACCCACGCGATCCGCCGGTGGTCAGTGTCATGAGCTGAACCTGGACCGTACGAGTATCCACTCATTATGCAAGCAACACCCCGATTAATGTACTTTTGCATAAATACGCCCCACGTGTCCTATCCTCGCGACTGATCAATAGAATAGCCAAGCGATTGGACACCTAGTTTAGGTGGTCAATAATTGACCAACGAGTTCAGGTGGCCAATAATTGATAACTTATTTTAGGTGGCTAATCGTTAGCCACATAGTTTAGGTGGCTAATGATTGACCACCTAGATCAGGTGGCCAACTATTGACCAACGAGTTCAGGTGGCCAACTATTCAGCAACGAGTTTAGGTGGCTAATTATTGGTAACTTAATTTATGTGGCTAATGATTAGCCACAAAGTTTAGGTGGCTAATGATTGAACACCTAATTTTGATGGCCAATAACTGGCCACTTACTTTACGTGTCCGATGATTGGCCACCTAGTTCAGGTGGCCAACTATTGAACCACGAGTTCAGGTGGCTAGTGATTAGCCACATAGTTTAGGTGGCCAATGATTGACCACCTAGTTCAGGTGGCCAACTATTGACCAACTAGTACAGGTGGACAATAATTGGTAACTTATTTCATGTGGATAATGATTAGCCACATGCTTTAGTTGGCCAGAGATTGACCACCATCAGGTGGCCAACTATTGACCAACTAGTACAGGTGGCCAATAATTGGTAACTTAATTTATGTTGCTAATAATTAACGACATATTTTAGGTGGCTAATGATTGACTACCTAATTTTGATGGCCAAAAACTGGCCACTTACTTTACGTGGCTGATGATTGGCCACATAGTTTAGGTGGCTAATAAATGGAGACATAGTTTAGGTGGCCAATAAATGGAGACATAGTTTAGGTGGGTAATGATTGGCCACCTAGTTCAGGTGGCCAACTTCTGACAAACGAGTTCAGGTGGCTAACGATTAGCCACATAGTTTAGGTGGCTAATGATTGACCACCTAGTTCAGGTGGCCAACTATTGACCAACGAGTTCAGGTGGCCAACGATTGACCAACGAGTTCAGGTGGCTAATGATTATCCACATAGTGTAGATAGCTAATGATTGTCTACCTAGTTCAGGTAGCCAACTATTGCCCAAAGAGTTCAGGTGGCCAACTATTGACCAACTAGTTCAGGTGGCCAACGATTGACCACCTAGTGCAGGTGGCCAACTATTGAACAACAAGTTCAGGTGGCCAACTATTCACCAAAGATTTCAGGTGACTAATGATTAGCCACATAAATTAGGTGGCCAATGATTGACCACCTATTTCAGGTGGCCAACTATTGACCAACGAGTTCAGGTGGCCAACTATTGACCAACGAGTTCAGGTGGCCAGCTATTGACCAACGAGTTCAGATGGCCAAGGAGTTCAGGTGGCCAACTATTGGCCAACGAGTTCAGGTGGCCAATTATTGACCAACTAGTTCAGGTGGCCAACGATTGACCAACGAGTTCAGGTGGCTAATGATTATCCACATAGTTTAGATATCCAATGATTGACCACCTAGTTCAGGTGGCCAACTATTGACCAACGAGTTCAGGTGGCCAACTATTGACAAATTGACCCAAATAATCAAATTTTCAAATGAAAAATAAGTTCTTAGCCAAGCATTTATTAGTAGATTTCTCAACAACAAAAAAAGTTTTGACTGGAAAATCTTTCTTGGTTAAAATTAAAATCTTTTTTTTGTTTGAAATATGAACTATTACATGTTTCGTTGAAAATTCAACTACATGGTGCAGTAATTTTCTTGAAAATTCGTTTTAAATTGGTTGAAACTTAATTTTTTAGTTAAAATTAAAATCTTTTGTTAAAAATTTAACTATTTTGTTGAAAATTCGTCTTTTTGTGGTAGAAAATTGATCTTTTTGGTCGAAAAATCAACAGTTTGGTTCAAAATTCATTTTTTTTATTGAAGATTCATCATTATAGTTAAAAATAATTTTTTTTTAACTGCTCTGTGTTGGACTGAAAATGTATCTTTTTGGTTGACAATTCATTTCTTTGGTTAATTATTTCACTATTTTGTTGAAAATTCGTTTTTTATGATTAAAACTTAATTTTTAAACTGAAAATTTTGGGTCGAATTTTTTTTTTAGTTGGAATTCCATGCATTTGGTTCAAATCCAACTTTTTTTGTGAAAAATTTATATCCTTGGTTAAAAATTCATTTTTTGGGTAAAGATTTCTCATTTTAGTTGAAAATTAAATTCTTAATTTTCAACCAAATAGTTGGATTTTCTACCATTTTCAAACCAAAAAGATGCATTTTCAACAAAAAAGTTCAATTTCCAACAAGAATGTTAATTTTAAAATAAAATGTTAATTTTCAACCAAATTTGGACTTTCTACCATGATGATCAACGGATTTGAAATATTTTAAATACTTTTTTTCAAATTCCTTGGCATTTTCAAGAGCTTTCGAAAATTTTAAATAATTTTTAAGGATTTTAAATATTTCCGGATATTTTAAAAGATTACAAATAAATTTTAAATTGATTTCATTTTTTTGTTGTTGAAAATTAATGATTTTAATTAAACATCCATCTTTTTGCCTAAAAATTAATTTTTTAAATTGAAAATTGAACTATTTCAATTGAAGATTAATTATTTTTGTTAAAAATTCATTTCGTTGGTTGGAAGTTTGACTACTTAATTAATAACTTTTTTTTTTTTAATTAATTTTTTAAAAATGAAATTTAATTTAAAAATGACATTGAAATGATAATAATTGATGATATGATAATAATATATGATAATGATAATGATTGAAATAAAAATTTTAAATGAAATGAAATTTAAAAATGAAGAAAATCAACAAAAAAAATTTGAAAATGTAGCTATTCCATTTTTGGCTGAAAATTCATTTTTTTAAATTGAAAATTCAACTATTTGTTCTGGTAAAAGTTGAACCACCTTGTTAAAAATTAATTTTTTGTTTTGAAAATTCATCTGTTGGGTTCAAAATGGAACTATTTGATGAAAAAAAAATTTTTTTTTTTTAATTAATGTTTTAAATCAAAAATTCAACTATTCCAGTTGAACTACTTCGTTGAAACTGGTTTTTTATAACTTCTCCATTTTTTGCTAAAAATTTATTTCTTTAATCGAAAATTCAATAACTTGCTTAAATGTTGAACCAATTTGTTAAAAATTAATTTTTAGGTTGAAAATTCATCTTTTAGGTTGAAAAGTGAATTATTTTATTGAAAATTCGTTATTTTTTTATTTAGAATTAATTTTTTAAATTGCAAATTGAACTATTTCAATTGAAGATTAATTATTTTTGTTAAAAATTCATTTCGTTGGTTCGAAGTTTAACTACTTAATTAAAAACTTTTTTTTTTAATTAATTTTTTAAAAATGAAATTTAATTTAAAAATTAAATTGAAATGATAATAATTGATGATATGATATTGATATATTATTATTATTATTATATCATTAAGCCGTTTCCCTTTCGGGGTAGGCGTGAATTGCTCGGTTGGATAGTAGTAGAACAGTGTTGAACGATGTTTTCTCGCGTAAATTCCCCGCTCTTGCTTACCTTCTAGGACAGAAGGAGCAGAAGTGGATGACGTACACGTTCCATTTGCATCGAGATTGGTTGCTTCAAGGAATCATGATCGTAGCTTCTGGAGCCTAAAACTTCTCTCACTATAAATATATATTTATAATTTTAAGTACATATTTGACCATTCCGCAAATTACAATTTATTGAACTATCCGATTATCTGATACATTAATATAGTACTTATTAGATGGATGATGTTAAACTATCGGTCAATTGTTTATTCCTCGATATCGATTAAAAAAAGTTCAAAATATTTGAATGATCTTGAACGATTTTTGAAAATTTAAACAGATTTTATAAATATTTTTAAAGATTTTGGCTTTGGAAGAGGAAATTTTGGAAAAGAATTATAATGGTGAGTTGGAGCATCAGATGATTTTTCTTCATGAGAATTACGAATGTGATTTGCTACAGAGAATTTTGTAGAAGAGTTATAATTTTGAACTTAGACGGCAATATTTTTGAATTCCGACTTGTGTACAATATTTTGTGTTCCAAGTAAAATAATACTTTTTTACGAAAATTTTCTGTCCTAAAGTCCAAATTATAATTCTTTGCGAACATTACCTGTTCTAAAGTGAAGATTATAATTTATTACGGAAGTCTCTTTTCTTAAAGTCCCAATTCTAACTATCTGCGGCGAATGCCTATTCCAAGACTCTGTTTTATTCGTCTCAAACTGAGGAATTATTTTAAGAAAATTCCCACCTTTCGAGTGAAAAAATGCGGTATTTTAAGATTTTCCCTCTTTCCAATAATGGCATGGGAAACCAATTTTGAAATTTGTAAAGTTTTATTCACTAACCAGTAACTTTTTAAATTATCCTGGTTTCAAATCGAAATTTTTTTTATATGTCAAGTTACCCTTTATAATCGCAAAAATTTTTGCCTGTTAAGAATTTCCCTTAAATATCGGCTGCGGAAGAGTCGTCTTGTTACGCTGTCTTGGAGCGCTGATTGCACTTCGATGGGTGACCGTCTGCAACGTAAAACCAGGTTGTGCATTCGGTGCATTTTAATTGATGTTGAGCGGAAGGTTTGATACCGAGGATGATTGTGCACACTTGATGGTTTTATACGTCAAATGTCTACTGCAGTTTTCCCCACCCCAGAATCGTCATCACGATTAGCAAACAAAGGAAATAAGGTCCACCCTGCCGAACGTACGATTGTCTACTTTAGGAATTATATAATTCTCTGTTTCTTGTTGCAGTGTTGAGTTCACAGACGCCAACCCCTGTCCCTAGTGTTCCTAGTTCGGGAACTTCTTCTTCTCCTAAAAGATGTGATGCTCGTGAAGGGTCGTCTTCAACTGCTGAGCCTACTCAACGTGGAAGGTCCAGGTCTCCTCCTTCCAGTGACCATATTGTACGCCTATTTGAACTGCCACATGAACAGCTCAGATCTGCTCGGCTTATTCCAAACACGAATCCAAACCGGTGTTTCAAAATTCAAGGATATACTTTTCCTCGCGACAAACCAATTCATTTGAGACGTCAAAATAAGATCCCTGAGCCAATGCCAACTGAAGAACAACTTGTATTATCAACGTCAAATGGTGACGTCTTTGCAATATTGGAGAAAAATAATAGAATTCTTCGTGGAATATATACAATGCAAGGTTGCCCTGAATACCGGTATGACACACGGGTGAAATATAACATGGAGAGCGGCGCGATTGAAAAAATGTCCGCAGAAGAAGTCAAGGAATCTCCATTAGGCACCCGTAAAACAATCGCGAAAAATTTTAGAATAGTATTCGAAAACGACGATCCTCCACAACTGATCATATTTCCAATCATGAACAGATCTGAAAATTAGATTCTGCGCAATGTTCGACTTTTCTGGTACTAACTAGTACTAACTGGTACTAGAGAAAAATAGAGATCCTCAAGAGAGATTTGAAACACGGGGTACTCCAATTCTGATTGATGCCGCTGTACCGGAACTAGTTGACCTTTTATGAATTTTGATTGGCTGGAGTTGGAGCGGTTTTCAAATAAGAATTTCATTTTCAAGCAGATTCAATACAGAATAGTAACAAGACACATCTTACGAACATGATTAATTATTGGGGAGGTTAGTTATGAAGGTTAGGAAACAATAATACTTACTTTGAAACACATAGAATACTTCAAAAATTTTATAAACAAAAGCATGAATAAAATATAACAGTGTTGCAACTAGAGGATCTCTAGGAAAAATAAATGGCATGCGTTCTGCTTGTTTTACTTCGTCTTTTTCAGTTCTTCGGAAAATGATGTCTTGAAATCCGTCAAATATAGAGAAAAAATAACGAACTTTAAACTTTTCCCTCTGACTTCACTGCGATTTATTTATTGCCCATTAAATCTATTTTGTATCATTAATTTTCTTGTGAATACCGTAAAACTAAAATATAATATTGTCCATGATCCAAAGGACGGTAAAAATGTTACAACTGGCTGGTAATTATAATGAAAAATTAGTATATTATCTTTGTCGAGGCTTCAATCTTTCGATAATAAACCACACTCTTCTTCGGCAGCAGATACAAAAACGGTGCTTTTCATTCTCTTAGAAAATTATGTAAGGCAGAAATTAATTTATCTATAAGGTTTTGATGATTTGGGTTTGATTAGGAAATGCTTACGGTGATGATTTGGTATGATTGAGATTTTATTATTTGCCTAGTTGAGTAGTTGATTAACTACTTGGGTAAAAATCCGTTTTTCTTTTGTTGCAAATCATTTTGGTTTTGGTATAAAATATTTGGTTAAAAATTAATTTTTTTTATGAGTTCCAGTCTTTTTGATTTAAAATTAAAAGCCCCTCCATTAAAGTATCTATTATCACATTTTACTTCATAATTAGTATCATAAACTCGCAAAACCCAATTTTTCACATATGGGGTTTATTTCGGACCCTATAAAGTAGACTCATGTGTGCGATGTTTTGAAAATAATTATTGCTTCTATTTTATAGCTAGATGTGCAGAAAAATGTTAAGTTTCTACTCTATTCACACAAAGCATGATATGAAAAGGCTACAGCAAGAAAAGCATTAATCTTTAAAAGCCCTGAAAGATTTTCATAACAACTTTTTGAATTTTTTTGAAAAATCGGAAATTCAAATTTTGATCAGACAAAAAATAATGAAAAATAAAAAATTCCATTTTGCGATCAAACTATGCAAGACACGAAAATAGATAAACAGACAAAAATTAGGCACCCAAGAAAGGTGCATGAGTAGGCTGAAGGTATTCCCCAAATAGGAGCTGCGAATTCGTTATTCATTATTTTTTGCTAAGACTCATAGTTTTTGTTTTATTCGTGAAAAATGACATTAAAAATGAGCACATTCAATTTTGAAAGAGATAAGTAACGAAGGTAAAATGAAACGATTAATAACAAAGTTGTTTTTAAATTAGATATGAAAATTTTCTTTTAACCTTTTTTTCTCACGAATCACGTGATGAGACTGTGTTCTTTAATTTAATTGTGACATGGTATAGGAAATTTTCTAGATAAATTTTGAAGTACTCTGGCTGTTGGATCCTTAAGTTGAATAATCATCAAAATATGCTGTTTTTTTTACAAAAAAATGTATCCTCTTTCATACGATTGTTTTTTTGGGGGCCCTTTCCACGATCAAATTTGACACTAGGACAGGGAAGTTCCTTACAAAGTCATAATTTGAGTTCGAACAGGGAAATTATGACAGAGAATGGGATTAAAAAAAAAAATTTCAATTCTAATTCAGAAAAAGGGAATTCAACCAATGTCTCTGTTCAAATTTAGAACTGAAATCCCACGTCCAAAATTGTGATATGATAAGATATGAATTCTGATATCAGTTTTAACAAATTCAGTGATTAAATTTTTTTCCTTGAAACTGACTCTGACGAAATGTAAATATCAGATAAGGACAAGCTTAACGCTAGCATTTGAGGAACAACGATTATACGGTATATGAATGTGATGAATTATATAGAAAATTTATCAGTAACATCGTTAATGAAATTTTTCAACAATAAATTCATCAGTTTTGTCTCAAAGTATTAAAAATGAGGATCATTCATACTCTCGTCTCATCCATTGCGGTTGTCCTCAGTTTTATTGGTGAATATAATAACAATTTTTAAAGAATACAAGATATTTCTAAACATTATTTCTAAAGTAAAACTGCTTTTCTTATCAAAGTTTTTAATTATTCAACGTAAATACACATAACATAAGCTATCCCCGTCAAATAAGAAATTATTAAGAATAAATAAAAATTCCTAAATGAGAATTAATTAAAATTAAAATTGTTAAATTTATCATTTGAAATTCTTGCGCCCCATGTGAAAAAATTTTTTAACTGGTCGCGATAATGAAAAAAATTGGAAACCGTTTGATTACAGATGTTTGAGCAATTGAAATTTCTTAATTCATAATTTTTTAATTTGAAATTATTTTGTTTTATTAGTATTTAATAGAATACTGACAGAATGAGCTTTTTTTAGGATGTTGAATTGACTAGTATCTTGGTTTTTTTCACAGTTTTGAAACGTTTTTGTACATTTTTTCCTTTTGAATTTTTATGGGAAATTTCCAGTGCCTGGGGCCATGGGCAAACATCAACCGGTTTAGAAAAAAATTGTAGGACGTACTATTTTTCAGGCATTGGCACTGGAATAGTGAAAAAGATTATCAAAATAAAAGAATAAGGGCAAGCTTAACCAACATATGATTTTCTACTTTGAGAAAATTTCAATCCTCTGTTTTTTTGTTGCAGAGTTAAGTTCACAGACTTCAAGCCCTGATCGTGGCGTTCCTTGTTCCAGAAGTTCTCATTCTCCGGAAAGACATCATTTTCGTGAAAGTTCTCCTACAAATGCTGAGGCTGCTCCTCGTGCCAGATCCAGATCTCCTCCTGGCAGTGGCCGTCCTGTACGCCTATATAAACTGACGCCTGAAGAACTGAGATCTGTTCGGCTCATTCCCAATACGAATCCAAACCGGCGTTTTGAAATTCGAAGATATACTTTTCCTCGTGATAAAGGAATTTATTTGAGAGGACAATTTCAGGTCCAAGAACCTATGCCAACCGAAGAACAAAGTGTTTTATCATCGTCCAATGGTGATATCTTCGCAATATTGGTGAAAAATAATACACTTTTTCGTGGAATATACGTAGCAAGAGATTTCCTTCGAGCAAAAATAAACATGTACAGCGGCGAGGTTGAAGTATTGAGCTCAGAAGAAGTCCAGGAATCTCCATTAGGTACACATGCACCAATCTTCAAGAATTTTCAAATGGTATTTGTAAACGAATCTTCTCCACAACTGATCATGTTTCCAATCCTGAACAGGAACTGCTAAAAAAATGTACCACGTTGTTTTCTTGAAGAGGAATGACATATATCTGCGATCCATAAGTATATGACTTCGACATACTTTTGAACCCTTTAAAAAGTCATCAAGCTGCCCATAAAATATTTTTATTTTAAATCACAAAAGGAAACGTACGTAGTACGGAAAAATATATTTTTGCTTCTAATTTCTATTATTCATTAAATAAAGTATGGTTATATTTGATATAAGCTTTCTGCATTTAGTGGCCACCAAACTAAGAAAGTGAAATATAATTACCTGTAATAGAGACATACACATTTTTTTATTCGGAAAAACTGACTTGACTCTCAGTAATCAAGTAACAACAATTTCATGTTGGGATTCAAATTGAGTTGATTAAAAAGAATTGTAATGATTAAAGACTTGGCAACGTTGCACTTTCGCTTCGTAGCACTTCTGCGCGGCACATTACGGCGCCCGTGACGAGTCTA
Organism: Andricus grossulariae; assembly: GCA_011634705.1. Classification (NCBI taxonomy): domain Eukaryota; kingdom Metazoa; phylum Arthropoda; class Insecta; order Hymenoptera; family Cynipidae; genus Andricus; species Andricus grossulariae. The sequence continues at coordinate 25,545,678 of JAABKJ010007545.1, read as the reverse complement.
TGACGGAACTTACCGTCACGTTAGCCCTGCACGAGCTGGAAAAGGGGTTTGTGTTACGAAAAGATCCGTAACCATAGACAGTTCGATGGTACTGTTTACGGTTTCGGTATTTTCTGACACTTTAAGCCCTTAATGAGTTGAAAAAAGTAAGGGCTGAAACATTAATGAAAATAGTTTTAGAAGAAAAATGTACCAATGAAAAATAAGTCTTACAAACACAAAATTTTATAATTTCTTCAGACCCTAAACTGTTGCTAGGTCCGACACATTGAATTTTACAGTAGGGATTCGGAAACGCGAGAGTGCCATGTGGAAAATTACCTTTATTTTGTAAGCACAATTTCCAGTTTTCTGACCTAATATTTGCTAAGTATTGCAAGAACCTTCAATGCCTATTGAAACTATTATTATCTGATCTATAAATGATCGAATTTTGTATTTATTTATCGCAGGCTTCAGTTTTTTCCTTATTCCCTCATTTTTCTTGGATCGCCACTTACATGCAAACTGCATTAATAGATACCAATAAGAAAAACCAACTATTTTTTTTTTATTTATTATCTTTCCGTTAAACTTCAACGGTTTGGTTCGAAATTAGGCTTTTTTCGTTTGATTTAACTATCTTGTTGACGAATCATCTTGCTGGGTTGAATTGAACTATTTTGATTAAAAAATAAATTCTTTCTTGGTTAAAATATCAATGTTAAATTTCAATGTGGTAATACTACAAAACTTCAGAGAACTATAAAAAAACCTCACATGTCAACTAAGGGCATTGATTTTGCCAACAGGAGACATGACAGAAACGTCTAACAAAATCTCCGAACACCTCATGCAGGTGAACTTCCCTGGTTCCGAATCTGAGTACCAGTCGGAGGAAAAGGCGATTGGGGCAAACCTTTTTGAGGCACCAGAACGGGTCCAATGCGAAAGATTGGGGAACGGCAAACTGAATAGTTATACAGTCGAAAATTAGATGGGTCGTTCGTCGTATTGACCAATTCAAAGGCACTGGAGAAGAAGTTATATTTCCTCAGAACAATTAACCTAACTTCTTTCATGTTGAAGTCATTAGGAAAGTCAGTTGATTTTCATATGAAAAAGGAAATCCTACTGGATCCTACCTTTACAGCAATCAGTTTGCCTCACAGAAAGGCAAATCTGCTACTGATGCACTACATGAATTTACCTCCCGCATCAAAAAAGCCGGACGAACAGGGGATGTAGGGATTGCAGCGGTCCTGGATATAGACGGTGCCTTCAGTGACACCCCTACGGAATCTATATTCAATTCTGCTAAGAAACATGTTGTAGATACTAATGTTAATAGGTGGGTGGTGCTCTATGCTATGCAGCAAGATTGTCTAGTCTTCGCCTTACGGTCGCAAATTTAGAGCTAAGGTAGAAAAGGAATGTCCGCAGGGAGGAGATTAATCCTCCACAATGTGGGCAGTCGTCACTGCTGATTTGATTCGTAGGTTAGATGAATCATGCCCTGCAAGGGCATCTCCTAGTGGTCGGATAAAACTGGATCAACTTGATCTGGATGACTGGACATGAAAACATTGAAGGTAACGAAAGAGCATATATGCTTGCAAAAAGCGGGCTTAAAAAAGCCCTGAAAGGACTTGAACCATACTGTGAAGTTTCTTATGCTTTGTCTAAGCATGTCATAGAAAAGTGGCTTTTGAAAGAACATGCGGGATATTGCAAGATATCTAAAGGTCTGATACACAATGAAAAGTCTATCAAAGAAACATTTCAGGGAATGTCTAAAATAACTCCCAAATCTTCTGCAAATCGTATGCCTTTGCGTTAAAAACTGAATAGTTATGACTTGGAACAGAGGATTTCCATGAAAAATTATAATTTCAGTTTCAGCAGGGAAACAGGGACGAATTATAATTGAAAAAAAAGTAACTCTAATTCTGATTGAGAAAAATGGCCTTTAAAGAAAATCCGTGTTAAAATTCAGAATCAAAATTTTACGTCTAAACTTCGATTTTCTAAATTAGAAATCTCTTATTCCCTTCAAATATTTAGTAATCTTTAAAAATCTTTGAAGTCGTTTGGCCTTGTCCAAATTTTTTGACCTTTTTATATTGACCAGGAAAAAATAGTAAAATGACCCAGAATTTGAAATCATTCATCGCGTAGGCACATAGTATCTTATAGAATTTATACACATTTTCAAAGATTTCGTATTAGTACAGACTATATAGATTTTCCACCTAAACGAGTAATTTTTATAAAACGTAAAAGTTGGTATAATTTCTTTTATCAGTTTTAACGCATTTAGCAATAATTTTTTAAACCTAACTCAGATAAAATGTAAATATCTGACAAGGAGAAGTTTAACTTTACAATCTAAGCGATAAGACTAATATGGTATATAAATATGATTTATTCTATTGTATTACATAATATAAAGAAGCTCTAGAATATTCATCAGCTACATTGCTAATAAAATCTTTCAATGATACATTAACCAGTTTGTCCTATAATTAGAAAATATGAGGTTTCTCTCTACCCTTGTCTTTGTCTTCGTGGTTATCCTCGATTTTTTTGGTAATTATAAAGATGAAATATGCGTATATCTATAATTTTATGTACATTTCTGAGCTTTCCACAAATTAAAATTTTTCGACTATCCGATTATCTAAAATATTTATAGGATATTCTTAATGTAATTATTAAAATACCAATTTTGTTCATCACGCTAGAACTATAAAATAAATTACTTGAAAATAAGAAAAAATCCTGATTTTAGGACAAGAAAGTTATCATATTTCGGGAGCATAATGCACAATGTTGCTAATAATTATTTTTCTTACTCGAAACATGGAATTTCCATCAAGAAGTATAATTAGATTTTGAATAAAAAATGTTACAGGAGCAAGATTTGAAAAGAAAATAATTTCAATTATGATTGAGAAGAAGGGAATTAAAACAATATCCCTGATCATTTTGATTTTGAAAAAGGGAATTTATACATAATCCCTGTTCAAATTAAAAATTAAAATTATACGTCTAAGATTTGGGAGCACGTATTTTTTCTTGAAACTGACTCTGATGAAATGTAAATATCTGATAAAAAATGCAAGCTACAATCTAAGAGATAAAGACTAAACGGTATACAAATATGCTATATTGTATTATATAATTTAGTGAAGCTCCAGAATATTCTTCAGTTATATTTTTATTCAAATTTTTCAATAATATAAAAATCATTTTTGCCTATAATTAGAAAATATGAGGATTTTGTCTACTTTAGTCTTATGCTTTGTAGTTATCCCTAACTCTATTAGTGAATATAATAATAATAATATGTATATATATATAAATATTTGTAGATTCATTTATTTACAATCTTAGGTACATATTCGACCATTCCGAAAATTACCATTTTTTTCACTATCCGATTATCTGATATATTAATATAGTACATGCCAGATGGATGATGTTAAATTACCGGTAAATTGTTCATTTGACGATGTCGATTAAAGAGACTTTAGAGTATTTGAATGATCTCAAACAATTTTTGAAGAATGAAACTGATTTCTAAATATTTTCAAAGATTTTCGCTTTGGAAGAGAAAATTTTGGAAAAGAATTATAATGGAGAGTTGGAACATCAGATGATTTTTCGTCATAAGAATTAGGATCCTGATTTACGACAAAGAATTTTGGTAAAAGAGTTATAATTTTGAACACAAACGAACATATTTTTGGATCCCTCCTTATGTGAAAAATGCTCTCTTCCAAGTAGAATAATATTTTTTTACGGAAATTTCCTGTCCTAAAGTCTAAATTATAATTCTTTACGAACATTCCCTGTTCTAAAGTGAACATTATAGTTTACTACGAAAGTCTCTTCTATCAAAGTCTAAATTCTAACTATTTGCGGCAAATCCCTATTTCAAAACACGATTGTATTTATTTCCAAAGATTCACCCTTGCCAGAAAATGAAGCTTATCTTGAAGCATTTTGGGTTTTGGAAAAAGTCTGGAAAAGTTTGGATTGGAAATTTCTGATCTGATTGATGTTTACAAAGTTTTCTGGCAGGCAACTTAGAATTTTTCGAAAATTGTTAAGGCTAATATAAACACAAAAAGCTTGTGGATAAACTTGATTTTCTGACAAAGTTTAGGACGATTTCGCTGAAAAGTATAAAAGTATAATCATTTTTAAACTTCTACTGACTTTGTATTTAAGTGAAAAAGGTTTTCTTTCGAAAATGTTTCCTTTCTCAAGTAAGAAATAGTTTGTCTATTGAATTTTCTTCTCTTCAAATTTAAAATTTTCTGATGTTGAGCGAGAGGTTAGACGCCGAGGATGATTGTGTACATTTGATGGTTGCATACGACAAATGTCTACCTTCGAACTCGACTGTCCCGACTGAATTCTGGAGATGGGTTTCTGCAGTTTAGCTCTCTCCAGAATCGCGAACACGATTTGCAAATAAAGGAAATAAGGTCCACCCTACAAACATACGATTGTCTACTTTAAGAATTATTTAATTCTCTGTTTCTTGTTGCAGAGTTGAGTTCACAGACGTCAACTCCTGTCCCTAGTGTTCCTCGTTCGGAAACTTCTTCTTCTCCTGAAAGATGTCATTCTCGTGCAGGGCCGTCTTCAACTGCTGAGCCTTCTCTTCTTGACAGGTCCAGGTCTCCTCCTTCCAGTGACCATATTGTACGCCTGTTTCAACTGCCACTTGAACAGCTCAGATCTGCTCGGCTTATTCCAAACACGAATCCGAACCGGCGTTTCAAAATTCAAGGATATACTTTTCCTCGTGACAAACCAATTCATTTAAGAGGTCAATATAAGGTCCCTGAGCCAATGCCAGCTGAAGAACAACTTGCATTATCAACTTTAAATGGTGATATCTTTGCAATATTCGAGAAAAATAATAGAATTCTTCGTGGAATATATACAACGAAAGGTTACCCTGGATGTCAGTTTGATGCACGGGTGAAATATAACATGGAGAGCGGCTCGATTGTAGAAATGACCACAGCAGAAGCCAAGGAATCGCCATTAGGCACCCGTAAAACAATCGCGAAAAATTTTAGAATAGTATTCGATAACGACGCTCCTCCACAACTGATCATATTTCCAATCATGAACAGATCTGAAACTTAGATTCTGCAAAATTTTCAACTTTTCGATTTGTCACGACGAAGTCCCTGGTAGTCTTCGGATTTTCATTTATTCCCTGGTGAGAGCGCTACATGCGGGAAATTGAGCTACTCCTACAGTAGAAGACGATAATTTAGTTGCAAATTTGTTCTGAATGAGCGCTCTTATCTGGGAATAAATGAAAACCCCAAGAATAGTCGACCACAAAATGGTACTAGGAAAAATTAGAGATCCTCCAGAGAGAGTTGAGACACGGGGCACACCAATTCTGATAAATGCCGCTGTACCGGTACTAGTTGTCCTTTTATGAATTTTGATTGGCTTGAGTTGGCGCGATTTCCAAATCACAATTTCATTTGCAAGCGGATCTAGTACAGAATAGTAACAAGACACATCTCACGAACATGATAAATTACTAGGGAAGCTAGTTATTGAGGTTAGGGAAGAATTATGCTTACTTTGAAACACATATAATATTTCAAAACTTTTATAAAGAAAAGCATGAATAAAAAATAACACTGTTCATACTTCCCGCGCCCCATGAAAATATCAATGGTCTGGTACAGGGGCGAACATTGGAAGGGGAAACGTGTCTCAGCTCTCCCTAGAAGATCTCCAGGCAAAATAAATGTCATGCGTTCTGCTTGCAGAACTTCGTCTTTGTCAGTTCTTTGAAAAATTATGTGGTGAAATCCGTGAAATATAAAGAAAATATAATGAACTGTAAACCTTTCCCTCTGACTTTTCCGTTTGTATGTTATAGATAATTGTGCAAAGAAATGATGAGTTTCAACTCGATTCGCCCAATCTTGCCGATTCCGAATAAAATTCACACTAAGAATAACTTTCGAAAAAGTGAAATGAAGAAAAAATGAAAATTTTAAGGCAAACGACGCACGATATGAAAAGAGTTACGAAAAGGAAAACATTAATTATTGAAAGCCCTACAAAATTATCATAAGAACTTTTCGAATTTGTTTGAAAAATTGAAAATTCAAATTTTGATCAAACAAAAAATAATACAAAATAAAACATTCCATTTTTCGATCAAACTATGCAAGATATGAAAATAGATCTATAGACAAAAATTATTCACCTGAGAAAGGTGCATGAGTAGGCTGAAGTTATTCACAAAAAAAGAGCTGCGAATTCGCTATTGATCATTATTTGTTGAGGCGCATAGTTTTTGTTTTAATCGTTAAAAATAATATTACAAATAAGCAAATTTAATTTTTGGAGATGAATAATCAAGGTGAAATAAAACGATCAGTAACAAAGTTGTTTTTAAATGAGATATGAAAATTTGCTTTTAACCTTCTTTTTCTCACGAATCGCGTGATGAGACTATGTTCGTTGAAGCCGAAGGTGCTTTAACAAAAGATAATTTACAATCACTGAATTTCAGTTGTCGGCGGTTTGACCTCTAATTTTAAAAGTCCTATGCAAAAATGTATTGTCTAGCGCTAACCGCGAGATCCAACATGAACGCGCCCCAGGCGCGCTCAAACTTGCAAGCAAGGTTTTTCTGAATCTGCATATTTCTTTTCAGAAAGTCTAAAAACATCAAAACTTTCGTCTTACAATTTTTGAAAATTTATTTGTGATTAGACGGACGGAATTTCCTAAAAGTATTATAATTCTGAGTTTGGACGGGAAAAAATGAATGAGAATATTAACAAAATTCTAGCATAGAATTATAATTTTTACTTTGGGACAGGAAAGTTTAATAATAATTATAATTTTGTCTTGAAACGGAGAATCTTTTATATGAAACAGGAAATTCTTCCTAATTTCTTTAATTTAATAGTGAATAATCATCAAACTAAGTTGTGCCTTTATTGTGGGCCCTTTCCAGGATCAAATTTGACATTAGGACAGGGAAGTTCTTTACAGAGTAATCATTTGTGTTCGAACAGGGAAATTATGACAGAGAATGGGAATGAAAAAAAAACAATTTCAATTCTGAATCAGAAAAAGGGAATTTACCCAAAATCTCTGTTCAGATTTATAATTAAAATTTCACGTCAAAAATTGTGGTATGGTAAGAAATGAATTCTTATATTAGTTTTAACAAATTCAGTGATGACATTGTTTTTCCTTGAAACTGACTCTGACGAAATGTAAATATCAGATAAGGACAGGCTTAACGCTAGAATTTGAGAAACGACGACTATACGGTATATAAATATGATGAATTATATAGAAAATTTATCAGTAAAATCGTTAATGAAAATTTTCAACAATAAATTCATCAGTTTTTTCTTCAAGTATTAACAATGAGAATCATTCCTTCTCTCGTCTCATCCATTGCGGTTGTCTTCAGTTTTATTGGTGAATATAATAACCATTTTCAAAGAATACAAGATATTTATAATAATATTATTTAATTAAAATTAAAATTCTTAAAGTTCTTATTTAAAATTCTTCCGCCCCCATGTGAAAAAATTTGTGAACTGGTCGCGAGATTGAAAGAAAAACACTGGAAACCGTTTGACTACAAATGTTTGAGCAAATGAAATGTTTTAATTTATAATTTCTTAATTTGAATTTTTTCATTTTTATTCGTATTAAATAAAATACTGACAAAATGAGCCTTTTTGGGGGATGTTGAATTAACTAGTATTTTCGATTTTTTCACAGTTTTGAAACGTTTTCGTACATTATTTCCTTTTGAATTTTTATGGAAAACTTCAAGTGCCTGGGGCAATGTGTAAATATTAACCGATTTGGCGAAAATTTGTAGGTTGTTCTATTTTTCAGGCATTCGTACTGAAATCGTGAAAAGTATGATCGAAATGAGAGAGTAAGGTCTAGCTTAACCAACATATGCTTTTATACTTTCAGAAAAATGCGATCCGCTGTTTTTTTGTTGCAGAGTTGAGTACACAGTCGTCAAACCCTGTTCCTGGTGTTCCTCGTTCCGGAACTTCTTATTCTCCTGAAATACATAATTCTCGTGAAAGATCTTCTCCAACTGCTGATCCTCCTCTTCGTGCCAGATCCAGGTCTCCTTCTGCCAGTGGCCGTTCGATACGCTTATATAGACTGACGCTTGAGGAACTTAGATCAGTTCGGCTCATTCCCAACACAAATCCGAACCGGCGTTTCGAAGTTCATAGATACACTTTTCCTCGCAATAATCAAATTTATTTGAGAGAAGCATTTAATGTCCTTAAGCCTATGCCAACCGGAGAACAAAGTGTTCTATCAACGTCCAATGGTGACATTTTCGCAATATTAGTGAAAAATAATACAATTCTTCGTGGAATATATATAGCAAGAGATAAACTTCGGGTAAAAGTGAACATGTACAGCGGCAAGGTTGAAGATATGAATCCAGAAGAAATCCAGGAATCTCCATTAGGCACCCATGCACCAATCTTCAAGAATTTTGAGATAGTATTTGTGAACGACACATCTCCACAACTGATCATATTTCCAATCCTGAACAAGGACTGCTAAAAAAATGTACCACGTTGTTTCCTTGAAGAGGAATGACATATATCTGCGATCCATAAGTATGTGACTTCGACATATTTTTGAACTCTTTGAAAAGTCATTAGGCTGTTGCTAGGTCTGATATATTGAATTTTAAAGGCGGGAGTCGAAAACGCGAGAGTGAGAAGTGGAGAAGTAACTTTATTTTGTGAGCACAATTTCCGGTTTTCTAACCTGATATTTACAAAGTATTGCAAGAAACTTTAATGCCTATTAAAACTATTACTATCAGATCCATGAATTATCGAATTTTGTATTTATTTATCGCAGGCGTCAGTTTTTTCCTTATTCCCTACTTTTTCTTGTATTACCACTTACATGCAAACTGAATTAATAGATGCCAATAAGAAAATCCACCTATTTTTCTAAGTTAATTATTTCTCCTTTAAGCTTCAACGATTTTGTTAAAAATTGAACTTTTTTCGTTGGATTCAACTATTTTGTTGACAAATCATCTTGCTGGGTTGAATTGAACTATTTTGATTGAAAAATCAATTCCTTCTTGGCTGAAATATCAATTTTTTAATTTTTTAATCGACTAAAAGGAACTCCTGATGGGGGGGGGGGGAATTTCAGAGCATTCACTGTATACGTGATACTACAAAACTTTAGAGAAGTATAAAGAAAAACCTTACAGGTCAACTGAGGGCATTGATTTTGCCGACAGGAAATCAGAACAGAGCCGATCGGGAAGATTGCAGGACGGTAAGCTGTATAGTCATACAATCGAAAATCAGATGGATCGTTTGGCATGAATAGTTACTGGATATACCCCTGTGGCATTGAAGAAGGTCAAAGCGATCCTTATACCGAATTCGGGGAGGGAGTCCTAGTATGAAGCCAAATCACTGAGACCCATTAGCTGGATCCAGCCTTTATATCAATCAGTTTGCGTTACCGAAAAGCAAATCTGCTATTAACGTACTTAGTGCAGTTACTTCTTGCATGAAAAAGAAGGACGAATTGGGGATGTAGGTATAGTAGCGTTCCTGGATATAGACGGTGCCTTCAGTGACACCCCTACGGAATCTATATTCAATGCTGCTAAGAAACATGTTGTAGATACCAATGTTAATAGGTGGGTGGTACTCTATGCTATGCAGAAAGATTGTCTAGTCTTCGCTTCACGGTTGCAATGTTAGAGCGATGGTAGAAAAGGGATGTCAGCAGGAAAGAGATTAATCCTCCACCATGGAGGCATTCGTAATTGCTGATTTGATTCGTAGGTTAAATGAATCAGGTTTTTTATACATAAGGTAATGTAGATGACCTTGTTATACCGGTGACAGGAAAACATGAAAGAACTTCAGTCAAACTCATGCAAAATTCTCTCAAGATTGTATAAGAGTGGTCCAACGACCGTACCCTATCTGTTAACCAAGATAGAAGTGATTTATTGGTTTTTGCGAGACGCAGGAAACTACCTGACCTTGTGTACCCTAAATTCTATGGTGAAAATTCTGACTTCTCCACATCATCTGATTATTTAGGAGTCATTTTTGACCCTAAACTAACCTGGAAACTACATTTTGATGCAGTAGTAAAAAAGGGCAAAGCAGACTTTTGGGCTTGCAGAAGCTCACTTGGAAATACCAGAGGACTTGAACCCAAGGTTTTATAGTGGATATATACAGTGATCATTAGACTAATTAGAATGTATACTTCATTAATCTGGGTACCAAGAACGAGTTTGGTTAGTTTCAGGAACAGCTGAAGAGCCTATAACAGGTCTTTTGTCTGGCAATTACTGGATAAATGAGAACAGACCCAACAGCGACATTGAAGTCCATCCAGGGTATGCCGCCACTGAATATTCTGATGAGGCAGAGGGCTGCGGCGTAAGCATACAAACTTTATCTAAGGGGAGGCCATAGAGATGCCGCTTTCGATGATCTGCGTGATTTATAAAAGAGCGTATTGTCAGGGGCGAAATCCTCTTTATGCACTCTGATAACATGCTGAAAGAATACTCGACATAAAGCCCTTCAAAGGGATCTTCCCGAAAACACAGGACTGGCGGATTAAACAGAGAAGAAGCGAATTGGTCACAACGGGAGGGCTAGTCTGGTATACATACAGCTCTATGGTCTCCCTTGGCTCTGGAGCTGGAGTTCTTTGGATGAAACCTAGTTTGGAGATAAAAATCGCACTGGGCAAATTCCGTACGGTATTTCAAGATGAAATCGTGGCTTCTAAGACATGCCTGGAGGAGATTTATAGTCAAGATAGTCAAGATGCTTAAACAGCTCTCCAATCGGGAGAGTTTACATCCAGACTTGTCTGGAGTTGCCTGTAAGAGCTTCTCGTAGTTTCCAGAAAAAACTGGGTCAACTTGATGTGGGTACCTACATATGAGAACATTGAAGGTAACGAAAAAGCAGATATGCTTACAAAAACCGGGACTACAAAAGCCCTGAAAGGACCTGTACCATACTGTGGAGTTTCTTATGCTTCGTTTAAGCATGGCATTGAAAAGTGGCTTTTGAAAGAACATGCGGGATATTGCATGATGGCTGAAGGTATGATACACAATGAGAGCTTTATCAAAGAACCATGTTAGGGAAAGTCTAAAAAACTCCTAAACATGGAAAGGAAATAGGTAAAAATAGTGGTTGAAATGCTCACTGCATTTCCTAAAGTGAAGCATTTTCGAAATAATTTCTGTGAATCATATGATTTTGGAGACATACTCTATACGTCAATAAATGCCGATATGGCGGTAACCGGCCTCATCTGAGACGAATAAATAGAAGGTTACTAGGTTACATTAGATAACCTCAGTGCCAAGGGGACTTGGATGACTATTGATTGAATTCATCAGTTGGATTGAAAAGTTATGTCGTAAGTAAATATAATTCTTAGATGAGACGTAGAATTTTTGTTGATATATATAATCATGTCTTGGAACGGGGAATTTCCGTAAAGAATTACAATTTAAGTTTGTGCAGGGAAATTCTGACAAAGAATAGGAATAAAAAAAATTCGATTTTGATGTATAGGAATGGACTCTAAACAAAATCCCTGTTAAGCTTCAGAATTGAAATACACCCAGTATTTTCTAGAATTTATATACATTTTTCAACCATTTTGTTATATTAGACACTTTATAGATATTTCATCTAATCAAATAATTTTTATAGCACGTAAAAGATGAAATAATTTCTAATATCAGTTTTAACTTGTTCAGCAAGTATTTTTTTTAAAACTGCTCTGATAAAATGTAAATATCTGATAAGGACAAGCTTGACTCTACAATCTGAGCGATAAGGCTAATACGGTATATAAATATGCTTTATACTATTGTATTACATAGTGTAAAGAAGCTCTAGAATATTCATCAGCTACCTTGCTAATCAAATCTTTCAATAAAATATTAATCGGTTTGCCCTCTCATTAGAAAATATGAGGTTTCTCTCTACTTTTGTCCTTGTCTTTGCGGTTATCCTCAATTTTTTTGGTAAGTATGAAAATGAAATATACGTATATCTATAATTTCATGTACATTTCTGAGCTTTCCATAAATTACAATTTCTTCGACTATCCGGTTATCTGAAATATTTCCAGGATGTTAAATTGATGAATGATCTCAAACAATTGGTAAAGATTTCCAGAGATTTCTAAACATTTATAAAGATTTAAAAGATTTCTGCTTTGGAAGACAGAAATGTAGGAAAAATTATAATTTTAATCTAGAACGTCAGATAATTTTTCGTGATAAGAATTACGATTCTGGTTTGGAACAGGGAATTTTGTGATTCTCTGCTAGAAGGCTAATAATAATTTCTTACTCAAATTCTCTGTATAAAAGTCTAAATTATAATTCTTGACAACAATGTTTTGTTGCAAAGTAAATACCATAATTTTTCACGGAAAAGTCCTGTTCCGAAGATAAAATTATAATTATTTGCGGAAATTTCCTATTTGAAGTCACAATTGCGTTTACTTCTACAAATTCCCCGTCACTAGAAAATCAAGTTTATTTTTGAGCATTTTATTATAAACGCAAAATGCTTACGAATAAACTGGATAAAAGCCTCCTCTCTTTTTGCCAGCCACACTGTGTCATCTACATACGCAAGTGACCATATCCTTGCCCCGTATACCCTAACTCCTCTTACTACTATCGCATTTAGCTTACTAATCATGTCGGCGATTAAAATCGCAAAAAACGTTGGGCTAAGGGCATGGAGAAAAATGGAGGGTCAGTTTGCCCATCTATATGTGCAGACAGACTATATTGCAGGGTCAACTATAGGACAGCCATTGAAGATGGCTTGAACGACTATCTCTAGAAGATTGAAACAAGAGGTTCAAATCAATCATCTCAGAGTTTTGACTTGGTTATTTCGAACGGTCGACTCAAGCGTCATAAATCGTCGAACCGATCAGGTGACCTGCCCACCTTATGAAGTCGATTTGATTATCCTACATTTACTATATTTGCTGTCCTTTTCCTACTTATTACAGTCTCTCTCTTATAATAGACTGGAAATTATACAATTGAGTGGAACCTATAAAACCTGAAAGGTTATTTGAAATACATGAATTCTGAACGCATTTTTTATTCTTTGTGGAGAGTGAGGTGTATTACATATAATTTGATATGAAACAACAGTGCACATTGACAACATCTTTTTTGGAGCACGATAAACTAAGAACACTACACGGTGTCAAGCTGAATTGTAAGATTTCAAACATTGAAGTGTATTCAGAAACCAATATCTCACATCTCGTTACTTTTTGCATCATCAATGAATGCTGAAATGTTTTGCATGTTTTCAGTTTGAAACGACACGATGACGACAAATTGATAGCTGAACGTTCAGTTACGCCTTTATCATAAATCCCTTGGAAGCATCAAATTTGACTTTGAAAATTCTTATGCAATTCACTCTCCACGAAAGATGAAAATATCGAAAAGCAGTTTGAAGTGATGAAAAACATGTTTAAGTTCAATAAACAGCAAATGTGACGCTGATCGGCTCAATGACATTCACTCACTCCGAAAATGCTCTAAAGACTAATCTACGGTGCTCCCGATTCCAACTCTCACTGCATGCATCGCGTTTTGTTGTGGGCATTTGACTTACACATTCAATCATTTTCAAAAAACACGCTAACGGTAACTAATCAGGTCGGCCCTCGGCGATGGGACATTTGCTCTTTCGTGGATGGTCGAAATGAGTGAAAACAAGATGATCGTATTGACCATCCAGAAAGGATACCTTGCTTATCCCTGATAGGAGTGGAGTGGAGTGGAGTGGAGTGGAGTGGAGTGGAGTGGAGTGGAGTGGAGTGGAGTGGAGTGGAGTGGAGTGGACTTTACTCTACTCTACTCTACTCTCATCTACTCTACTCTACTCTACTCTACTCCACTCTAATCCACTCTAGTCCTGTCCACACCTCTCTAGTAAAGCACCTCTGGTAAGTTAATAATTGGACCTTGTGTATCTGGTAGAAACTACAAATTACATGCAATTAATTTGTAATTTAATTCAATCACATTGGATAATTCACAAAGCCTTCAAGTGTAATTCAAATACAAATTGAAATACATGTAATTTCTTCTAAACATACTTGAACGACATATTTCGCGAATTAATGCCCAGCTCTGAAGTAGGTAAAGCGCGTTTTTTGCTCAAACAATATCTTAAGGGATCCTGATAAAAATTCCAAATTTTCCAGAAATGACTACGACGCGTCCCGAAAATATTTTCGAAAAAAGTTCCAAAAATCGCATTTGCGTGGACTGATCTGCCCCATTATATTTTGAAGCACAACGTTCCACAGAGAAATTAAACTGGAGAATATTCCGTGCAAGTTGAAAAAAAAATAAAGAAAATTCTATCTCTGATATGCGCGGACTTATAACTCTTCAAAGAACCCCGCCTTTTCTCAAAAAAGAGGCTAAAACCCCAATACTGAAGTTTTTATGTTTACTTTGGAACCTGTTATTTGACGTTAATTTTCGATAGTATTAATTATTTTTTTGTCAATTTAAAATTTCTGATGTATTCATTTTTCAAAAATCTTCTGTTTCGGTAATTATATTTTCGGTATATTTCATCATTGGGGATTTTTCATTATTCGTCGATCATGAATTTTGGAAAATAATGAAAAATTTGAGAAAATTAAGTTACAGGTTTCGTAAATTTAAGATAATTTTAGGAAACCATTTCATAATTTTATTAAAAATTTCGGATAACTCATTTCCAATCTTCATAAGTTTAAAGTGCCTGTACATAAAAGTATCGGAAATTTCATAAAATTTTCGGTTACTTCGCATCAATGTTTATTCTCAGTTACCTTAGAAAAGTATCATTTCAATAAATGTATATTACAGCAATTCATTGTTTACGTATAATAAAGACTTATTTTTAGAGTTTTGTAGGTCTTTTAAGAACGAGAAACTTTCCTTCTGGATTTTTCATTGTATTGTGCATTATTTAGATATAAATTAGATTTTTTTATTTTCCAATGGTATTTCTAACCTTTAAAACAAAAAATATTATTTCTACCATAATAATATTTAAATAATCAGCAGGGGGATCAAAAATCACATTTTTTGCCGTTAGTATACCAAAAATGCAAGTGAATGCTAAAGATCAGTAAGAGTTAGTCTTTTGCCATAAAAAAAAAATTTTCCAACTATAGTCAAAAATCGTCACATTCATCTTTGCCAAAAAATAAATAGCGGTAAATAATTGAATTGGATTATTCATAAATCATCAGTATTCTCATTTAAAAAATGTGAATAAATTAGACTTTTCAAGGAACTAAATATTCAGAGAATGCTAGGAATGGTTGTTAATATTTACTCTTAGTTTACGAGCACGCTTCCGAGATTTAAATGCACATCATTTTAAGTTTGGGCAATGCGTAATAATTTTTTTCTGGAAAATCAAAACAGTTTCGGAAGAAAACATTAGGTAACAATAGAAAGGTTTGACTTCATTAGGATTTAGTACTTTGTTTTTTACTGATGTAAGAAAGTAGAGAATTTTCGTTATTCTCCTGAAAAGATGATCAATCTAGGACAAATAGAAAAATTTCTCAGCCACAAAGGTTCTTCATTTACACATATCATAAATCAGCTAACTATTTCTCTGAACAAGTTTTCCTTTATTCTAGAGGATTTTGCGTAAGATCTAATGGTTATAAGACTTCTGAATTATTCAAAGCATTTTCCCACTTTTTATAGCTGTAAATACAATGAAATGTTTCATTCTTTAATAAAAAGTAGCCCCTAAACATATTTTGAAATTTTTTCAAAAATTGTATGTAAAAATGAATAGAAATAATATTTTCTTTCAGTCCTAAATGAGATACTTTCGAATTAAAGGCTCTCCTTCAATTTGATTGATTTTTAAATCAATCAAGTATCTACCGCCTAACAAAATATTATGATATACGTTTTTTTGGCAGTTGCCATACAAAATTTAAAGAGACTACAAGCAATGATTTTTTGCAAGAAAATTCAGAATAAAGAAATGGTTGACCAAAAGAAAAAGTAGATAGAACATGTAGTGTATAGTTTCAACAATCTAATAAAAAATTATCTCTTTTAATTTTCTGGAGTGTCTCACAGAAAAAATGCTAAAGTCTGTCTATCGATACCAGTAGATTACTTCACTCTTTGATAAAAACATACATATAAGTAAAATCAAAATTTTTATTATTTTGTTGAGACAGCTTCAAACTTATGACATTTATATTTTTTTTCAATTTGTAAGAACTTTGTTTTCATGAAGTATCAAACTTTCGGTGCAAAACATCAAAGAACTAAATTTTTAATAATTATCTTTTCATAATTATAGGGGGTCGGTTAATTTATTTTCTCTCGCATTCCTACCAACATTAGGTGTTTATTAACCTATTCCACCTTACTTTACCCACATCGCGACGTTCAGAAAATTTTCCGATGGAAAAGAAAATACAATGACTTAGAGATTTTGTTCAGAGATGGAAAACAACTCCTTGTAAAGTATCATAAAATTTTTGAAAATATCTTTTACAACGAAAGTCCAAATTGGGGATTTTGATGATATATGCGAAAATGATATTTTATACAAAGCTTTTCTTCGCGTGAGCAATCTGAGTATCTGGGGGGGGGGAGGGCCGATCACGACTCTTTTCTGTCACATTCCACATTTTAGATCTCACATTTGACCATTTTTTTCATTCATTCACAATTATTATATGTTGCCCTGAGCAAACACAGAAGCAAACGGAATATCGAATATTCAAAAGTGTGAAGCTGTCTCAAACAAAAATACAATTCTTTATTTTAGTTATGTTTTGTTATTTACTAAAGTAATATGCTGTTATCAATAGATAGCATGACTTTTTCCGTGTCGTTGAAAAAAAATAAAATGTGGAATGTGAAACCTAAAATTTGGAATGTGAGAAAATAAATTAACCGACCCCCTATAATAATTATGAAAGGATCATTTGTAAAAACTTGGTTCTTTGACGTTTTGCACCAACAGTTTGATACATCATGAAAACAAAGTTCTTATAAATTAAAAAATATATATAAATGTCATAAGTCTGAAGCTCTCTCGATGAGATAAAAAAGATTCATTTCACTTATATGTATGTTTTTATCAAAGAGTGAAGTAATCTACTGGTATCGATAGACAGACTTTAGCATTTTTTCTGTGAGACACTCCAGACAAATAAAAGAGAAAATAATTTTTTTTTCACTTTGAGGGTAGTTGTTCACTTTCTAAAGGGGTGTTTCGTATTCTATCTATTTCAAAATTTCCCGTTACATTCTAATTCACGTTTCTCAGTAGCTTAGATGGAAAATAGAACTTTTTTCTTCACTTACAGTCTATTATTGCGTAGTAATTTCCACCTTTTTCACCCATTCCCGCAGACCATTCCCTTCTAATCTAGTCAGGGATCCTAAATAATTTAAGGATCATTTTTGGATATCTGTCAATTATTTTCACAAATTCAAAATAATTTGGCTAAAAACTGAGCTTGGTATAAAAAAGTATCGAAATATAATGAAGTTAAAGAGAAATTAAGTAAATATTATGTGACAATTATGTTTTATATGTGAAAGAACGAAATGGAACGTAAAGAAACTTTTGTGACGTTCTTTTTGGTTTCTTTCGACAACAAACTTTGATGAAACACAATTTTTTAAAACAACTCCCAGTGAGAGTCAAAACCAGACTAAGAGACAAAGGTTGGAAACCCAAACAAGTAATAGTATTAATTTGAAAAATGCAGCCCATTGAACATCGTCTCGAAAAATGGTCATAAGTGTCCCGCGAGAGTATCCGAGCTACATACCACAAAAAATCACCGCGTAGAACAATAGCGCCAGGCACAAACTCCCAATAATCACAAACCTTATTAGAAATAGTAAATATTTCTTAATTATAAAACTTATTTTAGATTGTAAACAAACCAAACTGAATAAACCTAAAAAAGTATTAACATCCCAACGGCCTTGTTCTGCGAATGAAACAAATTAAAGTTAGATGGACAGTGAAATCAGAAATCTAAAACTCAATGCCTGATTGCAGTTTTTGTTCGTACCTAGCGGAATTAAATAATTGATCACTAAACTGCATGCATGCAACAAAAAATCACCAGCGAAAATTCCACTCAGAATGTACAATGCAAATAAAGGAGACGGTTTAGTATCAATACATCCACAAAATTCGATATGTAGTTCAAGCCGGGACAACAATAAATTGCTGGAGACAGCTGTGATCTCGAATCAGCACAGTCTCGAGATGGCTTGTGACAAGGCAGATAATCCACAGTCAACCAATCAGTCGTGTCTGAGAGCAATTTTCGAGGTATCTGCGACAAGGCTGAATAAAATGATAATACCTGACTCGAGGTACTAACTGTCCTGACTCAGTAACTAAAAATTTAAATTATCTGACTCGAGGTGCTACACCAGGTCTGAAAAAACAACAGTGCCCCGCGAATGTGTCTCCGGACGGTTCCAGCGAGGCAATAAAAACAACAATCAGTAACTCAGTCGTTCAGTGGACCTCCTTGCATAAGGCACATTTCTCTAAATTTACTTTACATAATTCACTGTCAGTCAGTCGGTAATTCAGTTTCATAAATTCAAAATTTCATATCGCCATGTGCAAACAGCTAATATCGATCAGTTTGTATTGTTGTTCGGGTATGAACTGTATCTAATTCACAGCCATGACCTACAAGGCACATGGCATATGGTCTACCAGACGTCATGCACATTCTACTCAAGTCAGACTCCATCTGTCGATTTTAAGATTAGTAATTCAAAATCCATGTCTAAAAGCACGTTTCAAAGCGTATATTGTAGAGGAAATTATCACAGTGAGAGAGTAATGAGAGTCAATATCGAAGTATCTCTCATAGATTAAACAATCACAGTAAGTAATTTAGTCACAATAAGTATCAATTCTACCATAGCAACAAAATTTCAACACGGGCTTTCATATTATACACATAAGATACGATTTTATCACAGATAGAATTAACAAGGCAAGGAGGAGAGGAACATAGGTTGTTCATTGTTCAACCTCGAGAATGTGGACTCTCCCCAAAATCGATGGCTCGGGGGAAAGAGCTCGGTGTTTCCAAACTTAAAAGGGGTGAAAAATGAATGTAAGCTGTCATTATGAATTGCTCGAGGCACATGCGAGGCAGCAAATACAAGTATAAACAAATGCGGCTTGGCAGCCAAGAAAGAACAAGTCCCAAGAATATGTCTTGGGACAAGTGCCACTCAGTTTAGACTAATAAGTCCACAAGAATGTATCTCTGGGACAGTGACACTGAGTATAAATTAACAAGTTCCGACGAATGTGCCTCGGCGATAGTGCCACTCAAAAAAGTATTAAGACTCTGAACATAATAATTGATCAAATAGAGCCCTAATCCTTAAAGAAGTTTGAATTCATGACGTTCGAAACTAAACAATTTTAGGTCGAAAATATATAGTGCTTGCAAATTAAAATTTTTCATTCAAATAATAAAAATTTGTTAAAATAAAATTAAAAAATGTCAATAGTTACCTATCGTAAATTATTCTACATATTTAGACAAAGCAGTATTATTTTAGCATCTTATAATTACTAATAACAACGACAACACTTGGGAATTTGCTCAATTCATGCTGCTTATTTATTCTAAAAATTACTGTAGAGTATTAAGAATACGCAACATTTTTCTTTGCAAGAGAAACATTGTAAAATATATATTGAATTATAAAGTCCTCTTTATAAGTTACTAAAAATTAAGAAAATTTCTCTTCAGTGTGTATTTTGATTTAATTCCAACTTTATATATATCCAACCCAGTTCAAAAACAATATTTTTCAAACAATTTAATTCGAACAATGACATAAATTCGAGAAAGAAAGTTTTGCGCAAGAAAACGAAAAAATAGTTTCAACACCAACATATTTTTTGTATGGCAAATTTGTCCACCAATGCCTCTTATTGTAATAAAAAAAAAAAAGTTAATTAAAATCACTTTACAACTATTTGTTTAGCATCAAATCCAATTTTCACATACAGATTTTTTTCAAATTCGTATATCATTACTTCTTGGTCTTAGAAGGTCTTGAAACTCATCGTTGAGAAATGATGAAATGATCAACCAACTTAATTACACGAAGATTTTTCCCAAAAAATTTCAATACATTATTGTCTCAATGTAGATAGCGTATCCTCATTTATGCTTATATTATAGTAAAAAGACATTGAACCTTCAATAACTGGAATTCTATTAAATTATATTAACTTTGAATACTTTTTATTTCCATATAAATATGGAATTTAATGTGAGACTAAAATAACTTTAAACTAGTTTTCACTCCAAGAAGTATAACCTAAATAAAAAATTTTGTGAAATTCCAGATGAATCGAGAATTGCTACTAACCTTTGACAATTAGAAATATGCATTTCTGAAACAGAGAATGTAAGAATATTCAAAATTAATATTTTTATTATATTTATATCGCCAAAGCTCAAAATGTTCTTAGTTATTTCTTGAATTCATTAAGATAAAAAAACATTAAATTTTACTCAGTAGAACTGTACTGATATAAGTAAAATTTTCGAAATAATTTAATTTGATTTAATGAAAAAATAAACTCGAACGGCTAAACAGAATCATAAAAACAACTCACAAATTATGATATAAATACAATTCAAGTTAATATATAATCATGGATAAATTTCCAGAACATTTAATTTTTATTCAGGAATATTTCCTAACCTCAAAGTTGAATTACGACAGTACTATTCTCTTACATTAGTAAAAAATACGTAATTAATGTTTAATAAACGTTTTCCTCAACATTCATCGATACGTATTCAGACAAAAAATTATTAATTACGGCAAAATATAAAAATTATTTGATTTTGCATCAGACCCTGAACACGTGCTCGTTACGTCATACGCAATATATGAAGCACCTTTAAAAACGACTCATATCATTCTCTAAATATTCATTTCTTCGAAAGTCTAATTACGAGTTTCTTGTTTCAGAAAATATATACATCTTAAATGAAAAAAGTTTGTCTTAAAATTGATTAAGAATTCAAAATGACGGAAAAAGTGGTATTCGCTTTCTTATTGAGTAAGCAATATTATTATCTATAAAACATACATTCATATCAATCTGTAACCATGTTTACAAAAATTGTAGCAATATATGTTACTAATGTAAAATTGAAATGTAAAAATTAAGGGTTAGGGGCCACCTTTAAACTAAGTTACTAATTGGGGGGGGGGAGTCATGCCGAAAACTACGGTTGGTTCCATGGGTGGGGGGTGTTAAATGGAAATAACTTCACGAACTTAGATAACATTCAGTACGTTTCCTGATGATAAATTTGAATAAAGTTATCGAATTTTGTGAAATATGGCCCCTATTTTCCCATTGTTTAAAGAAATCAACTACTTTGTTAAAAAGTTATATTTTGTTTGAAAAGTCATTTCTTTGGTGGAAAATTGAACTATTCTGTATAAAACTTGTTTCTTAGGTTGAGAATTCTTTTAACTAATTAAACTCAACATTAAATTTATAAACTACTCCATTTTTGGTTAAAAATTGATCTTTTGTTGAATATTCATATTTTTCGTAGAAATTTCAACTATTTCGTTAAAAATTAAACTATTTTATACAAATTTGTGTGGTACAGAGTTAACTTTTTTTGTTGAAGAATCATGTTTTCGGGTTGAAAATTCAACTGTCTTGTAGATAATTTGTCCGGTTGGTTTTGAAATTCAACAATATTGTTGAAAATTCGTCTTTTTTGTTAGAAAATTAGTCTTGTTTGTTGAAAATTCATCTTTTTGGTTGAGGATTCACCTATTTGTTTGGAAAAATTTTTTTTTTTTAATTCAACTGGTTGAAATTTTTTTTTTTAATTAATTTTTTGAACTAAAAATTTGACGATTCTATTTTTGTTAGAAATTTACCCTTTATAACTTAACAAGACAACTATTTGGTTGAAAATGCATAACTTGGGTAAGAAAATTAATCTTTTTGGTTCAGGATTCAACTATTCAGTTAAAAATTAATCTTTTTTCGTCAAAGATTAGATTTTTTGCTGAAAATTAATTTTTTAAACTAAAAATTTGATGATTCCATTTTTGTTTCATAAAAATCTTTTATAGTTCATAATTCAACGATTTGGATGAAGATTCATCATTCTGAATTAAAAATTCAACTGTTTTTGTTTGACTATTCTTTTTTATTCGAAAATTCGACCATTTGGTTGAAAATGCATCTTTGTAAGTTAAAAATGAAACTATTTTGATAAAGTCTTCTTTTTTTGGTCGAAAATTCAACTGTTTTGTTAAAAATTGGTCCTCTTGGATTAAAAGTTCATCTTACTTGCTCGAAAATAAACTTTTTTGTTGAAAATTCAACTGCTTTCGAAAAAATTCTTCTTTTGGCTTGAAAATTCATCTTAATTTCATATTAACTTCAATATGGTATTAAATTTTTTTTTTTTTGAAAGAATTCATTTCCCTATTTTCGTGAAAAATCACTCTATTTTCTCTGTTTTTAGAAAATTTTGGGCGACGTTACTTTTTGGTGTGTGTGTGGGGCACACGCCAAAGTTCGACAAAACTAGGGTCTTCAACGAGGGAGGAGACGGGGGGGTTAAGAATATACCAAAATTGGTAGCGTAGTTTATGAAAGGCCTCTTAAAATAATTAATTATATATAATTGTGAAAAGCTCTTTTATATAAGATATATTACAGGTTACTTAATTAGAGATTATCAAAAATAAGTAAAATAAATCATATATTATGTTATATTCTAATTGAAGGACTTTTTTCCATAATTAATAAATGTCCTTTTTATTTTCGAAGCTATCTTGACTTTATTCTCGGCCTCCATTGCGGTTCCTGTAGCGGAAAACAATAAGGTGAGTTTTAGTTTCCCTAAAACAGTTATTTAAAATTCATATAATATAAGATATCTTTAGTCTGCTTCTTATGGATCTATAATTTTTTTTACCTGTGCAATAACAATTATATGAGAAAAATACGTAAAAGAATTTTACTTTCAGCGAAATTGCTCGCCCAATAAAAGAATTAACTTCCTGAGATGTGATTTCATCAAAATATTTCTAAAACATATGTGTAATAAATATATGTATGTGCTTTACATGAATTAAAAATAAACCTAACTAATTCTTGTATTATGTTCAATAAAGAAGCATAAAAGGAATTTTAATCCAACATTTACATGTAGCTAATACTTTAATCAGTGCCTATCTCTAATTTTCAACTTACCAATGCTTTGATAAATAATACTGCTATTAATTAAAATGATATACCTTATAGAATTTTAATACGATGAATTTAAAGGACTCAGGACCTACATTCAAACCTCCGTTTTTAAGTATGTGTTTAACAAAATGCGATGTAAGTGAACACAATTTTACATCGTCTTTTTCATATTGGAAAACGATTGTTTTTCGTCAAATATTTGAATTAACTATAAAGAAAATATGTTTTCAGAGAACTGTAAAAAAACCAATTTGCGGAACTGATGGAAAAACTTACACGAGTAAAAACGAATTATCCTGCCGCCAAGAATGCGGACTAAGTGAGTTTTGTAGAAAAACAATTTCCTATACTTTGAGGAATAATTTTTTAAATATCTTGAAATAACGATTTTTCAAATGGTTTACTTTTGAGCGCTTGAAATTTGAAATGTATCAAACTCGAACGCTTTCAAAATGAAATTTTTGAACTTTAAAAGATTCAATGCGAAATAGTTTAATTTTGAAATTTTATTTACATTAAAAATCATAAAACCATTCTTTCAGATGTATCAGAATCTTAAAAGGATATTATTATTTGCAATATATTAAATATTATTAACTATTTCAGAGGTCGAAGTAAGACATAAAGGAGCATGTGGGAGCCTGGTTCATTGTAAATCCCGAAAAACATTGCAGCATCCTAAAAATGCGATGCTTGATAAAAAATTTGGAATATTGCCAATTGAGCTTATATGATGCAGAATGACTCATATGCCGGGTGGTCTGGAATGATAAGGAGACATATATTATCCACTGCGATGGAATAAATGTCTCTGAATTACTCTTGATGACATTTTTACACTTTTCAACGAATACATGTGTAAAAATGTAATCAGCATAATAAAACACTAAATTATGATAACTTTAAATGTTCAATTATTTTCCTTGCTTGTGTGGAAATTTTCAAGCTCAGCCATTTTTATTTTTTGGCATCAAACAATTATTAAAAAGCATTTTTTTGATTTATTTCAACCTTTAATACTTTACTAGGATACTCAGGATTTGTCAAAAATTGATCACTAGGCCCTTTGCACTATTATTTACCATACTAAATAATTTTGAAAAGTAAGAAAACATTTGGCTGAGGTAGCAGCTACATTTAATTCTTAAAATATGAGAGCTTCTGAAAATATTAATTATTTTTCAATAGGATTATTTTGGCAACGATTGTGAATAAATAAGCTGCAAAAGATCTTATTATATTATTTAATCTTTTGCCCCCAAGCTGTTTTGTGTTTCCAGATAATAAATTCTGACACATTGAAAGATCTTAAAATTATTATTTCGAACCTTGAAGATATGCTCGTGTCGTCAACGCAAATACTATATAAGGCAACTGTAACAACGACTCTTATCATTCTCTAAATATTCAATTTCTTGCCAAATTACTCATTTTGCGAGATTTTCTTGAAAAAAAGTTTTGATGAGATAAATTTTCCCTACAAATTAATTCATATTTCAAGATGAAGGGAAGAGTGGCAGTTGCTTTCTTAATAAGTAAGTAATTATTTGAACAAGCACAGACAAAAAGCTTTATATAGCTTTGGTAGTTAATATTTTATATCGTTTTATATTGAAACTTGATCTCATTTATACGAAATTCAATTTTGTGTGTATAAATAAATGCCTTCTTATTTTTTAAGGCCTCGCAACTTTATTCTTGGCCGTCTTCGCTGTTCCTGTAACTTATGTGAGTTATACTTCATTCAGTACAGTTATTTAAAATTCCTATAATATATATGTATTTGTTCTTTACATTTGTGATATTGAAACTTCTTTTTTTTATGAAACTGGTAAAAATCAAGTAACTAAAAGAAAAATACGTGAAAGTATGTTGCTTTTAGTAAAAATGCCGGTTCACTAAAATTACTACTCTCACTTTTGTTTGTCCGTATCTATATAATTTAACAAAAAATGTAATCATCTGAAATTTGCCTGCAATTTCAAATTATCAAAATATTACCAATTTAATGAATAGTTCTTTTACTAATAGAAATATTTTCCTGTAGAATACTTTAGACGTCAAAAATGCAAAGCCTTACATACAGAAAGTTGCGTGTCTAATACGATGCGATGTGAGTACTAAACTGTTAATACTTTATCCTTTTTGAATTATCACAAATAAAATGTTGAGTATAAATAAAGCAAATCATTTTTTTAGCCATGTAAAGGCGACCCAATCTGCGCAACCGATGGTCAAACTTATGGATGTCCAAATGCATTGTGGTGTTACAAAGCGTGTGGAAAACGTAAGTTTACAGACAAACATTTCGATTCGGATAAAAAATATAATTTTCTCATTCAGTCATCACGGAAAATTCTGTAATCGTGGAAAGTTTAATAAATTTACTTCAAAAATAAGAATATTGTTTAGAAATATCATATTAACGTATATACTAATAATTATTTCAGAAATTGATGTAGCATATCATGGTCCGTGTAACGAAAAGGGTACAGATACTCCTGCTAAAGAAAAAAAAGAATGTAAGGAGAAGGATCCATTGGCTCCTCCTGAAGAAGGCCAAAAATATTAATATCCTGAATCCGGGGTAAAAATTTTGGATCAGCAAGTTGAGCATAATACTATTAGTGAATTTTGATGCTAAATAACACCAATGTATATCTGTCATTCACGTAATAAAATACTCAAATGGCATAATTTCAGTTGTTTTGTCATTTTCCTTACTCATATTTTAGATTATAATTAATGCCAACTCATTTATGTTTTTACTAAAATTGTCATAATCTAGTATAACCAGGAAATTGTATTATTTTCGCATAATGTGACTTTCAGAACATGAAGATCCTATAAATATGCAAACTCTATCAAAGGATTTTTTTATTTTAATACTAATTCTCAGTTAATTTTATATGTTCTGCGTTAAAGACTTAAAAAATGATCATTTTAAAATCTTTGGAATGCTGGAGAAGATTGCTTTTCACAAAAGACAATTTAGAAACATTGTTTTACTTTTTTCTTCCCAGTTTAAGCATTCACAGAATACATGGAAAGTTTTGAAATTTTCTATATCCAATATCTAAATTTGAGGACAATCTGTCTGTTAGATTATCCTAAGACTTCTAGACAATGTTCTTTCCCTTTCATAAGATATTCGCAACTACAGACAACTATTTTTTTGGATTCAATGCTTGGACTTCATGAGATACCGATCGCGCACTGTATTTTCTAATTTCTTCCGGCTTCTTATTTTTGAAGAAAGCAAAATAGCGCTTTAAAATTTTAGGAAAAGAAAAAAAATATTAATTAACCACTGCAGAGTGGGAGGAATGGAGAATTTACTGCTCATAATCCACTACAGCCTACAATTATTGACTGATTTTTATGTTTTTACATTCTCATAATTTATGATTGAGAAAGTATTAGAATTATCCAAAATTTGACACAACAGTTTTTCAACGGACCTCCACGTTTTGAGACCCCCTGAAGCCGAAAATCAAGTTTTGGTGATGGCGTCTTTCCGTCCGTCTGGCCGTTCGTAAACACGATAACTCTCGAAAAAATGAACAGATCAAATCGAGCTTTGGCACACTTTTTTTATGTCTAAAACAAAGAACGATTTCGTTAACCAGCATTACTTGACCAACGGTTATGGTTTTATCCATCGAAACTGCTATCCAAAATCGAATATTCTGTTTTTACGCCAAAAACGACAGATACGTGACAAAAGTTTGAGAGAAGAATTGAAGATCTTCAAAATATCTACAATTATTGTTTCAACCATTTTTCGATAGGACTCGTTTTTTTTTTGTTTGTTTTATGAATCGAAAATTCTAATTTTAAGACAAACGACGACAGATAAGTAAACAAGTTTCAGATAAGAATTGTGGATTTTTAAGAGACCTTATAATTTTTCTCTCAAACATTTACTTATAAGACTTGATATTTTGGTTTTATTTTTTCGAAAATACTAAAAAAAAAATCGAAAATTGAAATTTTGAGCCAAATCACGCAGAATGTGGGAAAAAGTTTTATGAAGTAATTATAGCTTATTGAAGCTCTCAACAAAATTTTCAAAACTATTTTTTGATAGGTTTTAATAGTATATTTCGGTTTGCTTTATCGAAAATGCTATGAAAAAATTATTAGCTTTCAAAAAGACCTACAAAATTGGTTTTCATTATTTTTGATAGTACTCTTCATTTTGATTTTATTTATTGAAAGTACTATGGGAAAATCCAAAATTCAAATTTTGAACCAAATGACACAAAATACGAGAAAAAGTCTTAATGATCAATTATAGCTTTTAAAAAGTCCTACAAAATTCCATTAACCATTTTTCAATAGGATTTGTCGTTCAAAAAAAATTATTTGGCTATGGAACAAAGAAGTTTTTCCACCACTTATACTTATGTGTGAATATTTTTGTAAAACAAAATATACATTAGGCGACTAGCAGGTTAAAAAGCTCTAACTTATTAATAAATTTGAATAAATTATAAAAATTCATACTTGTAATGTAATTACTGTATTAAGCAAAAATACACTATTTCAAATTAATAAAAGTCAATAACTTCCAAATTTAGTATATTAAATCTTCAAGAATTATTGTGCAATACTTAAGAATTTAGGCAAATTCATAAACTTTAAGATACACCTCAACCGATCCATTGAGATTGATTGAAGGAAGAAATTTTTCTCATAGAATATTATAGTGTAGCAAAATAGTATATCAAAATGATTTTTCTTAAAATCTTTGTTCATAAAAGTCACGATTTGCTATTATTATTTAATAATAATAATAATATTAATTGAGTATTACACTATCAAAATGTATAGCTGCAACATGATTTAGCTGAGAAAAAAATTTCTTTCCGATGGAAAACGTTAAATTTTTTACTTTGTTTATAATATTGTTATTCGCAATACAAATATTTAACATTTATATTTTTCTGCAGCTTTTGATTATAATTTAGCGGATTATGAACAGAAAATCTCCGATTCCTTCCACTTTTCTCTGTCTAGTATGTTGGATTTTTTTTTTGTCATAAAAAGTTAAATTTGATTAATTTTTACCTAATAATATAATTGTGAATAGGACTTTAGTACTCTTATTTGTTAGTACACAGAGTTATGAAATCCTGTTCATAATTACCTTACAAAAATTTAAATAATGAAATTCTATTTTTTATACGAAGCGAAAAGCTCTAACGGTACAGATAGAAGATGGTTAGCATATCTTCTTACATTCCCTAAAATTTCAATCTGAAGTTTTTTTAATTGAAAATTATTTTCAATTATTAAAATTATTATACATTATTTTTAATTTACTTTTAAAATAAGCATATTTTTTAGAAGTATTATATTTTTAAATAGCGCTTTTTATTAATAATAACGTATATTAATAATTATTTCAAAAATTGAAGTATCATATACTGGAGAATATAAGGAAAAGGATTCCGATTCTCCTCCTGAAGGAATTGACAAATGTGATTCTATTAGAAAATGTTGATGCTTCGCGACGAAATAAAACATTAGGATGAAATAATTTCAACTGTTTCATCATTTTCCTTATTCACATTTTAGATTATAAGTACTACCAACTTATTTATGTTTTTACTCAAATTAGAATAAAATAGGACAATCTGGAAATTGGATATGATTTTCGAGTGCCAAAGTATAAATAACGTAGAAGAAGTACATTCAAACAAAGTATTCTTTATTTTAATATTAATACTTAATTTTTTGAATATTTCGAATGTTATGGAGCAGGGTACACCTTTTGGCTAACGTGGAGAAGAAAATTGTTTTTCACCCCAAAAAAATTTGGCAACATTTTTGACTTCGTTATTAATTTAGTAATTTTTTACTTCGATTTTTTGAATATGGTTATGAGCACAGTTTGTTAATGTTTATGCTTTTTGCCAGTATAAGTTTTATTAACATCCATGGAAACTTTTTCAAACAATTTTAGATTTAATATTTACGTTTAAGGAAAATTAATCTTTCAAATGATTCTAAGAATTCTAAATTACGTTCGCGATTCCATAATGTAGTCGTCAAATTGTTACTACTTTTGCAATATCTTCTTGTAATTTTTTACTACAATATCATAATATAATGTATTATTTTCAGGTATTAAAGTTAATTACATGTAGGCCAAATATTGAAACAATTTAGGACGATTTTTATTCCGTAAAATTATTTTTTTATACGATTCTGTGGCCTCGTCTTTCTCGTCGTAACGATTTATAATTTCTAAAAATAGGTATACTTAACTTCTTGTCGCCGGAATATTTGGAGATTGTGTGCAGATAAAGTGAGGACATTTTCTTTCTATACTTGAATGCTTCCAGACAACCGAAAAATGTTCAAAGTATTAAGTTTAAAAGTTGTTTTCTAATTATAATTTTTTTTACCTTGTTTCTTTACCCTACCCCTCAGAGAAAAAGTTGTCTTGAAACAAAAGCATCGTCCTCTTGCCTTTTTGCATTGAACGACGTAAATATATTTTTTACACAAACAGAATCATTTGGCTGCAAGATTATGTAAAGTAATTCGTAGAAGAAAATTTTTGGGTGCAAAAGGATTCCTGTTCATACAAATGAAAATCCGGTCAACCTTAAATTTGAGAGGAAATTCCATTTAGGTCAAGAAACATCCTTTTGTCACAAGAGGAAATTTTTCTGAGTGACATTTTATTAAAGAATGAAACCAGTTTTTTTATTAACAATATATTTTTTATGTTTACATTATAATTCTATTAAAATAAGTCCTGAAACGTGTAAAATTTGACATTGGTGAATTCAAAAGAAAATATTGTTGTATCAAACGTGAATCAATTGACTTATGCTAGTAATAATAAAGAACAAATTTATCTTCGGTCTCATCAAATTTGCTAGAATTTCAATATGTATGAAAGAAGACTAATTAAAGTCTCTAAAATCGAGAAAATAGTGAATATGAATTTAAAGAAGAATTGGATTTTATCACTTTTTTAATGAAAAATTAGAATTTATTTATTAATAAAAAAAAAGTTAAAACACCTTGAAAACTTATGTACTCGAAACGTGTACGTAAATGTAGCTATGATTTTACGTAAATTTTAACAACCATTTTTTTTAATCTCTAAATATTCTCTAAATATTTAGTTTCTTGAGAAACGTCACTATTTTACAGTTTTTACATTCTCATCCTAACAAGGAGGTATTGGTTTTATGTGAAAAATGACTTTCGCAGATTCAATCAAATGTGGACGTTTTGAGGTCCCCTGAGTCAGAAAAAAACATTTTTACGAAGGTGTATGTCTGTCCGTCTGTCTGTAGTGTGTAGTATCGTGTAGGCACGATAACTTTCGAAAGATTGATCAGATTGAATTGTACTTTGGCACATATTTTGAAGGACTGAAAAGAAAGGACAAGATTCTCAACCAGCTATTTTTGATGAAAATTCAAAAAGTTAGCACATTTTGAAAATGTTTGAAGACACTTTTTTTCAATATTTAAAATTGCTATGTACGGTTATTAGTAGTCATCAAAAATACAAACAATTTATTTTCACGACATTTTTCTATAAAAAGAAATTTATCAGAGTTATAGCATTTTCAAAATCCAAAAAAACAAACGAAAATTAACATTTCAAGCCGAACAACACACGATGTAAAAAAAAGTCGTAGAAAGAAAAACGTTTATTTTTGAGAGTCCTACAAGATTATTACAACAACTTTTCAAATTTTTTCGAAAAATCGAAAATTCAAATTTTGATCGCACAAAAAAATAATGAAAAATGAAACATTCTATTTCGCGGTCAAACTATGCAAAATACAAAAAAAAGATAAGGGTACAAAAATCGTGCACCCAAAAAAGATCTACAAATTTATTTACAATCATTTTTTGATGGGATGCGTAGTTTTTGTTTTATTCGTGAAAAACAACATTAGAATAAAAAATTAAATTTTTGAACAAACGACACAATCTATGAAAAAAAAATGAATTGACATAAACTGCTCATTCAAAACACAGATACAAAGTTTTAAGCAACAATTTTTCGATAGGACTATTAGTTTTTGTTTTAATCGTAAAAAATGACATTGAAAAAAAATTAATTTTTTGGAAAACGGCACAAGGAAAGAAAAAAAATTAAAGGGCAAAAGTTGTTCATTCAAAGAGTATCTACAAATTCGTTATTTATAATTTTTAGAAAAGGCGAGTAGACGTTTTTTCAATCGTAAAAAAATAAGAATAAAAATAAACAAATTAAATTTTTGGATAAACAACACAAGAGACGAAAAAAAATGAGAGAGCAAAAGTTGTTCGCCCAAATTATATCTACAAATTTGCTTGAAACCACTTTACACTAGTATGTTGGACAAAATCGAGTGCGAAGCATGATATGCGTGATGAGAATGTGTTCGTTAAAGCCAAAGGAGCTTTAACAAAAGAGAATTCACAATCACCAAATTACAGTTGTCGATGATTTGACCTTTCATTTTGAAAGGTCTGGGCGCAAATCTAGGGGAAATACAAAGCTATTTCTATAACATTATAGAAATATTGAATTGAAAATCATTAACATTTATAGTTTTTGGATGATCAGACTTGCTGATCAAAAAATAAATTCTTCACAAAACTTTTATTTTAAATAAGATTTTTTTATTTTCCTGTTATGAATAATTGTATACATATCAGGATTACACAAAGCATATATATGTAAATATATGTTAGCGATGTAAATACTCAAAACGGTTGTGTATCCATTCTTCGCTTTCCCTTGGATAAAATGCTTTACATTTTTGTTGCGGGTGATTTTGTTCTACTGGTATGGCAGCAAAACATTTGAATCCTTTGCCTTCTGATTTTAAGCAGAGAACTGTAAAAGAGACATGTTTCAGTCAAATCTATAGCGAAAAAAGCCTTCAAATAAAAAATTTGGGGGCGATATGCATGGAAATTCGAGAAAAAAATTCCAATGCATTTTTGGACCACCCTAGTATCGAGCGATCAGTCAGATTTTTTCAATAAGAAACTGATAATTTTTCTGATATTTCCTAAGTTTTATAAATATTCATAGAAATAAATGTACTTACTCCTGGCCTGTGACCGATCAGTGAAATGATTTTCCATGCCATTTGGATTCAGGGCTCTACACATATGCTTGAAGCCGTCCTTATATGATTTTAGAACGCACCACTCTGTTAATGAATATAATGATATTTAATAGCTATTACAAAAATGCTAAAACAACCAATTTTCAACAAAAGTGTTGAATTTTCAACTAAGAAGAATTTTACAGTAAAAAAAATGTCGACCTAATTGTTCAATTTTCAAGTCAACAATACGAATTCTCTACAAAAGAGTACAACCATAAGTTGAATTTACAACTAAAAACTATCAATTTTCCACCATTTTTAACATTTAGTTAAAAAATTAATTATCAACAAAATGTTGAATTTCCAACCAAAAAAGATCAATTTCAATGAAAAATGTAGTACTCAAATTTTCCACAAGAAACGATCAATACTCAGCCAAAAATTGAT
This sequence comes from Andricus grossulariae, assembly GCA_011634705.1. Lineage (NCBI taxonomy): Eukaryota > Metazoa > Arthropoda > Insecta > Hymenoptera > Cynipidae > Andricus > Andricus grossulariae. The sequence continues at coordinate 25,512,720 of JAABKJ010007545.1, read as the reverse complement.
TATTTTCAGGTAAAAACATTCATTTTCAGAAACAAACAAAAAATGAATTTTCTCGGCTAATTTTTTTTCCTTTTTATTAAGTTTTTATTCAACAGCAAAGTTGACCATTTGGTTATAAAAACGCTGTAATTTTTTTTTTCAGAATTTATATTTAAAATCTTAAACTTCAATTTATCGTATTGCTATCTTGATTTTTCGAAACATCAAATAATCTTTCTGTCACTGAGCAAATTTAAAAATCTTCAGGGTGTACAGTGATCTTGAAAAGATTTCACTGAGATTTCAAATAATTCAATGATTTCAATGAATAAAAAATATTTCGTGAACGAAGATTTAAGAAAAATTTCACAAATATTTCAAAAGATTTGACAAAGATTTCACCAAAATTTTCCAAAGATTTTGAACATTCCATAAAGATTGCAAGGATTTCAGAAATTTTAAGAAGAAGTGTACACCAGATTTCAAAGATTTCACAAAAATTTCGAAAATTTCCAAAGATTTTAAAACCTTCAAAAGATTTCAAAGATTCAAAAAGGTTATAGTAAACTAGATTTCTAAGATTTCAAAAGAATTTACACAGATAAAAAATATTTTATTGATTTCAAATGAATTCAAAAGATTTCAGAAAGATTTCAAAAAATTTCACAAAGGTTTCAAAGTTTACAAGTATTTTGAAGATTTCAAGGACTTGAAATATTTGACAAAACAATATTTCTTCCTTTTAGCTTCAAGCTTATTTTTTTTCAACAAAAAATGACGTAGGGTTTTTTTCAACCCCCCCCCCCCCCAAATAAGAAACTTTCCATTTAAATTTGAACTTAATTAATAGAATCCAATAAGGAATTCCAACTCTTTTTGGTTTAAAAGTCTACTGTTAAATGTTTAGTTGAGAATTCATATGTTTTATTGAAAATTTTATCATGTGGTTCAAAACCTAATTATTTTGTTTAAACTAGAATATTTTTTGAAATATGTCTTTCTAGCTTAAAAATTGAACAAATTCATTGAAATGCACTTTCTGTTTAAAAAAAAAAATTTTCTCTGAAACTTCAACTATTTTGTCAAACATTCGTCTTTTTGGTTTGAAAAATTATTTTTTATGGTTAAAATTAGATCTTTTCGGTTCAAATTTAACTTTTTTTTCAGAAATTGACATTTTTTGGTTGAAAATTATACTAATAAGTAGAAAAATCGTATTCTTAGCTTCAAAATTATAGAATTTTGTCGAAAATTCAACAATTTGGTGAAAAATCAACCATTTCCTTGAAAGTTGTTGAAAATTTTGTCTTCTGTTGAAATTTCTTCGGCTCTTTGGTTAAATGTTAAGTTTAAAAAATGTAACTACTTTGTGCAAAATTGATGTATTTTGCTGAAAATTCATCTATTTTGATAGCAAACCATTTTTTGTTGAAAATGCCACTGTTTGGTTTAAAATCATTCATTTTTAGGTTGAAAATATAACTGTTTAGTTGGCAATTCAACTCTTTTCTGAAATAATGCGTTTCTTTGTTTGGGAATTAATTTTCTCAAATGAAAATTTAATTACTTCATTTTTTGTCAAAAAATAAACTATTTTTATTTGCAAATTCTAATATTTAGTTGGAAATTAATTCAATTTGATAAAAATTCGTCTTTTTTTTTGGTAAAAAAAAATCTTGTTGGTTGACAGTTCAACTATTTGGCAAAGAATGTACGTATTTTGTATACAATTTTTATCCTGTTTGGTAGAAAACTAATCTAATAGTTGAAAATGTAACTATTTGGTTGAAAATTCGTTTTTCTTAATGGCAAATTAATTTTTTGAAATAAAAGGCTAACTAATTTATTTTTCATTGAAAATTGATTGTGTTTATTGGAAAATTGTACTATTCCGTTGTTGATTATTATTTTTGGTTTGAAATTGAATTTTTTCATCGAACATTCATCTTTTCGGATGAAAATTCTATTATTTTGGTAGAAATTTGTTGTTTTTTTTTTTTGTCGAAAATATATTCACGGCTTGAAAATGCAACTGTTTTGTAGATAATTCACCTTTTTGGCATAATAATTCGACAATTTTTTTCGCAAATACGTTTGAATTTTTTAGGTTTTGTACCCTTTAATATGGTTGGAAATCTAATATAATTATTCACTGAATTTAACTGCTTTGTTGAAAATTCGTTTTTTTTTAGTTGAAAATTGAATTATTTAGTTAAAAGTTATTATTTTTCTTGTAAATTCATATATGTTGGAGGCAAATTAAATTTATTTGAATTCAATCAAATTGAATTTTTTCGTAGGAAATTAATATTTTAAGCGTGAAAATTCGGCTATTTTGGTACAAAATTTCAGTATTTGATTGAAAATATATTTTTTTTTTTGAAAATTCACATTTTTGAGTTAAAATTGCGTTGCAGAATTTTTTTTGTTAAACATTCAATTAATTTGGTCTAAAATTAACTTTTTCGTTAAAAATTCATATTTTGTTGTTAAAAATTCAGCTTCTTTGTTAAAAATTCCTTTTTCGGGTTGCAAATTAACTTTTTTCTTGTAAATTCAGATTTTTGTTGTCGCCAATTCAACCATTTTGTTAAAAATTTATCTATTGTGTTGAAAAACACAATATATTTCGACTAGAAATTAAGAGGAAAGCCCTAAAACTTTACAGCTAATTGTTATAAGTTTTGAAGTTTTTTTGGAACCGTTTTGCAAAATGTCAGACTTTTATTATTTTTAATACGTTCCGGACGTCGGGGACGGTTGAAAAATAGGATTTATTTTCTGTTTACATCCTATTTTATCAGTCCTGAAAATTGGAACTTGTGTAATTCTTTCAAATTCCGTGCAATTTTTTCAAAACCTACAAAATTCTTTGACATACTTTGACTTTTTAAAATGTCTTGAAATGTTTTGGAATCTTTAAAAATAACTTAACATCTTTGAAATCTAGAAATCTTTTGACATTTTTGGAAATTCTACCAAATTTTTCGAAATTCCTTATAATTTTTTTAATCTCTTGAAATCCTCTGGAATCTTTTAGAAAATATAAATATATAATCGTAAATTTGTAGTTTCTTCATTCTTCCATCGACCGGTGGAGGTCGCGACAAATTTCTCTTCGCCCAAAAATTAATGTTATTAACTTTTACCTCTTTTGAATGTTTCAAATCGTCATTGGATAGCGACTAAAAATATTGTTTTCAATTGAAAAAGTAATAAAAACATGCTCTTAGCATATTGGGAGGCTTAATAAGAATAAACAACTTTTCATCCAAACAAATTATTCTTTTATATTAAAAATGAGATTTCGAAAAAATCCTTTTTACGTAACATGTTATTAATTTTTAAAGATTTTTGTATGCAAAAAGGCCATTTTCGGCAAAAACGTTGATTATCTAGTTCTGTATTGCAGCCCTTCAATTGTGGTCAAATCATATGTTTTTGTACAGTAAACCCGGAAGTACTTTATGTGTTGACTTATTACTTACATCTTTATGCCTATGTTACCAGTGTACATGAACTTCATAAATGTCTGTTTTTTATTACAAAATTAGATGCAGATGGATCTCCGTTACCTATACCAAAAAGCAGCGTTCAAATAATAATGCGGGATCACTCGATTTTCAGAGGAAGTATCAAGAAATACGCTGATGTAGCCACTGATGAAGAGCCCACATGGATGGATTCTCGATACCCATATCCTTCAGAACGCTTTGTTTATATAAACAGGGGATGGCAAGTTCAATATTATACATTCGAAGGATTGAGCAATTATTTTGTGAAACCCACTCATAATCCTAAAATTCATGTACCTTGGATTGCTCATATAAATATAGATGGTAAAGAATTGCTTTCAGCTGGAGCCTTCGAAAGATTTAATCGTACTGATCCTCATTTTATTCAAAAAGAACACATTTTCGTAGCAATTCCAAATGGCCCGATCTACGCAGCAAAGTTACAAATGAGTAGAATCCCATTTGTACGGCCATAAAAAACAAACATAAGAAAACACAATATTTCTTTAATTCTGCAGATCGATTCAAATTTTCCAACCAATTTTTTTGGTAAGAAAAACACTAAAATAATCCAAAGTTGTTAAAGGTTACAAATCTTTTTTAAATAATGATGATTTTTGTTTGAAAATGCCACTTTTCGATGCGAAACACCACCATAACTTAAATTTGTTGAAAAATTATGAATCGTCTCTGAAGTCTAATGATTTGTGAAAAAAATGTTAATTTTTGACGAAAAAAATGAACATGATCCGAAATCAATCAAGTTTGTAAATTTAATTACAAAATAAATCATTAGATATATATCTAATGACCTTTGTTTAATAATACCAATTTTCGACGAAAATACTGACATATATTATTGTTCAAGTAATGCCAATATAAAAACAACATAACAAAAAATTGTTTGAGACTCTACATGTTCTTTCAAACCTATGTTTTTTGTTTCAAATCACCCATCTTTTGCCAAAAATGTTGACATATCCTATAATTGTTCAAACTTCGTAAACCCTTTTTGAAATGGATACCGATTTCTGATGAAAAACATGATCATTACTTAATATTGTTCAAAAAATTTTCACCTTCCTCCTAGTGCAGTGATATTTTTATTGAGAATACTGATTTCCAGTATGAAACGTCAACATTAAAAATTGTAGGTGCTATAGAAAATTAAATTTGAAACCCTTTAAATTAGTGAGATTTCATATCAATTTATATTGCATTATCAGGAAAACAAATGAATTTTCCACCAAGAAGACGAATTTTCAAATAAGCAGATTAATTTTCTAAAAACAAGAGCTTTTAAAAAAATAGTTGCATTTTCGGCTAAGAATGCTGAATTTTCAACCTGAGAAAATACGAATTTTCAATAAGGTAGTTGAATTTTCACCAAAAAGAATTAATTTTTAACCGATAAAGATAAATTCTTACTTCAAAAGCAATAGTTGATATTTCAACCAAAAAACATAAAGAATTGAATTTGACAACAAAAATAAATGTCTTCACAGAATTATTGAATCGTCAACCAAAAAAGATAAAGTTTCAAAGAAAATGAAAAACTTTTCAAAAATGATTGGATTTTCAAATCATGAATATGAATTTTTAAGAAAAAAGTTAATGGTCAACCAAATAGTTCAATTTTCAACCCAAAAAGATGAAATTTCAACTATGCAGTCGAATTTTTGACACAAAAATATAAATTTTCGACGAAAAAGTTCATTTTTAACTTAATTAGTAAAATGACCTACCCAAGAAAAAAAATTAATTTTCTGCAAAACAATTGAAGTTTCAAAATTATAGCATTATCAAAATCTAAAAAAATTAAGATTTTAAGCGAAACAACGCACGATATGATAAAAAGTTAACAGAAGAAGAACGTTGTTTTTTGAAAGCCCTACAAGATTATTCGAACAACTTTTTGAATTTTCATGAACAATCAAAAATTCTAATTTTGATATCACAAAAAATAATGAAAACCCAAAAATTCTATTTTGCGGTCAAACTATGCAATCGAAAAAAGATGATGCAACAAACATTTTTGTTATAATTACTTTTTTATAGGAAACCCAGTTTTTGTTTTAATCCTAAAAATAACATTAAGAAATTACCATTCAGTTTTTAAATAATTCCTATATTGTCTGTCAAGAAAAAGTCTACCAAATACAAAAAATTGAGAGATATGACATGAATAATGTTCCCATTTCCCTCAGTTTTCAAAGAATACATTCGGCCATGATATCGTATGTACGGCATAAGATTGAGTAGATATAGCACTAATCTTTTAGACCTTCGACACAAAAAACCTTAAAAATAGTTCTCTATAATTGCGTCTTATTAAAAAATGAAGATATATGATGGAATTCTATTCCTCACTCTCGCCGTTCTGCTCTATTTTAAAAGTAAGTATAGAATAATAATATAAATAATATTTATAACAAATAATACTCATATGTCCTTGAATTCATTTTTAAATAATGAGGAATTAATTTTTTTATTGTTTTATCATTGTGCCTGGAAGATGCCCTAAAAATGCGAAATGGCAGTTTTATGCGAAATGTATGGTAAAGACAGTATCTTTTGAAAGTTTTTGTTACGTGAATTATTTATATTTTATGAGTGACAAGTTTCCCATTATTTTCTATGTAATTCCAAATTGTTCAAACAATTATTATTCGTTTGAACCACATAATATAGACTGTAAACTCTGTGAAGCCTGCAATAAATAAATAGCTTTTTCGGGGGGCGGAGCGAATTTCAGGAAAAACCTTGCAAGTTTTTGATGAACAAAAATAATGAGCTTGAAGCTGAAAGTTTTAAATATTTGTTTATAATTCTTTGTATTATTTTACCTCTTTTTATTATTCTTTTGATTATTTTTTATTATTTCTAAAAAATGTCTATTATCATGGTATTTTTTTCTATTTTTGAGGAAAAAGTGTCATATGATGAATCATGCCGACTCATGTTTACAGTTTGAAAAATGATTCCAGAAAAACAGATTTTTGTTGATCTATTGAAATTCCTAGTAATTTTTGCATGATAAAAATCTGCTATTCCAATTTATAATTAAAACTAGATCATTTCCGGCCTGATTTTACAAAAATATATGATTTTACCACAATTAAAGGATTGCAATACAGAACTAGATATTCAAAATTTTTGCCGAAAATGGGCTTCTTACATGCAAAATTCTTCAAAAATAAAATGTCATGTAATTAAGTAAATAAATTATAGCTCAGTGGTTTGAATTTTTACAGTAATTCTAGAAGGTTTTGATTATTTATGGTATTTTCATCTTTTTCTAGTTGACATTAAGAAAACCCAATTATCAATAAAATAGATCAATTTTGAACAAGATTATTTTTACCAAAGAAAAAACGAATTTTTAACAAATTGAATCAATTTTCAACAAAAAATTTGAATTTTCAAAATGAAATAGTTTAATTTTTGACAAAAACTGGAGTTGTTAACTTCCATTCAAGAAAATTAATTCCACAATAAAAGAAACCGATTTTTTCAGAAAAGAGTTGAATCATCAACTAAACAGTTATATTTTCAACTTAAAAATGAGTTAAAAATGATTCAACGGATCTAATTTTAACCATGAAAAATCATTTTTTTAACCAAAAAGACGAAACAATACAGAAAGTTCATTTCAATCAATTTCTTCAATTTTTAAGCTAGAAAGACAGATATAAAAAATAGTTCAATTTACAACAAAATAATAAGGTTTTGAACCACGTAATAAAGTTATCAATGAAAAAATATGAACCTTCAACTAAAAATTAATTAGTAGACTTTTCAACCAAAAAGAGTTGGAATTCCTTATCGGACAAATATACGATAACATATTTATATTTTTTGAAAGACTCCAAAGGATTTCAAAAGATTCAAAAAATTTCAATGAATTTTAAAATATTTGGTCGCATTTCCGAAGATTTCACGGGATTTCAAAGGTTTTTGCAAGGCATTTTAAGAGATTTTGAAAACTTCAAGGGATTTCAGAAAATTGTGTGGGATTTTTAAAAATTTCAAGCACGATTTCAAGATATTTATAAAAAACTTTGGCAAATAAGTTGAATGAAATAAAATTTCCAGAAATTTCTATAGCAATTCTAAACATTTCAAGAGCTTTCAAGTTATTTTGAGAAATTTCACAAGATTTAAAAGATTCTATTAATGAATCTCCAGAAATGTCAAAGATTTCAACTGATTTTACTGGATTTTTAAGATTACCAAAGATTTAAATAATTTGTAAGGATTTCAACAAATTTCTATAAAAATTATTGGAATAAAATACATTTTATTTCGAAGGATTTCTACAGATTTCAACGATTTTGTAGGAATGTGAAAATTTTAAAAATAATTTCAAAAGGTTCAAAAAGTTTTAAGTTATTCTTAAACATTTCCAGAAATATCAAGATATTAAAAAAAAAACATAAGCAAACACAATATTTCTTTAATTCTGCCGATCGATTCAAATTTTTCAATCATTTTTTTTTGTTAGAAAAACACTAAAATAATCCGATGTTTTTGAAGGTTATAAATCTTGTTCAAATTATGATGAGTTTTGTTTGAAAATACCACTTTTCGATGTAAAACACCACCATAACTTAAAATTGTTGAAAAATTATGAATCGTCTCTGAAGTGTAATGATGGGTGGAAATTTTTAATTTTTGACGAAAAAAATGAACATCACGAAAATAGTAACATATATTATTGTTCAAATATTGCCAATATGAAAAAAATAACATAACAAAAAATTGTTTAAGATTATACATGTTTTTTTAAACCTATTTATACCCCAAAAATAACGAACTTTCTACTACATAATTTAATTTTCAACCAGAAAATTGAAGTTTTCAAGAAAAAAGACTATTTTCAACCGAATAGTTAAATTTTTGAACAAAATATATGAATTTATAACGGAAAACTAATTTTCAGCCAAGGTAGTTGAATGTTTAACAAAAAGAACCCAACATGAATCAAATGATCTACAATGCAATCGAATTTTCAACCCGAAGATTTGATTTTTAAACGAAGAAGTTCATTTTTAAACAAATAGTCACATTTTCTACCAAAACATATGTTTTCAGAACCAAAAAGTTATTTTTAAATCAAATAGTTGAATTTTCTACCGAATACTAAGAGGTATTTTTATAGGTTTTTTTTTTCTAAATGAGCGAAAATTCAATTTTTTGTCACGAAAATAATTTCGCCCGCATACAGCTCACGAAATTAGTTCAGTATATAAATAGAAATTTAACAAAAATCTGGCAAAAAACGCTAATAGTTATAGAGGTTTAAAAAAAGATCTGATTTTGTTTTTCAAATAAACTTCAAAATTCAAATAATCATAAATTCGCAGAGATTTGTTTTGCCTGAAATCAGAAAAAAAGTGTCGCCTAATTTCTTCTGATGATAAGAAATCAGATATTAAACAAATATTATGTATTCTTATGTTAAATATATTAATAAATGAATTGCCTCCTTTGAAAAAAAAAAATAAGAATTTGCTTGGAATTGTATGATGTCTCTTAGTGACGAGACAGAAGTTCTAAAAATAAAGAAATAAATTTTAATTGTTTTACTTTACTACCTTGCCCATAAAATCTAATACAAGCCATATTCTGAACGTTCTGTGTGTCAAAAGTCTGCCCAATACAGAAAATTTACAGATCTTAGAAACACTTCTTTATGATTGTGTCTTGTCAAAAAATGAAGATTTTTTATGAAATTCTATTCCTCAAACTCGCGGTTCTGCTTTTTTTCAAAAGTAAGTATAAAATAATAATATAATTGATATTATTAACAAACATTGCTAATATATCTCGAAATATGTTCACTTTTTCAAAACCTTCAATTCTGTAATTTTGATTCAGTGTTCAAAGTTTGTGAAAACAATTAAAATTTGTGTTTCTTTCAAATTGAAAACCATTAAAAAATGAAGAATTTTCATCTAGAAACTTTCAATATTGAAAAATGTTACTCTTAAGCATGTAAGTCTGAAATTTTTTAATTTAAAATGTTCATATGCTAAGGAATAGAATAAATTTTAATTTTGACCACCCCTCATCCCCTTGTATTGTACCCGGAAGATGCCCTAAAACTGCAAAATAGTTATTACAAAAATTTTCTAACAATTTGAAATTGTTTAAACAATTATTATCTGTCTACACAATTTTTATTTCTCCTGTGAATCGTAAAAAGTTGCTATTTCTCCGGATAAATGATATAGTTGATGAATCTCAAGAAAAATATGTATAGTTTTTCTAAAGTAATGACCCAATTAACAAATTCTAAAAGAAATTTTTCAAAATATCTGGCAATTATTTAAATAATATTCATTTGTTTAAACCATTTTTCCTGTATATATGGAAAAGTTAGTAGTTTCTGAATTCAATAACGAAGGTTATAAATGCTAAGAGTAATATTTTCTGTCAAAGACAGTTTGAAATTATTTAAACAAGCACTAAATCATTCACTTCAGCCTTTTCATAAAAAATGTGGAAAGTTTAAACCAGTAGATATTGTTTAACAAATTTTCAAATATCCTTCGAAAAAAAAATTACATTCAACATTTGTCAATTATGTCACGAAATCGTGGAAATACTAACTTCTCACGATTTTGTGAAAAAATTATATGAATAGAAATTGTTTACACGCATTTTTTGGAACCATTTTTTGAACAATAATATCATTTTTCAATAATTTGAAGCTTTGCGCAGCATGATAAACAAACTAAGCGTCCGATCGAAAACCCGAAAACATCTTCGGACTCATCTCCGAAGTATGTGAGTCTCTTCTTAACCATCGTTTAATCAGTTGAATAATTTTTCAATGATTTCAAACTCTACAGCTAATGATGAAAAAACTGAGTTTGGTTTGGTAAAAATAATAGCAGAATGATAAAAAATAATATAATTGTTAAAAAAATATTTTTTAAAGCGCGAACCTAGATATTTTGGAGAGGAGTCCAAAAGTGTTTTAATTTTTTTGATTGAAAGCTTAGCTTATCATGCTTTGAACATTACATTGAATTTCCAAATTCCATAAATATATTTTTTTTGTTACAAAATTAGCTGCAGATGGAAGAGCAGAATGTTTATTAAAAAACAGCGTTGAAATAATGATGCAGGATGGCTGCACTTACAGAAAATCAATCTATCCTCTTCAGGGTGAAAATGGTAGAGAAGAACCTCTCTGGATGAAACCTAATCCTGTCAGATGGCCTCCTAGGAAGTATAATGTTTATATATGCAGAAAAATAAATGTTCATTACGAAACATATCCAGAACTCGACTTGTATTATCCAGAACGCAATCATAATCCAGAAAAACATACACCTAGAATTGCTCATATAAATATAAATGATGAATTTCTATCAGCTGCAAATTTTCAAGAATTTAATCATGGAACTCCTGATTTTTATCATACTGGTCGCATTTTTGTGGTATTGCCAGAAGGCCAAATCTACACAGCAATTATACAAGAAAGAGGACTCCCAATTATTTTTTAAAACGAAAAATGAATTATCATAAACATACAATAAAAATGTTTTATAACATTGTAAACCTTCTTTTGAACCTGTCGTTGTTTGTTTAAAATCACTGATTTACGGTGAAAAGTGTTAACATAACCTGAAATTGTTTTCAAATTGTAAATCTTATTTGAAATATATACCGATTTTCGGTTCAAAATGAGGCCACAACATAAATTGTTTAAATATTTCTTACCTTCATTGAAATCCAATGATTTTTTTATTGAAATTACGGATTTCCAGTATAAAACGCCAACAAATTTGAAAATTGTACAAAAATTGTAGGTGCCATATTGAATTCAATTTGAAAAACTTAAAATTACTAAAAGTTCAAGTCGAAATACATTGCATTTTTAATTAAAAAAACATGAATTTTCAACAAAATAGTTGAATTTCCAAATATGAAAGATCATTGAAAAAATAAATTGTCAATGAAAAATGTAATAGTTGGTATTCTAACGAAAAAATATTTCAATCTCAAATGAAAATCTAATGAATTTGTCAATAAAGACGATTCTTCAACATAATGAATGAATTCTCGACCAAGAGAGATAAAGTTACAAACGAAATAAAAGAATTTTCTACCAAGTAAATCAGTTGTCAGCTCGAAAATATGAATTTTTAAGAAAAAAGTCAATTTTCAATCAAATAATTGTAACACTTGTAAATAACAAGTCAGCTTTAAAGCAAATAGTTGAATTTTATACAAAAGTAGGTGAATTTTTTAGGCAAAAAGACAAATTTTCCACGAAAAAGTTGAATTTTCAACCCGAAAATATGACTTTTCCACGAAAGATTCTAATTTCAATAAAAAAAATGAATTTTCACAACAAAAAGACGAGTGTTTCACTAAATAATTCAATTTTCCAACAGAAAAATTTAAATTTGTAGAAAAGAAGTCAACTTTCAACCAAATAGTTCAATTTTCTAACAGATAGCTCGATTTTTAACGCAAAATGAAGAATTCTCAATGAAACAGTTGAATTGTCCACGAAAAAGTTATTCGAACCAAATTAGTTGAAGACTTAATCCCTTGTCAAAAAAAAAACACTTTCCACAAAAAAATTGAATTTTCAAACCAAAAATTTGATTTTGTAACCCAAAAAGATGAATTCCCAGCAGAGCAGTTGTATTTTCAACATTAAAAAATGATTTAAAAAAAAATTTTCCAACTAAATTTTTTGAATGTTTAATACAAAAAAAAAATTTCTACAAAAAAACTGAATTTTCAACAAAGAAGTTAATTTTTAAACAAATAGTTGAATTCTTGATCCAACAATATAAATTTGTAACGAGGAATGAGTTTTAAAGCAAATAGTTGAGTTTTCTAGCAAACTAGGTCAATTTTTTACCCAGAAAGGCAAATTTTTCACAAAACAATTGAATTTCCAATTTGAAAACATGACTTTTCCATGAAAAATTTTAATTTTAACCAAAATGGTTAAATTTTGACACCAGAAGGACAAATTTTTTGCTAAATAATTTAGCTTTCATCCTGAAAATCGGACTTTTTCGGAAAAAAGTTAATTTTCAACCAAATAGTTTAATTTTCTACCAAATAGTTCGATTTTCAACCCAAAATGAAGAATTATTAACAGAACAGTTGAATTTTCAACGAAATAGTTAATTTCACTAAATTAGTTGAATATTTAATTCGCTAAAAAAAAATGTGTACAAAAATATTGAATTTTCAAACTAAAAATTTGATTTTTTAACAAAGGGGTTAATTTAAAATAAATAGATACATTTTCACAAAAAAATACAATGTCAACAAATCCTGGAAATATTAACTTCTCACGATTTTGTGAAAACCTTATATAAGTAGAAATTGTTTAGACGCATTTTTCAAACCATTGTAATGTTCTGAATTTTCCCAGGAAATTCAAGAAAATTTTTTCATTTTCTTGAAACCTTTCGAAATTATTTTAAAGCTTCTCAACTTTTTTTTTTTGAAATCTTCAAAAATCTAAATTTCGAAAAATCGTTTAAAGTTTGAAATTCTTTTTGAATCTCTTTAATTCTTCCAAATGTTTCTTGAATTTACTCGATTTTCATTTGATTTTTTAACTCTTACCAAATTGAAACATTTTGTTTTAAAAAACTTGTACACTCTTTTTCGAAATTTTAGGAAATCTTTTGAAATGTCTAAAAAGCTTTTTTATTTTTCTCTTGAAGTTCATTTTGCAAAGTAAAAAATCATTTAAAATTCTCACGCTAAACCTAAGAAAATTCTGTTTTCAATCATTTTGAACCTTCTAAACCTTCCAATCTTTAAAAATTATTGAAATTTTTCCTGAAATTTGTTTAAATTCTGCAAAATTAAAAAAATACCTTGAAATTTTTCTGATTCTTCTTTGAAAGTTTTAGAAGTCTTTTGATATCTTTTCAAATAACTTCTCAAAATTAATTTTTCAAAATAAAACATAATTTGATTTGTTTCTATGAATCTACACATTTCTTTCATTCGCGTGAAACGTCCCAAAATTCTTTAAAAATCTTTACAAGCTTGAATTATTTATGAATCCTTTTAAAACTTCTGAATATCCTTTAAACTTACTCAAATGTTTTCTAAAATTTGATAATATGAAAAAATTGCCAAATTTTGCTTTTAAATCTTTTATCGTTGTTCGGTCTCCGAGAATTAAATATTTGACCAGATGCTGAATTTCTGTCCTTCCGTCGGCTACAGCTATAATGGCAAGGAATTTGGTGTCTTTAAGCTGCAAGGATTGCTTTTAGTCACGTAGAACTAATTGCTGCCATAAACTTTCTCTGTAATTCTGTTAGTTGACTGCTTTTAACCTGAGACATTAGAACCTTGCGACGTTGTCAAATTTCTAACTGTCGTCCCAAAGTGTCCTTTTTCTATGGCAACACTGTAATTTCACGAGACAGCTTTGGGACTTCGGTTTTGGACCGTAGGTCGGGAGGAAAAACAGTCTTATCCTCGAGAGAGGCAACACTACTGTAAAAGCTCCATACCAAATCTTATGTAATTGTTGAATCACATTTGTTATAGTTTGAATAAAATGAACTAAAATGTACCATCCGCATTCTTAACTTCATGAGAACAGTTCAACAAGGTGCATGCAAACGTGTAGACATTTAGAACCCTATTGATTTGACTTTGTATGCGCATCATTGGTCCTTCGAGAACGGATATTTGTGAACAGAAAGCAACTAAGGATTAGTGGACTGGTGCAACATTTTATGGATATTATAACTTTTGTAACCTTTGTGACTCAATAATTGTGACTTTTAAGACTTGTGACCTTTGTGACTAAACAATAGTGACCTTCGGGACTCAATAATTGTGACTTTCGTGACTGAAAATTGTGACTTTCGTGACTGAAAATTGTGACTTTGTGACCCTTGTGCATTTGTGAACCTTGTGCCTTTGTGAATCTTGTGTCCTGTGACCAAAGTGACTATAAATGTGACAGTAACAATTGTGAAGTGCTGTTGCTTGGATAATCAGAAAGAGTCTCATTCCTGAGTTGAAGGACGATCTTCATATGGATACTACTTTCTTCTAAAGGTGAGTCTCCAATTTCCTTCACTCTTACTTATTCCTTGAAAATAAAAGATCCCTGTACTTTGACTTGTGTTAACCGTCGCGACTTGAAATGGCAGACTTAGCAGCGTGGAAGAAAAAGCGAACGCCGATTAAGGCTAAGCTGTCGAGAATGAGAAATTCCTTTGCGGCGTACGATCAAAATTAAGGTATAGGAACATGGATTATACAGTTAGAGAAATTTGAACCTTTGTATGATAGTTACGATTTAGTGCAAACTGAAATTGAAATGTTAGTCGATGAAAAGGAAGATGATAATGAATCAGCAGAACGCGAGGAATTTGAAAAAACATATTACGACATAGTATCAAAGATTAGAGAATTTGTACAAAAGTGCCGATCAATTGTACCACAAGTCGCACCCAATATTTCATCAAGTACATCGTCATCCCAAAACTCGCAATCAGCCTCGGCTGATTTTAGTAATCTTCTTTCAATGACAGCACTTGTAGCGAACCTCCCGACTCTCACAATTCCTAAGTTTGATGGCTCATTCAAAGATTGGGTTAAATTTCGCGATTCATTTAAAACTATGGTACACGAAAGAACAGAACTCTCAAACATTCAAAAATTCCATCATTTAAGTTCGTAATTGACAGGAGATGCGACCGGAGTTATTCAATCTTTAGGTGTTTCAGAGGCAAACTACGAACTTGCTTGGAAAAGTTTAACGGATCGTTATGAAGATTCACGATCACTCGTCCATTTTCATATAAAATCATTGTTCGGATTGCCAACTTTAACGAAGGCTGCGTGCTCCTCTCTGAGACAACTAGTTGATGACGCGAAAAACCTCCTATTAGCATTAAACGCACTAGGTGAAAATACAGAGTCTTGGGATACGATGGTAACATATTTACTGTCCACTAAGTTAGATTTTGCGACTAAGAGAGAATGGGAAAAACGAATGCTGTCAGCGACGGAAACGGCAACGTTTACGCGAATGACTCAGTTTTTGGAAGGTCATTGCAAATATCTGCAGAGAATGGCGGTAGAAAAACCAGGCCCTCAGACTAACGGTAATCAACAAAAGCAGACGAATTCGAAACATAGTGCGGGTAAAACTTACGAACGTGTCACTTCTCATGCGACAACAAAGAAAAAGTGTTTATTGTGCGATGATTTTCACGCGTTAGTGAACTGTGAAAAATTGCTCACACTTCCTGTGAACGCTCGAATCGGACAAGTGGCTAAATTACGTGTGTGCTTTAATTGTTTGAAACCAGGACATAGAAATAAGGAGTGTAATTCGGGACCGTGCGCGAAGTGTCCGGGTAGGCACAACACAATTCTCCATATCGAGAGAAATGACACTGAAAGGGTTGAAGAAGTATCTAAAATAGATACAGAATCCAATGGACAATCCAGCAGGACAACTCTCGTTGCTCATGCGGCACGTGAGAGCGAAAAACATGTCTTACTCGGGACCGCGATCGTGTACGTGAAAGATCGGTACGGTAATCGACACGAGTGCCGCGCTCTTCTGGATTCCTGCAGTCAGGTTAATTTGATGACTCAGGACTTTTATAATTGATTGAGGCTTCCGGTCGCGAAATCTGAAGTGATTGTGTCGGGAGTGTTCAAACTAGCTCAAGAACCTGAATATCAGGCTCAAATTATTCTGAACTCGCGATGCACTGGGTATTCTATTAAAATAACATGTCTGCTTACACCGAATATTGCAGACGAGATGCCGAACGTTCCCCTTAGACGCAGTGATTTCGAAATACCGGACGGAATAATTCTAGCTGATCCGAAATTCACAAATACTCGCTCGGTAGATTTGTTAATTGGCGGAGGCTTATTTTGGAACCTGTTGTGCGTCGGACAGATCCAGTTGCGGGCTGATCAGCCCATCCTTCAAAAAACTAAGCTGGGATGGATTTTAGCTGGTGAGATGAAATTGCCTTCCTCTTCACAAAAATCTAGAGCGCTGTGCAACTTGATTACTAATCAACAACTTCATAATGAGATCCAGCGTTTCTGGGAAATAGAGGATTATGTAATCAAGGGAAGGTACCCTCAACTGGACCCAGGTAACATTTGTGAGCAAAACTTCATTGCAACAACAGAACGTGACTCACAGGGACGATTCATTGTAGCCATGCCCCTCAAAGAAGAGGTCACTGAACTCGGCGAGTCCTTTAATATGGCTTACAAACGTTTCCTTTCTATGGAACGGAAATTGAACAAGGATAGTCATTTAAAGGAGAAATATGTAGAATTTATGGATGACTACGCAAGACAAGGACACATGGAACTGATACCTCAAGAAGGAGTAGAGACTGATAAATTAGTCAATTATTTGCCGTATCACGCCGTTACAAAGGAAAGCAGCACGACAACAAAACTACGTGTGGTCTTTGATGGCTCAGCAAAGACCTCATCAGGACTGTCGCTTAACGAAGTACAAAGAATCGGTTACGTGGTTCAGAATGACCTTTTCTCGATTACGCTACGTTTTCGCCAACATCCAATAGTGTTATCGGCGGACATAACACAAATGTATCGCCAGATACGAATTTGTGAGGACCAGCAACATTTACAGCGAATCCTGTGGAGAACCGACCCTTCATCACCCGTACAACATTTTAAATTAACGACTGTCACATACGGCACCGCATCAGCACCATATCTGGCGACTCGGGCTTTGCGACAGATCGGCGAAGATAACAAAGGACAATATCCGAACGCTAGCGAGGTTATAATCCGAGACTTTTATGTAGATGACCTGCTCACAGGAGGGAGCACTCTACAGGAAGTAAAAGATTTAAAACGCGAAATTATCGAACTGCTCTCGTCAGCTGGACTCGAGCTGAGAAAATGGGCCTCAAATAACTCACAAGTATTTGCAAAGGACAACGAGTCGAGTACAGAAAAATTAATCCAGATGGATAAGGACCCGAAGACGTTAGGGCTCATTTGGGACCCCCGCGAGGATAAATTAAAATACTCAGTTAAGGAATCTTCTTCTAAAAGGGCAACTAAACGGACAATTTTATCGAAAATCGCACAAATATTCGATCCTCTTGGTTTGGTTGGACCGGCGATTATCCGAGCAAAGATAATCATGCAAAAATTATGGCAGTTGCAACTTGGATGGGACGAGACGTTACCACAGGACATACATACAATGTGGCTGGACTTCAGTGCGCAACTCAAATCTCTCAATGAAATTTCTGTTCCTCGATTTGTGTGCTGCGATAAATTCGTCGCAGTTCAACTCCACGGATTTTGCGATGCCTCAGAGTTGGCATACGGTGCATGCGTGTATCTACGGACTTCCACGTCAGCTGGACAGGTAGCCGTTCGTCTTTTGTGCGCGAAATCGCGAGTGGCCCCTTTAAAAACTATTTCGGTACCCCGCCTTGAACTTCAGGCTGCCGTTTTGCTCGCTCAACTGTCGGAAACGTGTTCGACAGCGTTATCATTAAACTTTGATGACAAATATTTCTGGACAGACTCGATGGTGACTCTTGGGTGGATTCAATCCACTTCCAGTCGATGGAAGACATATGTGGCAAATCGTGTGAGTAAGATCCAAGGGTTGACCAACAATAATTGGAATCATGTATCGACAAAGGAAAATCCAGTGGATCTTATCTCACGCGGTATCAACCCGGAGGACTTGCATACCTGTGATATTTGGTGGAATGGGCCACCATGGCTCTTTCAAGCACAAGAGAATTGTTCTACTACGCGAAAAGAGAGTTAAGAAATTATTAAGGCAATTTCTGAAGAACGAAAGTGTGAACGAGTTCTGATTGTAACAACCGTGCATGACTTTGATTTGCTCGAACGTTATTCAACACTAAACCGTACGATTAAAGTCACAGCGTATTGTTTGCGATTCTGTAAAAATGCCAGGTCTGATAAAAACAATCGGAAATTAGGTAACCTTGAGGCTACAGAAATATCGGGAGCTTTAACTTGCCTCCTAAAACTTGCACAAATCAAAGATTTTTCCTCTGAAATAAAAGAAATCAAAAAATCTAATGAAATCCCATATAAAGGTAAATTATGTTCATTGAACCCTTTTCTGGATTAAAATGGTCTCCTCAGGGTGGGCGGTCGATTAGTCAACGCACCGATCCCATTTGATCAGAAGCACCCGATAATTCTTGCGCCGAACAATCCGCTGACTACTCTTCTGATATCTGAAGAACATAAAAAATTAATGCATGCAGGGTGCCAGGCCGTCATTGCGTCTTTGAGAACTCGATATTGGCCCTTGTCATGCAAAAACGCTGTTAATGGGGTTCTTAGAAAATGCATCAAATGTTTCCGAGCTCAACCTGTAACGACAGAGTACGTGATGGGTAACCTGCCTACTGCGCGAGTTACCCCGAACCGCCCTTTTTATGTCTGCGGAGTGGATTACGCTGGACCGTATAAGTTAGGCGAACGAGTGCGAAGTCGCGTTACTTATAAGGGATACATTTGTATTTTTGCATGTTTTGCGACCAAAGCAGTTCACATTGAACTTGCTCATGATTTAAGCACGGATGCGTTTCTCAACTGTTTACGTCGTTTTATATCCCGACGTGGCAAGTGCCAACATATTCATTCCGACAATGGAACTAACTTTATAGGGGCTCGCAACAATTTAAATGAATTAACTGCGCTTTTGAATGACAATAAATTCCAAGAGACTGTAAATAATTTTTTATCTCAAGAAAATATTCAGTGGCACATGATTCCACCTCGTGCACCCCACTTTGGAGGGTTATGGGAGGGGGCGGTAAAATCCATTAAAAAACATCTATCACGTGTTATCGGGGAAACTAGGTTAACGTACGAAGAAATGTACACGGTTCTAACACAAGTTGAATCCTGCTTAAATTCACGCCCACTTTCTCCACTCTCCAATGATCCAAATGACCTCACCCCCCTAACCCCGAGACATTTCCTTATTGGAGACTCTCTATCGGCACTACCACAACCAGATCTGATTGATGTCCCACGTAATCGTCTCTCAAGATATGAGCATCTTCAACAGATGCTGCAGCACCTTTGGAAACGCTGGCAACTTGAATACTTAAATCAATTGCAGCAACGAAAGAAGTGGTCTCATGCAAAAGCGAATCCCATAACTCCAGGTACCATGGTAGTTGTCAAGGAGGACAACCTACCTCCCATGAAGTGGCGCCTTGGCAGAGTCATGCAGCTTCACCCGGGAAAGGATAATATAACACGAGTTGCTTCTATTCGTGTGGCTGACTCAGTTATCAAGAGACCCATAACCAAAATTTGTATCTTGCCAATTGACCAAGATGCAATCCAGCCACCGAAATGAATTTTGCTCTTTATAATTGACGACATTACTTCAATAACGCATGTACACATGCGAATATTTCTATCTTAAGGTTTTTGATTTTAATTTCTACTTGAATGTTCATTCGCTACCATATTTCACCCTTATTGTATTTCTGATCTATTTAAATGTAGTTGAAAGATGTCCTTTCAACAGTGGGCGGGATGTTCTGTCTCCGAGAATTAAATATTTGACCAGATGCTGAATTTCTGTCCTTCCGTCGGCTACAGCTATAAGGGCAAGGAATTTGGTGTCTTTAAGCTGCAAGGATTGCTTTTAGTCACGTAGACCTAATTGCTGCCATAAACTATCTCTGTAATTCTGTTAGTTGACTGCTTTTAACCTGAGACATTAGAACCTTGCGACGTTCTCAAATTTCTAACTGTCGTCCCAAAGTGTCCTTTTTCTATGGCAACACTGTAATTTCACGAGATAGCTTTGGGACTTCAGCTTTGGATCGTAGGTCGGGAGGGAGAACACTCTTATCCTCGAGAGAGGCAACACTACTGTAAAAGCTCCATACCAAATCTTATGTAATTGTTGAATCACATTTGTTAGCTGGTTCTGGTTTGTGCAAGGAATAAGCCGAACATAGCCAAGTTGTTCTATTGCACATCCAAGTACTTGAACAGAACTAAGCCTGACGGGAGAGGACCTGGACCCGGCTCGAAGTGGAAGCTCCTGAGGTGAAGTTCGTTCATGTGAATGTTGTCTGTCAGAAGGAGAAAAATCAGAATTACGTTCGCTATGAGGATTCCATTCGGACTGTAATGAATTGTTATTTGCTGAAGCTCTAATGAAACTTTCGGGGAAAATTGGGTTACGTTTGCCCACTGGACAATCTCGTACTTCATCTGGGGTCAAATTATCAAATTTCCTGCTAATCATATTCACTTTAACTCTCGATTTAGCTCTATTCGTCAAATATATTCCAAGAAGAATCCCGCTATAATCTAATATTGCAAAAATGTCTCCATTAGAAGCTGATAATACAATATGTTCTTGGTTTGGCACGGGAATAAGGTTCTTTTCTGGTCGAAGTCTAATTGGATAACCAGCAGGAAAAACGTATCTTCGAAATTCGAATAGTAGATTCTGATTTGTGCGGGGAATGAGCCGAATGTATCCAAGTTGTTCAAGTGAGTATCCAAGTACTTCAAGAGAAGGCGGCCAACCAGGAGGTGACCTGTCCTCAGCACGAAGAGGATGCTCCTCAGGGGCCTGAAGTGTACGACGAGAAGAAGAATAGCGACAGTGAACCGGGCGGGGAGTATCAAGGAAATCTCTGCTTGACTGCATACTTAACTCTGCGAAAAGAAAAAGAAGATTAATGTTTCTTGTTGAACAAACTTTAAAAAGAGCTTGATACTTCATTTTCATTTTTGGTATAAAATACTTAAAAATCATAAGTCAGGTTGAAAATGGTTGTGACTCACTGTGTTTGAATTTAACACAACTCATTGTCTTGTTTCCATTTATGGACTTTTTCCTGAATTTCTTGGAAATCATTCAGAGTTCTTATAAACTGCATGGGATTATTTTTAATTCTTCAATATTCAAAAGAATATAAGTCCAATTATTCATGCAGGTTAGTCACTTCTAGATCATTTCAGTACCGTCTTTGTTTAAAAATTATTACGATTTCAAAAAACTGTATTAGAAACAAAATCTCAATTGCAAATAACTTTTTCTTTTTTTGTCCATGCAACCATTTTGTGGGAAAAAATGAATTATTGCGTTCAAAATTTTTCTTCCTTGATTGCAAATTAAACTCTTCATTCATAAGACCAACTCGTTGGTGCAAAATCAAAAAATAAATTTCATTATGTTCTACTATCTGGCCAAAACTGCATCTTTGTTGATAATTCAATTATCCTCAAAAAAATTCGTCTTTGTAGGTTGAACATTCAACTATTTGGTTCAAAATTTTACTATGTTGCTGAAAAGTAATTTCTTTTTTGTAAGCTTAGTAATACTATATGCGCAAAGGGGATGAAGAGGGACCTCGGTTCCGTCTTGTTTTCTTGGGCCTATTTCTTGGTTTGTCTCGTCACATTCTTCCTCATCCGGCCTTATTCTTGCTCGTTATCGCCATGGGTTTTCCGAGGGATGTGACGTATGTGCGGTAGTGGAGCGAACAGGTTGTGGGAGCGTTATTTTGTCACTCTGACGCGCTAATGCTAATTAGCGTTCTTTAATTAACAGTTAAAGTCAATATGTGATCACATATTATAATTGTTTGTCCACAACTGATTAATTTGTTATCAAAAACGACTATGTTCCTTAGGGTTTGGCTGAGTGGAAATAAAATGAAAAAGTTCTCTGATCGCAGAGTTGTGGAAAAATTGTGAATGTTATAATTATTTTTTTTAATCTGCATAATACGTCCAATTTATACAGTTTCTTCAGAATTTTTATTTAAGGTCATAGAGGAAAAATTCAATCTCTTATGGAGTCCTAAAAATGTTCTGATATTCTCAAATCTTTCGGAAGTACATTTCAAACCTGAGAAAGATTTTCAATGCCGAAAAATATTATGTGCCGAGCTGCTGGACCTTTTTTTCATTTTCAGGTGCTTATATAAAGATTAGTTTTTCACGTAGAAACTCAGAAAGAGATCTGGTATCAAATTATTCACTCAAGGACAAACAAGTATAATATGCAATCATATTTTGTATTTAGCAATTCATTAGAGAATGCTAATAAGCATTAGCGCGTCAAAGTGGCAAAAGAACGCTCTCGCAAGCTGTCCGCTATGCTAGCGCACATCTGTCGCATTCCTCGGAAAAATCAAAGCGAGGAACGAGAAAGGACGCCAGGAGACCAGACAAAACAAGACGTGGAGGATAGAGACAGCAGGTGTGTCTCATCTTGTGGTGTCTCGTTCCTCAAGAATTCTCGCTCGGCGGCAACACTACTATGACGTCATAAGTTTTGGCATCATAAATATAGAAATGGTCATTATATGAATATAGGCTGGAAAGAGGGACTTTATGTTCGCTCCACAGGCCTGATAAATGGCCGTATTCATGCATGTATTATACAAAATAGAATAAAAATGATAGATATATTATATTAGTATATTCACCAATGGAATTAAATATGAGCGCCAGAGTTAAAACGAAAGTATAGAACATCCTCATTTTCGCAATGTAGAGGCAAAACTGATTATTGCTTCAGTGAATAAGTGGGTCAGCATATGTAACTGTAGAATATTTCATTGCATCATCAGAGTGCAAATATATACGTGAGTAGTCGTTATCTCACATATATGTGAGATAATATATATATGTGAGGTGACAACGTTATTAGATTCAAGATTGTCCTTCGAACATCTAGTTATTAAGTTTTCATATAAAATGAAAGGCATTGGTTTTAATTGATTATAAACTATGTATGTAGAGAAATTGTAGAACTGGAAAGTCCTTTCCATCATTTAAAACTACAGAGAAAAGTCAATGAGAAATAAAGAACAAACAATAACATGATAAAATACGTGTGGTTTATTTTGTACTCTTCAAATGAAATATAATATTCTAACCAATCACATTGAAAAGGGAAATCTATGAGAGGGCTAGGATCATGTAACTTTTTCGAATTATTTAAAAAAAATTGACTTCTTGATGGTTAAAGTTGATATTCTTTGTGAAAACTTAATTTTAATAATTGAAGATCCACGCGTTAGGTCAAAAATCAATAATTTTTAGTTAACATGTTGACAATTTTGTTCTAAATTTATATATTTTGTTTTAAATGAATAAATAGTGGTTCCATTGACGAGCACAATTCCATGATTGTACAAGTTTTTTATATTTGAGAAACGACCAACTAAAAAATACCGACTGTTCGTGTGGGGAAATACACTTAATGGTATAGCTCTTTAAAATGTGCACCATCTAAATTGGCACAGTAACCTGCTCTACGTATCTAGGATTTAGGGTTATTATGAAAATATTCCTCCACCTCTAAAATCTCTATACATTCTCATCCTAATGAGAAGGCATTGGTTACACGTAATATTTTCCTTGGTCGGTTTCCATCAATTCTCCAGGTTTTAAGCCCCGCTGAGTCAGAAAAAATGATTTTCGCGAACGTGTCTGTCTTCAGCCTGTAGTTTGTGGGCACCATGAATTTCGAAAAAATGATAAGATTAGATTGAACTTTGGCCGAAAGAGCTTCAATAAAAGAGCTTCAATAAAAAAGCATTCACGATCACTATGTTTCAGAAGTCAAAGTTTGATCTTTAATTTCAAAAGTGCAATGCAAAAATGTGAAGGATGTATAATGAGCGAGCGCGTAGTGCAAGGTTGATACATTATTGAGCGCGAAGCGCGAGCTAAATATATTATCGAGTACGAAGCGCGAGATCCAACTGTATCAACTATTTAAAATTTAACATTATTTTATTCTGGAGAACACCATGAATGCGTGATTTTGTTTTTACTCTGTAGGTTTCAAAATAATAGTCTTCGTTTGATAACAAAATTTTTTTTCTAAATGAATTATCTCCAACAACATATTTTGCTAGAGCACGAAAGAAAGGTATTTATCAACCATTCTAAATGAATTATTCTGTTCATAAATGGGCAGGTTAAAAGGAAAGGAGGCCTCAATCTCTACTAGCATTTTCGATTTATTTGTTGGATTCGACTTAAAAATGAACCACGTGAATGAATAAATAGAGCGAATTATATTTAGACTTCCCTTATCGCTAATTGGTCTATTTCTATAGAAAAATACATTTTTATCAAAAACGGCAGGTCATAATGCAAAACTATACGGAATAAAAAAGATTCGTCTAACTGAAAGGAGTATTTTTTATACACAGTTTTTTTCACTTGTTCAGACTCAAGGAGATATGCAGGAAAAATTGTTATAAAGAAGCGCCTGTCGTGTATTCCGCTTACTGTGAGGTCCCTAATACATTTAAATTACACAGGCCGACAAAATTTGACAAAAGTCAGAAGCCAGAAAGCAGACCAAACATTTCCGAAGGATTTTCATGCGCTGAATCGGAATCTGAACTCAAAATTGCTCCTGTACATCAGGTTTTCAAGATATCCTAACCTAAAAGTGCAAAAAACGCGTTTTATAGCTGTTTTTCAGGTGATGTAACGGAACAAGAAAAATGTCAACGACGAAAGCTAACATGGAATTTGAAAATTCTAATCTGCCCCTTTTAAAACTACTTGGATTTATTGAAATATCTTCATGTTTCACCAAAATATTGTAATTTGAAAATTTTTTATTTTTGCGTTCTAACCCATTAACGCTGAGGTTTTCAGACTTATGCAATGCATTCTCTATTGCTGACGGTACCATATTTTTTCTTCAAAATATCATCTCAGGGATTTTCGAAGATGCCCTTTCTATTACCGGTGTCAGTTTTCTGTTGTAGCCCCTAGAAGATCCAATATGGCGGCGACAATTTAAAACTTTAAAAAAGAACAAGGGATCCCGCACAAAATACCAACAAAAAAGCTTACAGTCGTTTGGAACCAAACTTTGCACATTGATGAAACACTAAAAAAAATATGGAACCCTTGTTTTTTCATTCCTATGGAAGCCGCTTCCTAGGGGTAGAAGCCCTAAATTGTGGCCGCCATATTGGATCTTCTAGGGATTATAACAAAAAACTGACACTGACAATAGAAAGGGCACCCTCGAAAACCCCTGAGATAATATTTTGAAGAAAAAATTGTGTACCGTCAGCAAAAGAGAATGCGTTTTATAAATCTAAACACCTCCGCGTTAATGGGTTCAAACGCTAAAATAAAAAAATTTCAAATTACAATATTTTGGTAAAAAATAAAGATATCCTAATAAATCCAAACAGGTTTGAAAGGGGAAGATTAGTACTTTCAAATTCCGTATTAGCTTTTGGGGTAGACATTTTTCTTGCTCGATTACGTAACTTCAAAAACAGCTAAAAAAACGCGTTTTTTTGCACTTTTAGGTTAGGATATCTTGAAAACCTGACCTACAGGAGCAATTTTTAACTCGGATTCGGATTCAACGCATCAAAATCCTTCGGAAATGGTAGGTCTGGTCTCTGGCTTTAAAATTTGTCGGCCTGTGTTATTTTAGTGTTCCTGAAAGAAAATCATACAAAATCAATTTTTCAGAAAATAGTAATTTTTAATGTTTATACAAATCGCTTTCCAAAAAATATGATCTGCCGTTATCGAGAAAAATTGATTTTTCTATAAAAACAGATAAATATGCAATGAGCGTCTTCTAAATATTTTCCGATTAATTATCAGTTTAATTATCAGATTATTACTTGAAAGAACTTTGTACTTTTTCGCACATTGTTATATTTTATTTTAATTTTAAGTTTCTACAAGAATATAAAAAAAAACACAAGAATCTACAAGAATTTACAGATTTTCCAAATAGAAGGTTGTTCTTCTTCGACGTGGGATGGAAAATATTTGGATACTACAATACAATAATTTAAAATTAGGATTTGTGAATGATGATACCTATAACGGAAAAATTGGACCGCTGCGCAGGCCCATTCTCATCGCGCATTGCGCTCTCGGCTCGCAAGTTTGAGCGCGTCCATTGCGCGTGTCTGTTGCTTCTCACGCCGCTCCACGCGCTCGATCTTTGTGCTCCCCACACATTTTTTGCACAGAACTTTCAAAATTGAACGTCAGTGCATCAACAACTGTAACTTTGTGATTGTGAATTCTCTTTTCTGAAAGCTCCTCCGGCTTTAACGAAAACATTCTCATCACGTTTCTCGTGCGTCGCACACGATTTTGTCCAAATTGCGAACTCTTCTACATTATGTTTAACACTATTATAGCAAATATATTACATTCATTTCTGTACCTTGTCGTTGGAGTGCTTATTTAGATATTGCAAAATAAGTTGTAAATTGTATTAATTATGATTACTTGAATATGTGTTGCCTTTTTTTGCAACAAATTTTATTTTTAGCTACCCTGAAAAATTCATTGTCTTGTTTTTATAATTAAAAAGTGCTCTTCCTATAGAACAAGCAATTTTTTTATTAAGCTTTTTATTGTGAATTGTGTCGCCTTTCCATAAATTTAATTTTTTTTATTTTTAATGTCATTCTTCACGATTTAAACGAAAAATTCACATATCAAAGTAAAGTGGTTCTGAAAAAATTTGTAGATATAGTTCAGGTAAAAAATTTTATTAAATGGAACGTTATTGTAGCTTGTGACGTTTTTCCTAAAATTTATATATTTTTTTCTAATTCATTCATATAAAAAAGTTTATAACAAATTTGTAGATACATAAATTTTTTTCTTACCTCCTGCCGTTTTTCAAAAAAAAAAGTCTTTTTCATGTTATTTTTCACGATCAAAACAAAAATTATGCGTCATATCAAAAAATTATTTGTGGCGAGTTGATAGCCCTCTTTTAGATGATCAAAATTTGCCTTTTTCTTTCGTTCAAAGCTTCTGTGATTTTTCTGAAAACGTAATTTTTACATTTTCATCTGAATTAGAGCGTATTGGTTCTATGTGAAAATTGTCTTTTGGCGGATTTCATCAAATTTTGATGTTTTCAAACTCACTGATTGAAAAAAAATAATTTAACTTCGGTGTCTGTCCTTGTCGTCGTTGTCTATATGCGCGATAACTTTCGAAGGAATTAGCCGATTATATTCTCCTTTGGTAAACTTTTGTAAGGCCTCAATAGAAATGATAAGTTCATTAGCGAGCCATATTTGACCAACAGCTCAGTGTTTTGCCGTATATCATGCGCAGAAATTTCATGGTAATCTCGTAATTTTTACTCTTATCCTGCTCTTGATAGGTCCACGTCTCGCTACCGTACATAACAAAGGGGATAAATATAGAATTATGTATTGCCCTTTTAGCTTCACTTGATATATTTTTACTTTTAATAATTTGCCCTACTCCACATATAACTTTCTTATCCTCGTTTATACGCCTGTCAAACTTCCCATCTATCTTTCCGTCGCCGTTTTCTCCCCTTTTCCTTCAAGCATCATAATTTTTGTTTCATTAACGTTAATTTTGGGACCCATGTTCCTCATGCTGTTATTCAGTTTCTTTCTCATTCTTTGTTTGTCTTTGATTGACTCTGTCATAACAACCTTATCAACTTCGAAAGCTGACCCACGTACCCTCACTGTCTCGAGAACCACACCTTCTTTGTCGAAGGGGGCCATTCTTACAACACTTGTCCATGAATATAATAAATAGCCATGAGGACATAACGTATACTTGTCAAGGACCTTGCATAATATCGAAGCAGTCACTCAGTTTCTCGTTTACCCTTACACTCGCCTTGCTTCCTTCATATGTTGTTTTTATTGATTGAAGGACCCATCCATTGACTTTGTACTCTTTCAGGACATCCCAAAGTTTACTTCTATTTGCTCCTTCACATGCTTTTTCTAGGTCAACAAATGCACAGAAAACTTTTTTCCTTACTGTGAAATTTTTTTTGTGATTTGTCTCAAGCTGAATATTTGATGGGTACATGATGTTCCTGGCATGAATCCACTTTGGACTTCCGATATCTTTTCTTTTGTTATTTGAATTGCCCTACGAATAAGTATTCTTGAATATATTTGACTTACGGGACTTAATAAGCTGATACCTCTGTAATTATTGCAGTTGCTTTTATCTTCCTTTCCTTTGTATATTGGAACGATAATATTGTATACACCAGCAGCCTGACCATTTTTTAAGTTCTTGATAATATGCGTAACCTCAAAGTCACAGACTCTATCAATTGAGTTTTCTAACGTATCGTGTTCTATATCGCATTTCTGGTGCCCTATAGCATAATCTCTCAATAATTCATTAAAAGTATCTTTCAAAACATCCAGTATCCCGTCTGTGTCAAATAGCATTTCACTCTTGCTGTTTTTCATGTTGACAAACTCTGTACTTTTAACACCCTTGATAATGATCGTCGTCTATTTATGAAACAGTTTCTCGCTTCCTTCAAAGTCGTTTTGCATTTTTTTCCAAAGGGTAAAATAACATGTTCATTTATTTCGTACTATCCAAATCAGCATTATCGGACCTAGGCGTAACGTTTGAAAGAATTATATTTTAGAAATATTCGAACTGAGTACGAGGGGTAAATTTCAGTTCTCAAGGTCTTGATCGTCTATTTAACATATGTAGTGTACACTAGTGTGGCCCTTCTTATTCTTTCGAATTTCTCTGCTTTCACCCCCCAGTTTTGTTCAAATGCAAAAAAAAAATTCTAAATTCGAACAAAATCTGATAGTATTTAGGGCTGGCGCAAAGACCATAAGGTTTCGCGTTGATTGAACATGGAAAAAAGTCAGCTTTTTCTAAATCTAATATTTAAAGGCGATAATATGTTACGAATATTTCCGTGCTTCAGTATATTGTACAAAATTCGTAGAAGAATTAGCATCTACTATACCTTTTGAGGTGGAATGATTTGAATATTTTATTGTCTAAACAACTTTAATTGGTTTGAATATTTGTTTTTTCAGTCAACTCGCAAACTGAACATATTTTCTAGACTTTATGAGCTATTTAATGAAAAATAAGAAAAAAATAATTTGCTCAAATCATGTTACAATTATTTAAATAATACGTATTTGTTGAAGAATATATTTTACCTGAAAAAGAGCAGAAGAAACATTTTATCTCACTAAATGTTTGACAAATTGTAATATCATTCGGTACTCATTTTGTTTATTAGGAATACTCGTAGACGTTTCAACAAATTTGAATTTTTTAAACAATTCTAATTTGTTCAAACATTTGAGAGTATTTTTAGGAAGCAAAGTAGAACATAAAAATATTTCAATCTTTCGAAAAAAAGCAATAATAAAATATGTCAACAGAAAATTTGTTCAAACAATTTAAATTTGTTTAAAGATCTACGAGTATTTATAATAAGCACATTAATACTCAAGCGTTTTTTTAGGTAAAATGTATACCTGAACAAATACGTGGTATTAAATTAACTGTAGAATTAGTTAAACAAATTAATGTATTGTTATCATTGCTTGAATAACTCATAAAGTCTATAGAATACGTTCATTTCACGAGTTAGCTGGAAAAAAATTTAAACAAATTGATATTGTTTAAAAAATTAAATATTAGTTAACAAATGACTGGTTATTCTGAAATTACTGATTAATGAATATTTATTTTAAAAAAACATTTAAAAAGTGCCAATAAACTGCAATATTACGTAAAATTCAAATGTGTGACTAATGGGGTTTTCCTTGTGGACCCATAAGAGTGGCTTAAAATTATTCAACAGGGGTAGATCGTGTAACTTTTTCTAATGTCTTGAATAAATGACACTTTTTTAACAAAATTGCAGCTGATCGACTTTTTCTGTTGTTCTCACTAGTTCGCCACTTAGTTTCAATTTTAATCATATTGAGACTTTCAAACTCAAATTTAAAAATGTATAAAATTGTGTACATTTCTTTTAGAACTTTAAAAGTAAAGTCTATTTTCTAATTTTTTTTAGTTTGATATAGTATAATGAACCCATAAACTGTTTTTAAATTGGATGTTATTTAATTTATTGAAATTTAATTCAATTCAATTAAAATTTCCTCAATAATATTAAATAAAAAAATGGCGAATAAAATGCAAGAATAAATCATGCATTAAATGATCTGCTCTTAATTAAAATTCGTTGAAAATTAAACAAATATTTTAAACGAATGTAGACTTAATTTCAACCTAGAGACAAACTTCTGCAAATCAAGGACCAATGTTATTCAATTTTATATTGCAATGAAAAAACAAATTAAGCACACTTGCGCAATAATTCCCTGTAATTCCTGGTACTTTTAACTATACTATAGTCTCTTCAAGTATAAAGTTAAGAATTTTAACCTGCATTATTTATAGTTTGAATTTTACATAAACAGATGTATTTTAAACAAAATACATCAATATTCTACCAAATAGTTAAACTTTTATCTTACAAAGAAAAAATGTTCAACCAAAAATGGAATAGCTACATTTTCAGCTTTGAAAAAAAGAATAATATTTACCATGAAAAACGTATTTAAAAAAAAAATCATTTGCAAATAATTCAATATCAAACCATATAGCTTGATTTTCTATCAAAGTAGTTAAATTTTCTGTCTGTCTGTCTTTCTGTATTCTGTTGATAGTAGGCACGATAACTTTCGGAAGACTGCTCAGATTGGATTGCGATTTGGGACACGTTTTCAAGGCATTTTTGACCAATGATTCTGGTTCTATCCATCAAAAATGTTTTTTAAAAATTCAAAAAGTTCATTTTCCATTAAAACTATATGGTATATGAAAAGAATGTTGAGAACTAAAATTTTCCAGGTCAGAAAGATAAACTCATGTTATGTAAATAATTTTTAGACGAGTCACATTTTTTCTGTTTAAATCGTGAAAAATGCTATTAGAAATAAAAAATTCCACTTTTCGGCAAAACTATAATGAAAAAAAACTAGATGAACAAAATAAATACACAATAATTATTTGTCCGAAAAATTCTGCAAATTCGTTATCAATCATTATTTTATAGGACGCGTAGTTCTCGTTTCATTCGTAAAAAATAACATTACAAATTTTTTTATTTTATTTTTGGGAAACAAACAAAAGATTTTAAAAAAATTAATAGGCGAAAGTTGCTTAACCAAAAGAGATTAATTCACAAATTTGTTACAAATAATTTTGTGAAAGGACGCGTAGTTTTTATTTTGATCGTAAAAAAAAGTTTATTTAAATTTTTGGAAAAACGGCACAAGATATGAAAAACATAAGAAAAAAAAAGTTGTTCACTAAAAAAAGACCTACAAATTTGTTATAAATTATTTTTTGGCAAGACACGTACTTTTGGTTTTAATCGTGCAAAATGACAATTAAATTAAACCAAATAAATTTTTGGAAGAAAGAAACAAGATGCAATTAAATGTTTAATAAAAAAATGTTTTGTGTAATTCTTAAATTTTATGAAAAAGTTGTAAACATGGAAAACATGAAAAATAGAAGTGCCTAATAAAACGGAGCGATGTCTTAACGCTTTTAACTCTATTGAAACAATTATAAGGCCCTATTTAGAAATTGTTAACGCGACCTAGTTTCCTTCCATTTTTAAAATATTGCCCTCTGATTATTTAAACAAAGTTGAAAAAAAAGAATATATTTTTTTGTTGAAAATGCCACATTTGTGGTTTAAAATTACCTCTCTTCTTAAAAAATCATATATTTGGTTTAATAATTCAACTGTTCTCTAGATGATTAGTCTAATTGGCTACATAATTCAACAATTTTGTTGAAAATTCGTCTTCCTTGACAGAACATTCTTGTTCTTGGTAGAAAATTAATTTTTTTGCTTGAAAGTTAAACCATTTGGTTGTAAGTTGAACTACTTTTCCAAAAATGAACTTTTCCTTAGATTCACATGTTTTTTTGAAAATTTAACTCTCGCGTTGAAAATTTGTTTTTTACTTGGTTAAATTAGAGACCAAAAATCCATTTTTTCAGCTGTAAAAGAAGATATTCAATTTATTGTTGTCTTCTTTACTTTCAAAAACGCACGAAATAATAAACGTGATCGGACTTTAATCGACTTGTATTGAAAGGAATTTTTTATAGGATTTGCCGATGAATATCTTTCTTTAATTCAAAGAGAATTTCTTCAAATCAAAGAATCTTTTTTTCTGTGTGTATTTAAATTATTACTATCAGAAATTTTTTTTTGAATACTCCTTAAAAATAAATATAATGAACTCATGGAAAATCGGACTGTGTCATGATGAAGAACTTGATTTAATTTGTTTCATAATTCCCAAGTAATTTTGTTTCTACTAAAACTTGTGACTTTGGGTTGTTGGAAAGATTGGAAACATTTTTTTACTATAGAAAGAAGAGAAAATTTGTCTTTTTTATAAAAAACAATTCTTTATGGTAGAAAATTACCTTTTCCTCTGAAAGTTAATATTCTTATTTAAAAATTCTTCCTTTCGGTTAAAAATTTCAGTATTTCAATTAAATATTTAAAATTTCAGTGGAAAATTTATCTTTTAGGTTGGAAATGGAACTATTTAGTTGGAAGTCAAACTCTTTTATTGAAAAGTATATTTTTTTGGTCGAAGATTCATCGTCTTAATTGAAAATTGATTTCTTTGGTTGAAAAATGAAGTTTTTGTTTATATCTGATGTTTCGATGTTTTTTGGTGGAATTTTTTTTAAGCTGTAAATGTAACTATTATCTCAATTTAATATTACATAATTTTAGTAAAAAAATCATCTCTTTGGTTGCAAATGATTTTTTGACTGAAAAGTTAATTCTTCAATTTTTGTTGGAAAAATTATCTCTTTTACTTGAAAATTCGTCTTTTTTGTAGAAATTAATCTTCTTGGTCGGAAATATTCTTTTCCGTCAAAAATTCAATTATTCTAGTTGAAGATTCATCATGTTAGTTAACAATTCATCTTCATAATTCAAGATTGAACTATTCCAATTAAATAATTACAATTTTATTTGAAAATTCATCACTTTGTTTGAACATATAACTATTTTATTAAAAGTTAGTTTTTTCTTGTTTAAAGCAATTTTTGAAACTGAAAATGCAACTTATCATAATTTAAAATTGCACAGGTAATCTTTGGTTAAAAAATTCAACAACTTCAGTTGAAGATTCATTGTTTCAGTTAAAAACTCTTATGTTTGGTTTAAAATTGATTTTTCAACAAAAAATGTTACTATTCCATTTTCGGTTGAAAACTTTTTTTTTTCTAGTTTAAAATTCAAATATTTGGTTGAAAATTTGTCTTTTTCAATTAAAAATTCAACTATTTTGTTAAAAATGCATGTAT
Organism: Andricus grossulariae; assembly: GCA_011634705.1. Classification (NCBI taxonomy): domain Eukaryota; kingdom Metazoa; phylum Arthropoda; class Insecta; order Hymenoptera; family Cynipidae; genus Andricus; species Andricus grossulariae. The sequence continues at coordinate 25,478,968 of JAABKJ010007545.1, read as the reverse complement.
TTGGTTTAAAAATAATGTTTTTTGGTTAATAGTTAACCCTTTTATTTAAAAATTAATATTCTTGTTTAAAAATTCATCTTTTTTGTTGAAAATTCAAGCGTTTCATTTAAGTATTCATCATTTTAGTTCAAAATTCATAAATTTGGTTTAAAATTCAACTATTCCAGTTTAAGATTCATAATTTTATTTGGAAATTTATCACTTTGGTTGAAAATTGAACAATTTTGTCGAAAATCGTTTTTTTTTGTGTGGAAAATTAACTTTTCCAACCGTAAGTTCAACTATTCCATTTTTCGTAAGAAATTGATATTTTTTGAGAAAAATTTATTGTTTTTGGTAAAATAATGATATTCTTTAGTAGAAAATTCAAATATGTTTTTCAAAATTCATTAATTTTGCAATGTTTTGCTTTGTTGTGTTCAAAGATGTTTAGAATGAACGTCATCAACTAAAATGAATGTTTGCGTTTTGCGGAAAATATGTATATAATACTTTTAGTAGTTCGGAAAATAGAAAACCTTGACAGGGAAAAACCGGGAAATGACCGGGAATTTCAAATCCTCCGCCGAATCGTCACCCTGCATACTCTCTAAAGTTGCTCAGTTAATTCAAGTTGGCAATCACGAAATACACTTCTAATCCTTGAAAGCTTATTTCGCTTTGTTAATAATGTTAATTATAATTTTTCACTTATATTTTCATATAATAATTTAGGGTAACCTCGGGAGGTGAAATAAAGATTCGTTTTTCTTTCTCTTTAAAATTCACACATGGTTTATTTTAGTTTTCATAAGTATACATCATATTATTTTTCTTGATTCTTTCTTCTCCTTATGGAGGTAAAAACATATATCTTTCAAACTATTCTATCTATTCTCATAATTTGGCGAACTATGCACCTATGATAATTCCTATTTTGAAATGAAATACTTTTGAAAGAACGTACAAGTTCTAAGTGTAATCTATATGATTATTTTTGTCAATTTTCAAATAATGTTCAAAATCTTTATTTTTTCTATTGAATATCCCATCTAGTAGGGAGGTATCGATCCTAACTCTATCTAATTTGACTAAAATGTCTTTTTATTTTTCTCTTTGCAATTTTTATATAGCCTCAATCATCAATTCGAAGATCTTTCCAGAAGAAGAACTTAGAAGTTTTGGCAGACTCGGGGTCGAGAATAAATTCTCTAGCCTGTTTGTTTTGTAGCTTTTAAACACACTTAACTATTCTAAGTCAGGAAGAACTTTTGACTTGGAGAATGTAGAGGTACCTATCTTGAGTAGATTCTCGAAGACGTCACAAAAATGTATCGCTCTCTATCTAAAGCATGAATTCTCGAGCGTGAACTCACAGGGCGCCCTTACTACCCTCGTACTCGGTGTTGCGAATAAATTCTCTAGCATGCTCGCCTAGATAGTAAGGAAGAGTGATCGAGACCAGGTTGCCAGAGTAGACTCCTTGGCCTGCCTCAAGATCCTCCAGATCCTGCAAGCTCGCCCCCGAGCTTCCTTATACCGTTTTCGAGTTCAGCATCCCCTTTTTAAAGACTCCGCCGTCCGCGAAAATTGTGTGAGTGGGAAGATCGCGACTGCGCATTTTGTGAGCACCTAAATACTGATGCCCTTCTGCGGGTCTGCTCGTCTGGTCCTATTTCTACAGGAGCCCTAATATGTACAGCTTACATCTTTCATAATCGAAAATCAACAAAACAATATTAATTATTCACTGCCGGTTTTGCGTTCAAATACAAGCCTAATGTTGCAGGTTGCAGCCATCTTTATTTCGCATCGCCGAATTATTTTCGACTGCGCACATCGAGGCGCAGATATATTTTCCCGAACTGGCTAGGACTTCTTGTAATATCAGCGCGCTATTTTTCTTTTCACGAACTTATACAAATTCTTTCGAACCGCATTAAAACAATTCACATCTTTTCTACAATTCGTCGTAGACTGAATTTGTCTTCTTACTCAAATTTTGTATAGTAAATACAGAAATTTTTTACCTAGACTATTATCCAGAATTCAAAAACTCGTTTGCATTTAGTATTGGAAAGTTTAAAGTCTTTTATTAAAAGTCATTCGAGATATCCAACATTTTAGTACCCAACCAAGACATTAAAATATGAATAGCTGTACACTTTATAACTTTATATTAAATATAATATACAGGTCGGTATAGCAGCGTGCTTGAAAACTCAAAGTGCTTTTATTTCTTTAAATCTTATCAAATATTCGCAATTGAAGTAATAATCTAGAATTCGTCGATTAAATCGCCTTTTATGATCAAAGTGCAACGTACATGTGGAACTCTTTCCAAAATTTGCTCTGAATGGTAGACATTTTATGTGAGTACAGTTGATTGTAGGTTAGGTCTGTCATTTATTTATACGTAATTGAACTTTTCGACTCAGAATACAATTTTATTTTTGGTTAATTGTAAGAAGGTATCATGTTTTATTATTATAAATTGAAAGTTACTGCTAATCTTATTTTAATTTTGTTTGAAATGGAATTATCTGAGCGATTGTCATGAATGCATATGAAATTTAATATACACGTACCTAAATAGCGATTTCATATGCTTGAGATATTAATTTTAATATACATTGGTATTTTAAATTTAATGCTATTTTTCACAGTGAAGGCAAACTTTTGAGGGCCTGGTACTACCAAATGACTCAATTGCCATAGATATTTTTGCTCCATTGCCGCTGATGGCAAAAGAAAACGAATATAGTTTAACGATTCAGGATATGTTTCAAGAAAATACCTCATTTTTATCCTGGTGAAAAACAAACCGGCTGAATAGATACAATCAATACTGCTATTTGTATTATTTGCACCTTATAATGCGGAATGCCATCTTTGTACAAAATCTTCGGGAAAATTTCTTTCTCATGGTGAAATGAATAATTTGTTTATTTATATAATTGAATATACAAAATTTTGAGAACAAATTTATATCTACATTTACAGAAATATAAAAACTAATAGAATTGGGATTGGTGAGACATCCTCTTGGTAAAATTAAATAACAGTAGCTTGGGCTGGCCTGTTATATTTCTCTAATATAAAATCAGATATGGGGGGGTATCCTTCCATAATTTGCTTTGCAGCCTCATGGTATTTTAAAGGCGATTTATATATTTGGCCTTGTGGCGTTCTTACAAACATTTGGTAGCGGTGACCTTTATTCTTATCAGCAAGAACGAAAAGATCGAACTGTGTAGCTGAATAATATCCCTCTTTTCCTACACGTACATAAGCCGCCTTTGGACGATCAGCAAACTGACAATGTTTGGGATGTAGAAAAATAAAGTTGAGAGCGTCAACTGAAGAATAGCGATTACTTTTTCTGAAATATATATAAGCGTAAAAGTGAATAGGACCCAACAAATGGAAAGGTTCATACCAGAAGGGATGTTCATTGTCGTTGAGTTTCTGGATATATTTTCCATAAGTAGAGCCACAATTCATTTCTACTTCGACGCTGTCCTCAGGAATATTTGGAAAATACGCCTGTGCATCTAATTTCGGGAGAAAAAAAATTTTTATATTTATAAAGTTCTCTTACACTGGTAACTTTTTAACAACTTTAAACAATAAACGGTTACCAATAATTGACCTATATGTCTATATTTATTGGGGTTGCCCTTCTTTTTCAAAGTCATAGTTTTTTGTTCTTATCCAAATTTGAATAAATTCGGTCATTAATACTAACCCGCACCCCAAGGACCATGTAGTTTCGCATAGATTAATATATGAACATGTAAAAAATACAACTTCTTCTTAATGTGAGGTTAAAACACGAAAATATAGTACCAACCTAAAGGGTCATTCGCAAATTACGTAAGGCATTTTTCTGAAATTATTACCCCCCACCTATTTACGATACCGTAAGATTTTATCTGTCCTCCTACCCCTCATAAAATCTCACTGAAATGAGATACACGTCTTGTGGTCGGGATTCAAAAGTTTTTGATCCGAAATCAAAATGTGTGCAGGGGTAAATTAACCTTTTCTTTCAAGAAAAATATCCGGGTTTTTATGTGTAACCTAATATTTTAGAAGTATTACAATTGAATTTCATTGTTTACTCAAACTATTATTCTTTAGTTAATAAATTATTAAAATTCCTATTTATCCTATTGAATGTTCTGAAAATAGAGAAAATGAGATTTTTCAGCAAAACAGGGAAATAATATATTTCAAATAAAATTAATGTAGCAGATACTTCATTAAATGCAATTCAAAAAGTTTCAAATTTCTGACGTTTCAGTAAAAATTTTGTCTTTTTTGATTGAATTCGACGTTTTTCCATTTATAATTAAAATCTTTTTCTGTGAAATATTAACTGTTAAATTTTTCTTTGTAAATTCATTTCTTTGGTTGAATATTCATCTATTTTGCTAAAAATTAATGTTTCAAATTCAATATTTAACTATTAGATTACTGTTAGAAAATGTGTACTTTTTCTTAAAAAATTAAACTATTTAATTGAAAATTCATAAGTTTTGGTAGAAACTTAATCTTCTTGGTTGAAAGTTCATGTTTTTGGTTGAAGGTTAAACCACCTGGATCAAAATGAAAATATTTGGTTTATAATGGAACAATTTTGTTAAAATATTACCCTTTTTGTGTTGAATATATAACTATTTTTGTGAAATTCGCTCTTTTTGATTAGAAAATTAAACAGTTTGCTTAAAAATTAAATCTTTTTTGAAAATTCATATTTTCGTGCTGAACGTTCGAATGTTTTTTTTTTATAGAAAATTCGTCTATTAGGCTTCAAAATTTAACATCTTGAATGATGTTTATTTTCTTTTTTGATTGTAAATTCTTACTTGGTTGAAAGCTCGACTATTTTGTTGAAAAATAATTTTTTTACTGAAAACTGAAATTTTCCATTTTTTGTCGATAATGTATCTTTTCTTGTTGAAAATTTACGTATTTTAAAAATATTTTTTATGAAATTTGTTCGGATAGAAAGTTAATCTTTTGAGTTGAAAAGTCCTCTTTTCAGTCGAATATTAAACTATTTGGTTAAAAATCCATCTATTTTGTTGAAAGTGCAAAATGTTTATTTGAAATGTTAGGAATTTAAAGCGTTGAAAGTTTACGAAATTCCGCGTCGATTGACTCATAGTAGAGATATTTTTGACTTTTCAAAAATCATATAGCACGTGAGATGTTTTTTTTTAATTTTAAGAAATAACCGAATCTTTCAAATCTTATCTTTAGTTTAAGCAAATTAAACCTTAAAAAATTTCACGGATTCCCGAGATAAGACTAAAAATGTGTAGCTTGTTTAATTTTTATTGACTTAAATTGAATATCAGACTTTAAAGATTGCGTATTGTTAATTTTAGATTTTGTCAACAACTTTCCTACAGATCATGACACGAGTTGAAGTAGAGGTACAAAATTCGACAAATTACAGAATTTTTTTTATAAATCTTTTTATAATTCTCTTTTAGTATGTTCGTCAGACATCTTATAAAATTGTCTTTCCAATATTTTAGATTTATTTTAAATTAAAATATAAGGTTGCCATCATGTTTAAACAATTAAAGCCTTAACAGAGATAACGTTGGATCCACAAAAATCTGTTTGTTGAAACTGTAAGCGCAAATGGACATATAAATCTGTTTGAGTTGAACCAACCTTATCTCTGCCGAGGCTGTATTTTTTAACCAAATAGTTTCATTCTTTACTAAAAAAAGGTACATTTTCAACTGATAATAAAATAGATAAATTTTAAGTAGAAAGTAATCATTTCAACCAAAACAACGAATTTACAACAAAATACTTAAATTTTTAACCAAAAACGTGAACTTTCAACTAAAATAATTAACCGTTAACCAAGAAAATTAATTTTTAATGTTATATTTGAATTTTTAACCATGGAAATTAATTTTCAAGCAAACACATGAATTTTGAACTAGAAAAGAAAAATTTTTAAATAAAAATGGACAGTTACATTTTCAGTGGAAAAAACTATTTTTCAATAACGAAAGATTTATTTCTCAGGTTGTGAATACTTTTTAACTGAAAATGAAATTGTTCAATTTTTGGTTCAAAATTGATCTTTTTTAGTTCAAAATAAACTATTGTTTTAGAATTCATGTATTTTATTGAAATTTCGTCTTTTTTATCAAAAATTAATCTTCTTGGTAAAAAATTTATCTGGATCCGAATCCGGGGTCCCAATACTTAAGTTAGCTCGTATTTTCCCAAAAAAAAACGCAGAAATAGACGTAAAATCGACGAAAACAGCTATTTTTCTTGTATATTCCTACAAAAAACAAAGTATTTTCATGCCCGGTGGACTTAACCAGCATATCTATATGTTTTTGGGGTTGCTGAATCTTAATCCGGGGTCCAAATACCCAAGTTAGCTCGTATTTTTACCAAAAAAAATCTTCATGCCCGGTAAACTAAACAAGCATATCTATATGTTTTTGGGGTCGCTGAATCCGAATCCGGGGTCCAAATAACATGTTTCCAGGCCATCCTGAATGTATTGAATATTATAAAAATAGATTAATGAAGTTCGTCAAATCAACATCAATATCACAAAAAATTCGTTAGTCTACTCAAATAAAGATTTCTTTGAAAATGATAGTTTTTCAAAATTCGCGGGAACCATTTCTCGAGGAATGCGCGCGCATGCCGGCAAATGTCCAGTGTGCGAATTTCATGGAGCGCGCAAGTCCCGTTGTTTTCACTTGTTTGGGTATTTTCGCTTCTGGTGGTTGTGCAATAGTGTGCTTCAGCAATGCTTCAGTGGCGTATCTCTGCACGAAAACTGGATTAAAAGTCAAGGTAACCATTTTCATTTGTTACATACAGGTCGCATGGTGTTAAAATATAACCTTTTCATTGAGATGATAATGTAAAAAACTAACCACGTGAAAAGGTGTTACTGCATGAAAGGTTTGATGGTTTTGCTTTTGTTTCAATTATAAAATTAGTTTCTAAATTGTAGTGAGTAATTGTTTATTTATTAGTCCTTAATTCATATTTATCTACAAAAGATTCAAAATTCTATTTTGTGAATCACAATAATTTTTGTAATTACTAGAAAAGTATTAGAATTTACATCAGTTTATTCCAACATTAGAAATAGCTCAAAGTTAATTGTATAATAATTTCATATTGCTCAGATATATCCAAAAATTGATCTTTCCAGTTTCCCCCCAACATTTAAACCAAAATTTAATGAAATAATGTATAATTTACAGAGCGATTGTACTTTTAGAGATTGTTTCCGCATCTCGCATATTGTGGCCGAAAGACAGATTTTTCAATTTTTGATTTTAAGAAACGTTTCTTATAGATAAAACAGAAAGTGAACGTTTTATGAAAAATGGTGACAAAAATTTGTGGATCTGTTCGAGATAAGTAGTTTTGTTTCTTAAAATTTTCTTCGTATGTCGCATCGTTTGATCTGAAAATGGAATTTTTTATTTTCAATAATATCTTGCACGATTAAAACAAAATTGCATTCTATCCGAAAAAGTTCAACAGCAAATTTGTAGATCTTTTTGGAAGAAAAATCTTGTTTTATCACATTTTTTCGTATATCGGGTAGTTTTACCGTAAAATTGAATTTCTACATTTTTATAAAATTTTGAATGAATACAACAAACACTGTGCATTTGATCAATGTGTGGCCAAAATGAAATTACCACATTTTTTTATTTTTAATAATGTTTTCTTGATTAAATCAACAACCATGCATTTTATCAGAAAAAAGGCATAACAAAATTTGTAGAATTTTTAGTTTAAAAGTTTTTTTTTTAGTTTTACAAATTTTTGTCGTATCTCGCAACGACGACGACAAACACCGTCGTAAACCCCGTTTTTTCTTACTTAAAAGCTTCACGTTGATGGAACAGTCTCGTGCGCCTCCGAAAAATTGAATTTATTGAAATTCAATGAATGCTGTGACAATTCTGCATTTAAATTTCCCCTTGCACAGTATCTTTCATGTTCGTATATTCTTCTCTTCAGTCTCGTGCCAGTTTCACCAATGTTATGGATGTACATGAAGTTCTGAACTTTCAAATGGACGAAATATTTTTCATAATTATATATTTTTAATAAAAATCTTATTCCAATTACAAATAAAAACAGGTGTTATAACTTTCTTTTATACTATACTATTGTCAATGTAAATGGACCAATACTTCAGCACTATTTCTGACTTATAAAGTAATCAATTCAAGAGTTCGTTCATTTGAAGATTCAGAACTCTCAGAACATCAATATAGACCTTATTACAACCTGTAAATTTTATAAGATAAATAACAAAAGATGAATTTTCTACATTATAAGAACGTTTTTTATTTAAGAGGATTGCACAATTTTTGTTATACATTTTTTCTATTCTTTGTATTATCATTGTGAATTTGTTTTTTAATTGACCTTAAGACCAAATGTTGTCCCACTCAATTTACCATTTTTCTTCATTATCAGGGTGGCCCACTCAAGCAGGAGAACCGGGAAAAAGCCGGAAAAAAAATATTACACTGGAAGATTTTCCGTATTTCATAATTCGCGCGTTTTGTAAGTTTTGAGTAAAAATGAATTTTTTTAGAGCAATCACATTTTTTAGTAATAAAATCTATCCAGTCTTTTTGAATGTCACTTAATACTACATTGTATGATGCTTATCAATATATATTTAGCGTCTTTGAAATTTCTATAATTTTAATTTAAAATTATGTTTTTGAAGGCGCAATTCTAAAAGTTGAATCTTTAAGCCCTTGAAACTAAAGTTTCTTCCTTAATTAATTTTTAGGTTAATTTGTGTAAATTTGGAATTTTAAATTTTACAATATTTTAGTTTCAAAGTCAAATATTCAAAATGTCAGGACAATTTCGGAATTAAATATTTTTAAATTTCATATTAAAAGCCTTGATAGTTTTGAATTTAATCATTTTGAATGTAAATACAAAGCAAAATCGAATTGAAAAGCTTAAAATTGTACGATTTCAAAAATTGAGTTTAAAATAAAACTAGAAAAAAATTAAACTTTCTGAAGTTGATGCATCCGTAATTGAATAATTTCGGTAATTTCAAATGGTTACAAGCAGAAATTTTTTCTTTTCCAGTGTTTCCCATTTAAGATTGATATTCATTTTTAACGGTTTTTTTTTGTAATAACAATTTGAAATTCTACAATTTCAGAAGCTTTGACTTTGAAAGATTCAATTTAGTTTTGAATTTCAGATTGTCAAATTTTCATTGCTCTAAATTTAAAATGATTCAAATTCAAAAGTTTTTAATTTTTTAATTGTCAGCGCTTTTAATCATAAATAATACAATTTCAATTCCTCTGAATTTTGAATGATCTATTTCCGAAAATTCGAATCTTAAAATATTCAATTTGTAACGTTTTGACATTGTCGTATTTTCGAAATTTTGATCTGAAATAATTCGATTTCGTGATTCTTTAATAAAAAAAATGTTTAATTTTTAGTGCTTCGACATAGAAATTACACAATACTATTCAACTAATTTTTCTAAATAAATTGTCAAAAATCGTTCTATATATTTTTTTCAGACGTTTTCAGTTAGAAATTATTAATTATTGTTTAATAAATATTTCAAACATAATATTACAAAATTGGTTTAATACTGGATTTTTAATTTGTTTATATGATTCGAACTCAACTAATTTCTTGCGAAAAAGTTTGATAATGCTTATCGAGTATATGGTTTTTTTTCTAAACCGGTTGAAATCACGAATATTAACCGGGAGAACCGGGAGAAATCGGGGAGACAAATATTTAAAAAATAGTGGCCACCCTGATCGAGTATATATTTTTTCTAAACCGGAAGAAATCACGAATATTTAGCGGAAGAACCGGGAGAAAACCGGGAGACAACATTTTTAAAAATAGTGGCCTCCCTGATTATGATTTTTTTATCAATTGTGTAATATGAACTTTGGAATTGATAACAGCGCTGAAAATGCCGAAGTATTAAGATTTCCAACATCTCAGCCTGAGACATAAGAGGAGACGCCTGTCTGCACCACGTCAAATTGCAGGCGAATTAGACAATGTGGACAATGCGAGTTCTAGTTTTGATGACCGCTCGGAGAATGAAGCAGCTGAAGGACATCGCTCCACCGTACAAGGATTTGAAGGAACAATGGTTTTTCCAGGAATTGGTTATGCAGCGAGGACTGATGAGGAGTACGCCAATCTTATTGATGAAAACCATCATAAAGGCAGAAGTCCGTTATCTGTAGTTTTAGGTTTGGTCTCACAAGTTGCATTCGAGTGTATGCATTCAGTTTGGTTGGAAAATGTCAAGAAAGTCTTAGAGGCCAAAATAGGAGGAAAGTTTGACCACCATAAGTTCAACGCTCGGCAATTGAATATTCTTAATTCAAGACTAGCGTCACTCGCACCTTACAAACCTTCAGACTTTGATCCACCATCAAGGGCAATAACTGAATATCATGTTTACAAAGCAACAGAATTCATACAACTTTTACTGTATACGAGTACCAACGTATTCAAAAATGTCTTCCCACAAGAGTATTATGATCATCTGATGATATTGAAAAGTGTAATGCGTCTCCTAATAGCTGAAGACACACCGCGGGAAATGTTTCCATTTTGTCAAGAGTCTTTGGAAACTTGCGTACGGTCATGCGAAGTACTGTTTGGGCAGCAGTTTATGCCCTATAATGTTCATTCCCTTTTGCACTTGGTAGACGATGTTGAAGCGTTGGGTACTTTGGAAACATTCAGTGCGTTCGGATTTGAAAATAACGTGCCAGAATTTTGTAAAAGTATACGAAAACCGGGCCTAAAACTTCAACAGTATATCAAAAGAATGCACGAATAGAATGATCAAGCTCTAGTGCCTGTTCTTGAAATTCAAATTCGTCCGTCACAAGTTCATGCTCAGGGACCTCTTCCGAGAAACATTGTCGCAGAAAATTGCCAACAGTTCCACAAGCTATAAGTTGGTGAAGTAGCATTCTCAACTGCCTTACACGAAAGTTGCTGTTTTCTTCAAAATTCCGAAGTCTGTGTGATCTAAAATATAGTGTAAGTTGAAGAAACATTTTTTTTCATTGTTCAAAACTTTCAACGGATGGCTGAAGTATATGACGTTGGATTAACATCTGGTTTCGTGGAAGTTCATCATTGCTACAACTTATTACCTACTCTCGAGGCGGTTCATTTAGATCAAGTCAATAGCAAGGGCTACAGATTGTCTGTATGGTGTGCTATCGAGGGAGAAGAAGAAAATATTATCGAAAATGAGTGGGTCTGCATCAGTTTATTGACACCACTTCTGATTCCCAACCATTGAATACCAAATAAGGCATCATTGATATACACTCGACTGTCTCACACTTTTAGTTAATTTCAAAATGTTAATCTCTTTGCGTAGTGCTGCTCCTTTCAGACGCAATATTCGCCACGTTTCTTTTGAAATAAATATCTAATGTTTACTCTACACTCTGGTATGAGCGAAAGTGTCCTCCAGATTTTTCCATGAAAACTATGAATCGACTTAAAATAAAAGAGTACTATAAACGTTTGATTTTTATTTTAAAACAAACGCCGCGAATATGCGTCTGAAAGCAGCGGTATCACTTGGAGAGTTAAAATTATTTTATTTCAATTCGAATAAGCCGTGAGACTGTGCTAGTATTAGGAGAAGAAACGATGGAGGAGAAGCGGCGTCAAGCATGGAGGCGAATGTAGAGCAATTTTAGTGAACTAACATGCTAAAAAGAACTTCATTAGAAACAATCGCTCTTTCGGCGACATCATGAACTCAAAAAATGACCAAGTATGTGAGCAAATAATCGCGAAGAAACATAGAATGAAACTGACAAGTAGCGGCCGTATTAGTAGAACCCCAAAAAACCTATGTACGACAGAAGACGAGGCTACTCCTCCAAAACGAAGAAAAACGGAAAAAACCATGCAAGACGAAATTGAATATTCGAGAAAGAAATTGAGAGACACACGGCGGCATAAGAATGATGATAATAAAAACCCAAACAAAAAGCCTTTCCCAGCACCTTCAATGTATGAAGATTACAAAACAGAGCCTTCCTCAAGCTCTGTTACTGAGAACTGCCCGTAACTAATTATTTAAGCAAATTACCATGAATAACAAAATACTTTCTGTACAAACAGCAATATTTACAAAAAGTATTTTACATATTTCCTTGTAGGGGAGAAGCAATACCGAATTCTAGCGTACTGGACTTTTTCAAGACAATAGAATAATCGCTGTCGGTTTTCCGGTCTTCTGCAAAAGAAACCTCAAACCCTTGCAATCCATCTTCATCAGAAAATTTACTTTACATCGTAACATCGTAACATATTTCATTAATATAATTTTCAACTCATTTGTATGTCCAGAACACTTGAAAGACAGCATGTTGAAATCAAAGAGGAACTAAAGGAAATAAGAGGGTTACTAACAGAACAGAGGAAAAGACTTTCTGCTGAACTTTCCATATCGGACACACTATTGGAGCCGTTAAAGGGTTCTCCATTACAAACTGTGGAATAGTTCAAACAGTTAGACGAAAAACCGAATGAGAAATCACGGAGGATTTCGGTAAATTTTTTGATAAATTATAACTTACTTCATAAGACCACAATATTGTTTTTGTTTAATACTCATAAAATATTTTCGTGAATTCAGACATTCTCTGTTAGACACATGAAATATTATAATCTTTCCAGAATAATAATGAAATTTTGTTGATTAATTACTCTCATGTCTGCTGATTTTATCTTTACAGTAACAGTATCTAAAAAACAGAGGCGGAGCGAGACTAAGAGAATTTCTTAGTATTTCATTAACGCTGACCATGACGGACAAGCTGCTTATGCAGTACACGTGGCTTGGTAGTAAGGCGCACGAAAAGTTTGCAGACAGTACAGTCTGCAAAGTAAAATATAGAATGTCTTTCTTCTTCAATTTGAATAATATATAATAAATATCTCCAACAGAATAGATTTTTGTTTTTAAGTGGCTGCCAAAAACTGTCCATGTTTTCCTGGTCCCCGGGAAACGAAATGTAGCAAAAGTTTCAATGGGTTCCCTGCCCTTACAACAGTGTTTGTTGTATGATTGAGAGTTTATTTACGTGAACCTTATTGCCAGTTGGCATTTAATTCAGAATCAGGGAATCAAGAAAAACCTTTCTTTCATTTCGTTACTGCGGTTGAACCAAATTACTTTTCACAAAATTCAATTCTTTTATCTCAAGTTTTGGACTAAATTAATAACTGAAATTTAATGAAATTGATTGGATTTAAAAATTTTGATTGCAATCTGTTGTAGTAACGAAATGCAGCAAAAGTTTCTCTTGGTTCCCTGCACTTAAAATAGTATTTGTTGCAAAATTAGGAGTTTATTTATGTAAACCTCGTTGGCAGTGGCCATTTAAATTAGAATCGGAGAATCGAGAGGAAAGTCTCTTTCATTTCGTTACTGCGGTTGAACCAAATTACTTTTCACAAAATTCAATTCTTTTATCTCAAGTGTTGGACTAAATTAATAACTGGAATTGAATGAAATTGATTGAGTTAAAATATTTTATTGCAATCTGCCGCAGTAGCAAAATGTAGCTAAAGTTTCCCTCGGTTTCCTGCACTTGAAACAGTATTTTTTGCATAGTTTGGAGTTTATTTATGTAAACCTCGTGGCCAGTTGGCATTTAAACTAGAATCAGGGAATTGAGAGTAAAACGTTTATTTCATTCCGTTACTGCGGTTGAAACAAATTACTTTCACGAAAATTAATTCTTTTATATCAAGTTTGGGACTAAATTGATAACTGGAATTGAATTAAATTGATTGGATTTGAAAAATTTCATTGCAATCTGTCGCAGTGACGAAATGTAGCAAAAGTTTTCCTCGGTTCGCTAAACTTGAAACAGTATTCGTTCCATAATTAAGTGTTTATTTATGGCTACCTCGTTGCCAGTTGGTATTCAAATTAGAGTCAGGGAATCGAGAAAAACCTCTCTTTTATTTCGTTACTGCGGTTGAACCAAATCACTTTTCACAAAATTTAATTCTGTTACTCAAGTTTTGGCCAAAATTAATAACTGAAATTTAATGAAATTAATTTATAAAATTTAATTGCAGTCTGTCGCAGTATCGGAATGTAACGAAAATGTTCCTCGGTTCGCTTAACTTAAAACAGTATCCGTTCTGTAATTAAGAGTTTATTTATGTGAACATCGTTGCCATTTGGCATCTAAGCAAGAATCAGGGAATCGAGAAAAACCTCTCTCTCATTTCGTTACTGCGGTTTAACCAAATTACTTTTCACAAAATTTAATTCTTTCATCTCAAGTTTTGGACTAAATTAATAACTGAAATTTAATGAAATTGATTGGATTAAAAAATTTTGATTGCAATCTGTTGTAGTAAGGAAATGCAGCAAAAGTTTCTCTTGGTTCGCTCAACTCAAAACAGTATTTGTTCTTTAATTAAGAGTTTATTGATGTAAACCTCGTTGCCAGTTGGCATCTGAACAAGCATCAGGGAATCGAGAGAAACCTCTCTTTCATTTCGTTACTGCGGTTGAAACAAAATTACTTTTAACAAACTTTAATTCTTTTATCTCAAGTTTTGTACTAAATTAATAATTGGAACTTATTGAAATTGATTGGATTAAACATTTCTGTTGCAAGCGGCCGCAGTCACGAAATTTATCAAAAGTCTCCCTTGTTTCCGTGCACTTAAAACAGTATTTGTTGCATAATTGAGGTAATCAAGATTCTATTTATGTAAACCTCGTTGCCAGTTGGCATCTAAACAAGAATCAGGGAATCGAGAGAAACCTCTCTCTCATTTTGTTACTGCGGTTGAACCAAATTACTCTTTGTAAAATTTAATTCTTTTATCTCAAGTTTTGGACTAAATTAATAACTGGAATTGAATGAAATTGATTGAATTGAAATTTTTATTGCAATCTGCCGCATTGACGAAATGTAGCAAAAGTTTCCCTCGGTTTCCTGCACTTAAAACAGTATTTGTTGCATAATTAAGAGTTTATTTATGTTATCCACGTTGCCAGTTGGCATCTAAACAAGAATCAGGCAATCGAGAGAAACATCTCTTTCATTTCGTTACTGCCGTTGAACCAGATTACTTTTCACAACATTTAATTCTTTTGTCTCAAGTTTTGGACTAAATTAATAACTGGAATTTAATGAAATTGATTGGTTAAAAAATTTATGTTGCAAGCGGCCGCAGTCACGAAATGTAGCAAAAGTTCCCGTCAGTTTACTCAACTTGAAACAGTATTCGTTCTATAATGAATCTCTTATTTATGTAATCCTCGTTGCCAGTTGGCATCTAAACAAAAATCAGGAAATCGAGAGAAACCTCTCTCTCATTTCATTACTGCGGTTCAAGCAAATTACTTTTCACAAACTTTAATTCTTTTATCTCAAGTTTTGGACTAAATTGATAACTGGAATTGGATGAAATTGATTGGATTGAAATTTCTGTTGCAATCTGTCGCATTGCCGAAATGTAGCAAAAGTTGCCCTCGGTTCGCTCAACTAGAAACAGTATTCGTTCTGTAATCAAGAGTTTATTTATGTAAACCACGTTGCCAGTTGACATTTAATTAAGAATCAGGGAATCCAGGAAATCCTCTCTCTCATTTCGTTAGTGCGGTTGAAAAAAGTAACTTTTCACAAAATTCAATTCTTTTATCTCAAGTTTGGTTTTAAATTAATATCTGAAATTGAACGAAATTGATTAGATTTAAAATTTTTTTTTGCAATCTGTCGCATTAACGGAATATTAGCAAAAGTTTCTCTCGGTTCGCTCAACTTGAAACAGTATGCGTTCTGTCATTAAGAGTTTATTTATGTAAACCTCGTTGCCAGTTGGCATCTAAACAAGAAACAGGAAATCGAGAGAAATCTCTCTCTCACTTCATTACTGCGGTGGAACCAAATTACTTTTCACAAAATTTAATTCTTTCATCTCAAGTTTTGGACTAATTTAGAAACTGGAATTGAATGAAATTGATAGGATTGAAATTTCAGTAGCAAGCTGCGGCATTCACAAAATGTAGCAAAAGTCTACCTTGGTTCCGTGCACTTAAAGCAGTATTTGTTGCATAATTCAGAGTTTATTTATGGTTACCTCGTTGCCAGTTGGTATTTAAATTAGAGTCAGGGAATCGAGAAAAACCTCTCTTTCATTTCGTTACTGCGGTTGAACCAAATCAATTTTCACAAAATTTAATTCTGTTATCTCAAGTTTTTGCCAAAATTAATAACTGAAATTTAATGAAATTAATTTATAACATTTTATTGCAGTCTGTCGCAGTATCGGAATGTAACGAAAATGTTCCTCGGTTCACTTAACTTAAAACAGTATCCGTTCTGTAATTAAGAGTTTATTTATGTAAACATCGTTGCCATTTGGCATCTAAGCAAGAATCAGGGAATCGAGAAAAACCTCTCTCTCATTTCGTTACTGCGGTCTAACCAAATTACTTTTCACAAAATTCAATTCTTTTATCTCAAGTTTTGTATTGAATTAATAACTGAAATCAGAACGAAATTGATTAGATATAAAAAAATTTATTGCAATCTGTCACATTAATGAAATAAGAGCAAAAGTTTCTCTCGGTTCGCTCAACTCAAAACAGTATTTGTTCTTTAATTAAGAGTTTATTTATGTAAACCTCGTTGCCAGTTGGCATCTGAACAAGCATCAGGGAATCGAGAGAAACCTCTCTTTCATTTCGTTACTGCGGTTGAAACAAAATTACTTTTAACAAACTTTAATTCTTTTATCTCAAGTTTTGTACTAAATTAATAATTGGAACTTATTGAAATTGATTGGATTAAACATTTCTGTTGCAAGCGGCCGCAGTCACGAAATTTATCAAAAGTCTCCCTTGTTTCCGTGCACTTAAAACAGTATTTGTTGCATAATTGAGGTAATCAAGATTCTATTTATGTAAACCTCGTTGCCAGTTGGCATCTAAACAAGAATCAGGGAATCGAGAGAAACCTCTCTCTCATTTTGTTACTGCGGTTGAACCAAATTACTCTTTGTAAAATTTAATTCTTTTATCTCAAGTTTTGGACTAAATTAATAACTGGAATTGAATGAAATTGATTGAATTGAAATTTTTATTGCAATCTGCCGCATTGACGAAATGTAGCAAAAGTTTCCCTCGGTTTCCTGCACTTAAAACAGTATTTGTTGCATAATTAAGAGTTTATTTATGTTATCCACGTTGCCAGTTGGCATCTAAACAAGAATCAGGCAATCGAGAGAAACATCTCTTTCATTTCGTTACTGCCGTTGAACCAGATTACTTTTCACAACATTTAATTCTTTTGTCTCAAGTTTTGGACTAAATTAATAACTGGAATTTAATGAAATTGATTGGTTAAAAAATTTATGTTGCAAGCGGCCGCAGTCACGAAATGTAGCAAAAGTTCCCGTCAGTTTACTCAACTTGAAACAGTATTCGTTCTATAATGAATCTCTTATTTATGTAATCCTCGTTGCCAGTTGGCATCTAAACAAAAATCAGGAAATCGAGAGAAACCTCTCTCTCATTTCATTACTGCGGTTCAAGCAAATTACTTTTCACAAACTTTAATTCTTTTATCTCAAGTTTTGGACTAAATTAATAACTGGAATTGGATGAAATTGATTGGATTGAAATTTCTATTGCAATCTGTCGCATTGCCGAAATGTAGCAAAAGTTTCCCTCGGTTCCCTGCACTTAAAACAGTATTTATTGCATAGTTAACAGTTTATTTATGTAATTCTCGTTGCGAGTTGCCATCTAAACAAGAATCAGGCAATCGAGAGAAACATTTATTTCATTTCGTCACTGCGGTTGAACCAAATTACTCTTCACAAAATTTAATTCTTTTTTTTTCAAGTTTTTGACTAAATTAATAACTGAAATAGATTGGATTTAAAAAATTGCATTGCAATCTGTCGCAGTAACGAAATGTAGCAAAAGTTGCACTCGGTTCGCTTAACTTCAAACAGTATTCGATCTGTAATCAAGAGTTTATTTTGTAAACCTCGTTTTTAGTTGGCATCTAAGCAAGAACCAGGAAATCGAGAGAAACCTCTCATTTCTTCCGTTACTGCGGTTGAACCAAGTTGCTTTCCACAAAACTCAATTCTTTTGTCTCAAGTTTTAGACTAAATTAATAACTGGAATTGAATGACATTGGTTGGAGTACCAATTTTTATTGCAATCTGGCACAGTCACAAAATGTTGCAAAAGTTTTGCTCGGTTCGCTGCACTCAAACCCGTATTTGTTGCATAATCAAGAGTTTATTTATGTATACCTCGTTGCCATTTGGCATTTAAATTAGAATCAGGGAATCAAGTGAAACATCTCTTTCATTTCGTTGCTGCGGTTGAACCAGATTACTCTTGACAAAATCTAATTATTTTTTCTCAAGTTTTTGACTAAATTAATAACTGGAATTGAACGAGATTGTTTGGATTAAAACTTTTTATTGCAATCTGTCGCAGTAACGAAATGTAGCAAAAGTTTCCCTCGGTTCCCTGCACTTAAAGCAGTATATGTTGCATGATTAAGAGTTTATTAATGTAAACCTCGTTGCGAGTCGGCATTTAAAATAAAATCAGAAAATCGAGATAAACCTCTCTTTCATTTCGTCACTGCGGTTGACCCAAATTACTTTTCACAAAATTTAATTCCTTCATCTCTAGTTTTGGACTGAATTAATAACTTAAATTGAATGAAATTGATTGGATTTAAAAAATTTCATTGCAATCTGTCGCTGTAACGAAATGTAGCAGAAGTTGCCCTCGGTTCGCTTAACTTCAAACAGTATTCGATCTGTAATCAAGAGTTTATTTATGTAAACCTCGTTTTTAGTTGGCATCCAAGCAAGAATCAGGGAATCGAGAGAAACCTCTTATTTCTTCCGTTACTGCGGTTGAGCCAAATTCCTTTTCACAAAACTCAATTCTTTTGTCTCAAGGTTTAGACAGAATTAATAACTGGAATTTAATGACATTGGTTGGTTTACCTATTTTTATTGCAATCTGTCACAGTCGCGAAATGTTGCAAAAGCTTTTCTTGGTTCGCTGCACTTAAACCCGTATTTCTTGCATAATTAGGAGTTTATTTATGTATACCTGGTTGCCAGTTGGCATTTAAATTAGAATCAGAAAATCAAGAGAAACCTCTCTTTCATTTCGTCACTGTGGTTGAAACAAATTACTTTTCACAAAATTGAATTCTTTCATCTCAAGTTTTGGACTAAATTAATAACTGAAATTTGATGAAATTGATTGGTTTTAAAATTTTTTATCGCAATCTGTCGCAGTAACGAAATAGTTATAGTTATATTTCGAAAATTCGTATCTGAAGTAATGCTTTATTTCGTTCATAAAAGATTCTATGTTAAAAGTATTAGAAGATTAGAGGGCTGGTATTTGAATAATAATAATCAAGGGAAATGAAAAATTAGATTCAAGGAAAAATCAGGAAATTTTGAAAATGAAGTTTTCGGCCACGTTGCCTTAATCTACTAGTAATAAGTAGCAAAACATTTCGGGAAACGAAGAATTATGTTACATTAAAAGGGGGCGGGGGGTACACATATTTTATTAAGGTTAGTTACAGGGGGTGAGAGAGGTTCTTAGGGAGTGCTGGAATTATTTCTAAACCAAATCACCAAAATATGCCAATTTAACTATAAACAAAGAAGTGTAAAATTACAAAAAAGAATATAAAATTCACTGGTCGAGGGAATTTTAAAGAGCTGCCGTAAAATCACATCGTCCATTAGTGTAAATTTAAGTATTTCGGTAAATTTACATTGATGGACGATGTTATTTTATGAATCTTACGTAATTTTCAGCAGATTTTGTTTTAGAGTGCAATGCCTGAAGTTAGAGGTTAGGAACTGAGGTTATAGGAATATGGAATCTGCAGAGGCGTACAAGGAACCGAGGATACAAAGATATTATAAACCTAGATCAAAGATATAATATCTTTGACACTTTTTAAGGCTCACTGATGGTAACTTAACTCGGACAAGACCCATTCAAATTGAAAATGAATTAACAATGAAAACATTTTTACATTTATAAGCAACGAAAAATATCCACGCTTTGCAACAAATGGTTATTTTGATAAATACCAAAGGTAATAGTCCATGAATAACTTATTTTACTGTTTCATATATTTCCTTACAAAATATATTCTAACAATTCTAAATTTAATTCTTATAATCTAGTATTCTTTTATACGTTATAATTTTTTTCACTCTACAATATTATATTTTCATTTAAACTAATGAAACTTTCGGTACAATATCTATATATAGTACTTTAATATGCTACAGTATTTATTTTTTTATAGACTGCAATTTCTATAGACTTTTTTAGACTATTCGTCTAATGAATTTTCCGTATGTATTTTAAAATTTTTGAATTATTGTATATCCTAAACATTTTATAAAAACAGAACTATAATTCCAATCAGTAGAAATACATATAATGTAATTATTATCTTATCGTTGATTAAAATTTTTTTAATTCGATAATTAATTGAAATAATTAAAAATTGAACCTACAATCCTTCAAAATATGAGTCTAAATAGTGGAATAATTTGAAAATCTATATTTTGGAAACTGAAGAATTTATAATTATAACTCTTTGAAATTTGAAAATTTGCAAATGAAAATGATAAATTTTTTAATTTTTACAACTGAAAATTCTGCAATTTTCATGATTCGCACAATTGAAATTTCATGAATTTGGAAGATTGTAATTGAAAACTCTTGACTTCCGATTTATAAAATTGTAAT
This sequence comes from Andricus grossulariae, assembly GCA_011634705.1. Classification (NCBI taxonomy): domain Eukaryota; kingdom Metazoa; phylum Arthropoda; class Insecta; order Hymenoptera; family Cynipidae; genus Andricus; species Andricus grossulariae. The sequence continues at coordinate 25,458,093 of JAABKJ010007545.1, read as the reverse complement.
CATTTAAGAATTCTTAATTATACACCTTTGAAAATTAAAGAGTTTTCAATTGAAAATCTTCAAACTTAAGGAGTTTTAAATTACAAATCGTTAAAATTGTAGAATTATTCATTGTAAGTCCTCAAAATAAAACTATTCCAAGAAAATGTTTCAAATTATATACCTTTAAAGTATAATTCTTGAAAATTGAATAATTTGTAATTTCAAATTTTTAATAATCAATAATTTTCAATTGCAACTCTTTAAAATTGCTGAGCTTTGAATCGCAAATCTTTCGAAATTTAAGATATTTAATCTGCAAATCGTTAAGATTGAAGATTGAATTATAAATCTTCAAAATTGTAGAACTTTGAATTTCAAATCTTTAAAATTGAAGAATTTTTAATTTTTGAAATGTACAATTGGAAAATTATGCAAGTTTTAAATGTTACAACTAAAAATGTTCTCATTTTAATGATTTACATTCCAAATTACATTAATTTGGAAGATTGATCTTGAATATCACGACACTTTATGAATCGTTATTCATACATCTTTCAAAATTAAAGAGTTTCTAATTGTAAACATTTAAAATTGAAGAATTTTTAATTGTAAATTGTTAAAATTAAAGAATTTTGCATCGTAAGTCTTCAAAATTGAACTATTTCAAAAAAATGTTCCAAATTACATACCTTTAAAATGTAATTCTTGAAAATTGAATAATTTCCCATTCCAAATTTTCAACATTCAAGAATTGTTAATTATAACTCTTCAAAATAGCATAACTTTTAATTGCTAATCTTTCAAAATTGAAGAGTATTTATGTGTTTGCAGTCGTTTATTCGAATTTTTTATACAAATTTAGACAAGCTTGGGACATTGGATTTTTCGAAATAGAAAAACACTTAACACTACATAAAACCGGCTTGATTTTCTTGGATTATTACAATTGTTAAGATCAAAATAACATCTTTTTTTTTTGTTAAAAAAAGGATTCAAAAGTCAAGACGAATATTCAAAATTCGACTTGTTCGAATATTCGAAAAAATCGAATTTCAAAGATTCGACACCTACTTTTGGATTCATTTTTTGATAAAAAAAGAAGTTATTTTGATTTAAAAAATTATAATAGCTTAAGATTAAAATTTTTTTCTATTTCGAAAAATCCAAATTTCCAAGCGTGTCTAAATTTGTATCAAAAAATCCAATGAATTAACATTTGTAAACATTTTTTTTTGCTGAAATGAAAATATCATATACGAAAACTGAAGATCAAGTTCGTTAGCCAGCTATTTTGGATAAAAATGTAAAAAGTTACAGCATTTTCAAAATTGTCGAGACAATTTTTTTTTAAGATTTACAAATTCTATGTACAGCTCTTCATGGCACTTGGAAAGTGGAAAAATTTATCTTCACACCTGTTGTCGATAAAAAGAAAATTACCAGAGTTATAGCATTTTAAAAATTGAAAAAAAACGAAAATGAAAATTTGAAGCTAAAAAACGCACGATATGACAAAAAGTCTAGAAAAAAGCGTCACTTTTTGGAAGCCCTACAAGATTATCAGAACAACTTTCAATATTTTTTTGAAAAATCGAAAATTCAAATTTTGAACGCACCAAACATAGTGAAAAATGAAAAATTTAATTTTGCTGTCAAACTGTGCAACTTGCGATAAAAGATGAGGAGAGAAAAATTGTGCACCCAAAAAATATCTACAAATTTGTTATTAATTACTGTTTGATAGGACGCGTAGTTTTTGCTTTATTCGTAAAAAAACAATATTAAAAATAAAAAAAATTAAATTTGTGGATAAACGACACAAGATAGGAAACAAATAAATAGATAAAAGTTATTGAACCAAAAAAAGCTACAAATTTGTTATTAATTCAAAATGTTATTAAAAATTTGGTAAATTGTTAATTTATGATTCATGCCTTCTCTGTCCCTTCGACGAACCACTTCAAAAAAAAGCGTTGTAACTCTACCTCCTGGGTGTCGTGGAAATGGGTTAATTTTGCTGTGAATTTTTAAGCTTGATTTGTCGAAATGAATTGGCTCAGTTAAAAATTATTCCTTCTGGAATTATATAATCTGAAACTCTTTTCAGAATTAAAAAAATATATTTATAGGTCGACTAATGTTAATTTTCTTTGCAAAATTTTGCTTACATCTTATTTTTTCCAGTTTTTTCACTATAGTATAATTTAGGTTTGTATCTTGGGGCGAAAAAATCCCTTCTATAGTTTGACAAACATTCTAAATCAATATTTTGCACAGAAAATTACCTCGCGTAACCTTATATTATTATTTTATAAATATGAAAAAATAAGATTTCAATGTTTTATATTAAACGTACAATCCATGAGTGATAAAATGAAATTAGAAACAATAATAGAGTCAATTCATCCAGAAACAAGCACTTTGTACAAAATTGACCTTGAGGGAACACTAAATATATATTGTTTAAATTTTGACAAAAATCAGGTGTTATTTTCTCTCACCAAAATAAATAATTTGTGAAGATGCCAAATTATTGAGAAATAAATAAAACTTGAAAAAGCACCCTTTTAAAGAGTAAAACATTTATTCAGTTCTTTCAAGCAATCTTAATTTTCAATAGTCCTGCTTTCAAATTTATCTGAAGTTATACGATTTAAGTCGTTCTAAAATAATGAGTCAAGTATTAAAAGACGTTCATTTCTAATCCTGTATCTTTAACAACTTTCAATATGATAATTTGAAATGTTTCAATCTAAAATTATTGAACACTTTCAATTTAAAATTCTTGCATATGAATTTAAATTGCTTTAAATTTCAAATTATTTAAAAGACTGAATAGAACAAAATAAAAGTGTCTGAACTATTAAGGCTTGAAATATTTTCGAAATTGAGATTATCCCTTTGAAGAACATCATAACATGAAAAAAACACTTTTCTTTTTGAATTTTGAAGTGTAAACGTGCATTTTTTATTTTCTGACCTTGTGCGAAAAAAATATGTATCAGTTTCTTCAGTAAATTTCCCATTTTTTCAGTTGTCTAGAAGGCTAAATAGCTCTTTCCTTTCTCACGAAATCAGAACAAAAATAATAAAAACAGATTTTATAATTTTGCTTTTTTTGACTTCTTTCTACTCTCAAACAGTCATTACATGGACGAAAATTGTTTCTTATACACAAAAAGTGTTTTATAAAGTTTAAAAAAAAGTTTAACGGAAAGCATTTTATTTACCTTCGTGAGGCATTAACACCACTGAATAGAAAGATTTATGCTATTGTTCTCGGTCTTCGTAGAGAGAAAAAAATCAAATACTTGTGGATTGCTGGCGGAAAACTTTTTTTGCCGTGAGGAGAATAGTTCGCCTAGAATACATCTGTCGAGCATCCAATCTGTTGAAGGACTACAATAGCAGCTACTCTCCAAGTCCATTATGTGTTTGATTATTTTTTCTAGTCTTTTATTAGCACTACTCTATCGTTTATGCTACTTCCACATAGGTAAATATTTGTCATATTTTATGTATTGCTGCATGCTGGCTATTCTATATACTGTGCCTTCTGAAGTCAAATATCAACGATTTTATATTTTTTACTGCGCTATTTCAGCCTTGCATTGCCTCTACAAATTTACCTTTCTTATACTTTTTTTATACATCACGATCTTTATGATGCCTCTTGCTTCTATAAATTTAAATTCATTATGTGCCTTATTCCTTGCTTTTAAATGTAATCAAGTGAACTGGATTTTGTTGGTTATTACTCACTGTTACGTTAGCTTCATAGAAAGGTATTTTCAAGTGTTTTATGAATTTCAGACACTTCTATATTTAACTATACTTGAACTTTACCTATCACTCTCACAATGGAAACATTAAATATTGGCAACGTTAACGCTCAGTCGTTGCCTGCCTTGAATTTAAACATCACTTTATGTCCTGTTCCTATTATATCATAGCCGTGTCTGAGACCTGGCTCACGCCAAACATTCCTTCGAGCCTCGTGGCACTTGATCATTACACACTTTTCCGCAGAGATAGAGATGGGAGAAGAGGGAGTGGGTCCTCTGGCCAATTACCCTACTGCTGAGTACCTTTTTATCCAGGTATCACAATCTTAATGCTACCAACAATTCAACTCACAATTTAAAATCAGTAGTGTTCTCTGCCGGATTATCTATAGTACCCCATGATACCATCCACCACACTCATCATTCTAGTACATGGATTGACCTAATAATTGTTGACGATTTAGACAAGGTGATTTCTTCTACTCAACACTCAATCTCATTCCTCTCAAACCATGATCTTATCAGCATCCAATACCAGTTCTCCTTTAATCCCTCCTCTAGTGTAGCTCCTCTGTCCATACGCAATCTTAAGAATATAAATGAAACTGAATTTCTTGAGCACCTCTCTGCTTATGACTTGAAAAGCATTTATACTGAGAAGGATATAAATAGAAAGGTGATTTGTCTAACTACATTTTTATCTTCTGCCTTTGACAAATTTGCGCCTCTTCATATCCTTATAGCAAATAAGAAGTCCACTCCTTGGATCACTTCTTATATCAAAGACTTAATAAAAAAAGGGATTCATACAATCAATATAATTACAATTCTATCAAAACCAGGAATAAAAATGAAAACATCTGGCTTCTATTAAGACGACTTGAACTTATTCCTTCTAAACACTTGGCTCCTGATAACAATTTTTCACCTGCAGACCTGTTAACAGCTTTTACTACAAAATCTACACCCCTTGCAAACAGCACTCTTTCCCCGTCCTCAGTTTCCTCTACTTTTGATGATACTAAATTATTATTTTCTGGCATATCGCAAGAAACCCTAATTAAAGAACTCTTCGAGGTAAAACCAAATGCTCAAGGATCTGATGGTATTTCAATTAAAATGATTCGCCTTGCTTTACCAGTCATTGGCCCTCTTCTCTTGCACATCTATAATGCATCTCTGTAGGTGGGAATTGTTTTTATTGTTCTAAGTTTTGAAAATATTGTATAAGAGGAATTCGGAAGGAATGAGTAGTCGGATTCTTAGAAATGAAAATGCAGCAATCTTCGCGGATTAACAACATTCAACAACAACTTGTCTAGGCATAAAAACCCTCACGGTTTGAGGGAAAAGCCGGGGCAAGCTAAGGAGGCACAACACATTTATTCAAAAGCAATCTAATACACAAAATTAACAGAGAGTACAATTCCACTTAAACATATCATATACTTCGTTGTGAACTTAATCCTAAGAGAGATCTCTCTTACCTTATCCTCAAAGTCACAGACCTCGCAAGCATAACCCAAATGAATGGTACATCTCAGGCAACACCTTGCCACTCCCGAGGAGTCAATCCTCGTCACTCTCAACCACTCAACAGAAAATCACTGGGTCAACAAATTAAGAGCAGATCACTTGGTATATATATATATATATATATATATATATATATATGCATATGTATGTACCGAAGATATTAGTATTTTAACTCAATTCACAGTAAATCCAAAAATATCAAAAGAAGAAACGTATCAACCCATTTTCACGATTCTAGCAACCGACGGCCCGTTGTCCTTTTTTCCAAGATCCCCCGAAAAAGGAATTCATAAGAGTAATTCATCATGTTCCTAACCACTAATTTGACTCATTTTTCATGACCATCAATATTATACTCTTTCATAAAGGGAGTAAGACAATTTCAAATTCTAATTTATTACTGTCCGCGCTGGCATAGCCTAATTTATTTGATAAAGGGGGAAAAGTGACATTTGTGGACCAAAAAAGTTACCGACAGTGAACAATTTCTGACTCAAAAAGTGACCTATTCACATTAATAATGGGACTAACGTTTGTTTAAATTAAACATAATTTAAGTGCATTAAAAAAAAAACCAGAAATTGATAAAATTCCAATACTCCAATCAAATTTGTGTGAATTTAGAAGAATTTAAGAAAAATGAAAAGAATTCGATAAAGATTCATAAAAATTCAAGCTGAATTTTTGAGAAGGGTACGGGTCCATATTTTGGTGGTAAAAATTCAATTTAAATTACTTTTGTTTAAAAATTTCACTATTTTTAGAAAATTCGTATTTTCGGTTAAAATATTGATCACTCTTTGTACAAAACAACTTTTTTGGTTAAATATGTGACTCTATTGTTGAAATTAATCTTCGTTTGAAGATTATACTAATTTGTTCAAGAATTCGCCTTTCTTGGTTGCGTTCAACGTTGTTTCAATTAAAAATTAAAATATATTCGGCCAAAATATTTAGTATTACATTATTCGTTAAAAATGCATCTTTTTCTGTTGAAAACTCGATTTTTTGATTGAACGTTGAACCGCTTTGTTGAAAAATCTTTTTTTTTGTGAAAAATGCATTATATTAGTCGACATTTCATTTCTTTGGTTGAAAGCTTAACAACTTTGTAGTAAACTCTTTTTTTATGGTTGAAAGTTAATTTTTTTTACTAAAAATTTAACTATTTGATTGTTGGTAAATAATTCAACTACTTGGGATAAAATTGAACCAATTTCTTGAAAATGTATTTTTTTGTTATCAATGGCTCATCTTCTAGGTTGAAAATTTAACTATTTTCATGAAAAATCGACAAATTTTCTACAAAATAATTTTTATAAGAAGAAGTGAATTAAAAAACAATGAATTTTAAAAAATGTAGTTCAACTTCAAATCAAATAGTTAAATTTTCAACCAAAAAGATGATTCTTCCACCATGAGAATAAATGTTCTACCAGAAAGACGAATTTTCAACAGAACTAATTTTAAATTAAGTAGTTGAATTTTTTACCAAAGTAGTTTCATTTTCAGTCAAAAGTATACATTTTCAGCCAAAAAGTTCATTTTCAACCAAAAGGTTTAACTTTATATAAAAATGTTGGATTTTCATACCAAAAAAGGACAATTTTGTACTAAATACAGCACCTCCCTATATAATTATTGGCTTTTGGCAATATTCATGATTTTTCACTGGTTCTCGAATAACCGTGAAAAATATCGTGACGTGCGCAGGGCGAAAAATTGTTTTTTGAAATCTGTTCTTGCGGCAGGTGTAAAGTCAATTTTTGAGAAAATGAATTAAAATAAAATTCAAATAAATATCAGAATAGCTACATCGTCTTTCCTGCAATTTTAATTTTCATTAATCTGTCAACTTGTTTAATTTTGAATGTTTATAGTTTAAAACCATGAAACTTTGAATCATACAGAATTTTAAATTCTTGAATTCTAAAGATTCGAAATTCAAAATCCTAAAAGTTTGAAGACTTACAATTGAAAATTCTTAAACTTTGCAATTCATTTCATTTTCAAGACTTAAATTTTATTTACATGAACATTTGAAACTTTTTGTAAATCATTCAATTTGTCGAGAATTCACTTCCTTTCGTTAAAAATTAATTCACTTTATAGAAAACTCGGTTTAATATTCATTTCTGGTTGAAGGATTATCATTTTAGTTGGAAATTATTCAATTTTCCATATTTTTTCCAAAAGTCGGTTGAAGATATCATTGATAGACATTTTGACAGGGTTATGATTAGTGCTTAATATTTGTAGTGTATGAGGCTTTTGATAATTTTTGACATTTTTGAACAAGAATAGGTGCAAAACACTTGGTCGCCCTATGTTTGGATAATGAGTTGGAATTTCAGGCGCAGCAATTACTATTTGCATTCTTAAGCATATACCAATTCATTGATTCCCTTTTAAGTTATTAGTTTAACGATTCCATGCAGAGCTTCTTGCATTTAAGTCACCCATTGCTATGACTTTATTATTTAAACGAAATATTTTATTCAAGTCACTCTTCCATATTTGTGCATTTAGCGGTAAGTATTATTGTATCAAATAATTAAGCCATTATCAGTCTCCATATTTATAGCTACAGCTTTTGTTTTTCCGAGAGAGGAGAAATTAATTGTATTATGTCTAATACTTTTTATAAGATCAAAGCAACCCCGCCACCTTGACTATTTTTATCCTCTCTATTCACAGAGTAACCTGAAACTTTCATTTTGTAACTCGCATCAAGTTTAGTTTTCCAAATCTCGATTAAATCAAATCTAAATTGATTAATTTGAGAACGCAAGTCACCAATTTTATATTTAATGGATTTTGCATTCCAAGTAACAATATACAAATTATTATGCATACGTCTCATTCTTCCAAAATCTCTAATACACCTTCAATCAAGATTGTTAATTTGCTAAAGCAATCTTCAGCTTCTCTGAGATTCAAAAACGTGGATTTAACAGTATTTAATAAATCATTTGAATTATTTTGATCATTTACATAATTATTTTTGCCTTTTATTGCTGAACTGTACAATCGCTTATCAGCACTATCCGCTGCAGACGGTGTTTGGTTATTATTTTACTTTACTGGTGTTGGTTTGTTTGTTGACATTTTGAGATTATTTAGAAATCGACTCGGTATGACTCTTCTTTTTATTCCTCTGCTGGTTCCGACTTTAGTAAATACTTCACATTTGCTACAGCTTGAAGTATGCTTTCCTCGACAGCTTGCACATTTAATATCAGCTACAGAATTCTTATCACAGTTTTTGGCTGAATGCTCGCCAGCACATTTAACGCACAAAGTGGCACAATCTCCGTTCTTTAACAATGTTTTTAATTATTGTTTCTGGCTTGAAAACTATAATAAAGATTGGTATCTTTTTTCGCATTTCATTCCATCGTTATTTTCAATAATCGTAACTTGCTTGACATTCAACATTTCTAGTTTCTTATTTTGTAAATCACTTTTAATTCCATTTGTAGTAATATTGTTTGAGAGACCTTTGACAACCATTTTCACTATTTTTTTTTCATTGGTAGTGTATATGCATGGTATTTAAGTTTTGATTTCGTAATCTCATCCTTTAATTTTGCGTAGTCATCAATACCTTTGGTGTAAATAATTTAGCGATTAGACTTATGTTTGACTTATGTTTGATTATCTTCAAAAAGTCAGAAATACAGAGGTTTTAGTGCCACTTATGCAAACCTTGTAGATAAACTCCGACAGTGTTTTAAATGTTAATACATTAAAAAAATGTCGTTACTAAATATTTTGTTTGAATATGGCTAATGAAATGTAAATATCTCAGAAGAACAAGAGCTACGAGATAATGCTTGATGGATATATTTATACAATGAATCGCTTGGACCAATATATTAGTCAGTGTTTCCTCTAATTAGACGAAATGAGGGTCGTTTATACTCTAGCATTTACCTTATCAATCATCCTCAATTCTATTGGTAAATATAATGGAACAATTCAAATGATTTGAAAAATATTTTCAAGCTTTCCGCAAATAACAATTTGAACAAAGATACATGCATTCTATCCCAATTTGCATAAATCCTGAAATATAAAAATGGATGCAACTCTGTTCAATCTTCCATTTGATATCAATATGATCCAGTTTAATAATAAAAAAAATGCACAAACCCAACATCACACCAAAAATCGTCCCATTATTTAAAAAATGTAAAATGTCAAAAGATATTATTGACTTGGGTGAATTTCAAGAGTCAATTTTTAATTGCCGTATCTCTGAGCAAAAATAATTATTCAGACTGAAATGGGTTATCAAATACTTTGTTGACACACATGTGCACACGCAGTGAACTACATTTATATAATTAACAAACAGATTGTGAGACCGTATTTGCGATTTATCAAATCATATTTATTGGACTTTGTTACAACCTATTGACCCTGAAAAACGACTTGTTTCATGAAATAGCTAGAACAGAAAGATGGTGAAACTCTGGTCTATTACACTAAGTGTCTATTATTACACGATCCGCTAGCAGTTCATCAAATGTGTTTCCATTTTATGAAATGTCTAATTACACTATGCGGGCACGACATATAAACTCGCCTCGGAATATTGCTACGAGGGTTTCATGAAATATCAAAGTACTTTAAAAAAATTGTAATCCCCTTTTTCTTGTTGCAGAGATAACTTTACAGTTTGATTGTCTACCTAATGGAGAACCTATTCCTGGAGTTCCGCATAATAGAAATTCTTCTTCTGAAAGGAATAATTCACCTGAGAGGTACCTTCCTCCTGCCGCACCTTTTCTTCGTGAGAGGTCTAGGTCTCCTCTTGCAGAGCCTTTTCTCCGTATCAGGTCTACGTCTCCTCTTGCCAGGACCATGGTCTCTCCTACAAACCTTCCTTCTGCAGACGGATTGGGATGTGGACTTGACCAACTGGGGTTTATTCGGCTTATTCCCTACGCGAATCGAGACCGAATATTTGAACTCCGAAGATACACCTTTCCTGCAAATAAACCACTGGAAATAAGAAAGGGATATAATCATTATGAGCCTGCGCCAACTCAAGAACAGATTGTGGTATCAACATCCGATGGTGACGCCTTTGCTATATTGGAGACTCATGATGTTCTTGCTGGAATCTATACACATAATAATATCAATCGCTATAAAAGACGGGCGAAAGTAAATATGGCAAGCGGCGCTGTTTCATTATTGACTAAAGAAGAAATCGCTCAAACTCCAGTAGGTTCCCGCCGCAAAATCTCAGCATGGTTTTCAGTGCGCAACATAAGCCTTGATCATCTCAACCGTTAATTAACAAAAAAATGTAAAACTATAATAAAATGTTTGAGATCTAAAGTCAGATCAAAATATGTCATGATTTATCGTGGATTTAATCTTGCATCCGTGTCTCAGTCAATCTTTCACATGATATATATGTTAGGCTCACAACCCGAAAATAGCCAATGGGTATTCAAGCCGCTCGCACCTAAGAGTGGTGATTTCTAAATACCCAGAATTAGGTGTGAGCGCTTTTAGATACACCAAACTGGGTGTGGACATTCTCAACTGCACCCAATTAGGTCTGGCAAAAATGAAATGTCCCGAATCTGTTTTAGTTGGCTTTAGATACAGAGAACGCATTTTGTAAAAAATAAAACTTCCTTTTTTTGATAAAAAACTAGCTTTTTTATTGAGGCTCATCCTGAAACACAGAATCATCGTCAAAGTGAAAGTGAAAAAAAACAGGCATCGTATATTAGACAACCAATGTAAAAAAAATATAAGGACTATTGAATACTATTATGTAGATTTAAAAATTTGGCAGAAAAATTCTGAACTTTCGAAACGATTTTGAAAGGAATTACCTTCAACAATTCTAAAAAAAGTATGTAAACGTGTTTTACTGTCACTTTTAGACTTAAAATACGAATGATTAATTTTTTATTACAATTATAACCTGGATTAAATTCAGTATTTCTCAGAAGAAAATTCTAATCTGTTAACAACACAAAGATGATTTTTAAAACATTGTAAAAATTCTTCAGCAGTATGACATTTGATTAGCAAATTGCAAAAATGTTTTTAATATATATGAGTTTAAAAAGAGTACATCAAGGTAGAAAAATATTAAAATTCGATAGTCGAAAATCGGTGTTTACCAGTATATCTGGTTGAGTTCACCAGAACATATCTAAGTTTAAGAGAATATTTGGTTATGATAAGCAGAATGTTTTATTTCCAAGCTAGCAAAAAAAAACCATCTGATAAAAATAATCTGGTTGATCTTGCCAGAAATTCTAGTGAAATTTAACAGAAAAACTAATTAAAACAACCAGAATATCGTCAACCAGAAAGTTATGACTGTTTTGAACACCATTAATAGTTAGGTCATATTTAACATTCTATTGTGGTTGTTTTAGTCAGAATTTATTTTAAGTGCATTCTCAAGTTAGTATCAACCAATTTCAGTGTAACAAGAACAACATTTTATAATGAATTTGGGATGAAAACTGGTATTTTAGAGACATTATAATACAGTCTTGAGTTTTTTACGGTTAGACTTTAAAACCTCTTTACATCTAAAGTCAATCTTCGTTCTTCTTCAGGTTCAGATTCTGGAGGAGGCAGGGAATTATCTATTATACTTGAAAGCGATATTAAATTGATAGAAGAAGTAAATGCCAACAAGGAAATGTTAAGTACAGTTCCTAATGTGCCACAATTTGCGTAGAAATAAATGGATGCAAATATTACACAACTGATGTCATGTCAGCTTTAAAAAATCTCAATTCGTAAAAAAAAACGAATAGATAGTCATATAACTAATATTTATCACAATTTTAAACGCATAGGTACCTTTATCCGCAACTTGAGGACGCGTGCTGTGCGTTTCTCAGAGGCTCTTTGGTCTGATTCCAGAGGAATCAAAACCCATCTCACGGTTGTGAGACGTGGCCATGAATGGGATTTACCGCGGTCCTACTGGGAGCCGATGTCATTTTTTAGATGACAGTTGCTCCCAGTGGGACCCTGCGGTGGTTGTTAACCTTTAGTTTTTGATTATATATATATATTATTCATATATATTCACATATATTATATTCGTATTCGAACTGCAGGCTTATCCTTGCAGGCGGGGCTCTACAAGGATAAACGAACTCCATTCCCTAACTGCATGCGGGAACAACAATGATAACACCAAACATAATTTTAGTAAGTCCGGTTCAAAACAATCGAACGCGCAGGGCTCCTGACAATGGGCCAGACAAAAATGCCGAATACCCTAGAGTTGACGGAGCTAATCAAGACGGAGTCAATGCGATGGACAGGCAGAATCTCAATACTTTTAAGTGGACGGATCGACTCAAGTACGACCTGCTGGAGTGCCAAAATACCAGTATGAACAGTAAACAAGACGGTACATGGCACGACTGCATGATCAAGCCGGCAACAGAGAAGGGAAGGCGTCACTGAAATCAACTGCGGGCAGGCATCCAATAGAGGAAGAGTGATGCCAAAGATTTTTCCGAAGAGTCCGACCTGCGGACTATCAATTGCAGTATGTATAATGCAGCGAGAGCTTTGACGGATACAAACCGTAAAACAAACCCAACGGCTGATCATAAGACCAACAGACGAATACATGACCTCAACATAAAGATAGGCTGGAAGACGGTATGCGTCTTGCATCCAGTGTATGATTGCATATTGTTGACAGAATACAGATACTATCTGAATCTAGGAGAATTCTAGACCAGAGGGAGAGGCGGGTCAGAAAAAATGAATAGTTTTTCTCTGACCGGTCTCGACCACCCACCCAAACCAGAGCGCTATACGATACCTTGCCGCTCGTGAGACCTATACATACTTATACGTGCCACAAAGCCACATCCACGACGCAACATCGCTTAGGAATGCTCTCCGATGTAAATACAAACGTCTTATCTGACAAACTTGGTCCTCCGAACTGTCGGCGAGAAACAAAGTGTCTGCAAAGAACATGCTTTCACCTTAAGTCGTCTGTTCCGCGACTTTGCATCTAACGTCGTCAAGCTCGTCACGGAATACTTAATCTTAAAAGTCTTCATAATAGAATTATCCTGGATACAGCATATATGGCCGCAAATGGACAAGTCGTCTTTTTAGAATAGTCAAAGAACTTTACTTCAATATCAGGGGTGAGAAAAATGTAGAAAAACTTCCGTGAACAACTATTTGACAAGAGGATGCACGGCATCTTCCATAGAAATGTAAAGGATCAGTTGACGTCGCTTTCCTCAAATCGCCCGGATTCAAGCCGAAAATAAAGGGTTTCATTTCTTCGTGTCCGGAAAGTGTCATTTAGACTTTAGCATAGTAATAGTTTATTTGTTATAAGACATACGTCTATACAGAGATATTACAGCAGAATTCCTTATATCTAAATTTATCTGAGTTCTCTTTTATCTAGTGCTATGAACATTATTTTCATCCATTCTATCATATATATTTTTTTCGCTCCTCTCCATGTAATGGACATGCAACTAGTAAGTGGTAACTGTGTTTTGGCGTTCAAAGATCACAGCCCATGCAAATCTTTGAGTTGTTCAATGTACTCTTATGATCTTTGATAGAATTTTTTGTCTGATAGCTATTTACTACTCGAATCTGAGCAAAAAATCTCATGTAAGTAATCAGGGCTGTTGAGAGTAAGTACTTTTGAGTACCTTCACAGAGCGATAGAGATGCTAAGATTTGAAGTGACTGTGAGCTTTCAAGTCTACGTAGATCTTCGGAGCATAAGTATGATTTACAAGAGTAGATCAGACGCCTTTTATTAGTTTGAAGAGATATTAAAGATAAGGAATCTCAAACTGCTCTTTCGCCAAAAGCTTCGAATAAACTTTGAACTTGCAACAACCAGTATGTTTTCTATCATATTTAAAGTCATTTTAAAAACGTTCGTTGCTAGTTTAAATGAGCCAGTCTATAGTCTTAGCGCATAAACAGATGTATTTTGAGGTGCACGTAATATCTTTTTGTGAAACGCAGTCTGTATTCTTTCTATTTCATCTAGGTATCTAAGACTCCATACATGCTCTCTATATAATAATATCATCGATACGAAGCTTTTATGGAGTTCTTTTTATTGGAAGCCACGAGTTTAATTTCAATATATTTACTAGTGAGATGGAGGCACCCTGAGCAAGATTTTGCCTTACTGATTGAAGGTTTAGTTGCTCTTGCAAATATTGCTGACTCCAAAAAGGGGATCTCAAAATAAGTATAGCTACTGACAATTTCAATGTTCTCCTCTCCATAGAGGGAGTGTCCATACTTTCTTTTGTGCCCGTGACCACCTTTCTGGAATACTATAACCTTTGTTATTCTCACATTTACAATAAGGTCATTCAGTTCACAGTATTTTAATAAACATCTTAGTATTTTTTTCATTTGTATAGAGGTATTTGCTAGGAAAGCGAGGTCATCTACATAAGCTAGTACAAGATAGAAAAAACGTTATGTGAGACAGACGAGAAAGCACTCCAAAAATCCAAAAAAAGCACAAACAACTTGCCTCTGTTTTGTTCAAGACAAAGTTGAATCATGGCATTGACAGTAAAGATGTTATCTAAGCAGCTTCAATTTTTTTGAAATACAGTTTGAAATTCGGGTAGAAGATGCGAATTTTCTGCCCATTTAGTAAGTCGCTCTATTAGGATCAGAGTAAAAACCTTCGTAATGCAATTCACTAACGCAATTGGCCGGTAATTAATCCGAATCAAATCAAGGCTTTGACAGGCCTGTTTTTTCATTAGGGAGACTCATGATACCTAGTTTTTTTGGCATTTTCGGTAATAGTTTAAGCCAAATTTAGTTACGCTATACAAAGAAAAGAAAGTGAAATACGAAGATATCCAGCGTTCTTGTCCAGGTTGTCGAAGATTTGTATCAAAAAAGAAAATTGCAGTATTATATGAAGCTTTTAGCATTAAAAAGTTATATCTCAACGGAAAATTAATTGATATGAATTGGTATAAAAAAATCTCATATGCACTATTGATGTGAAAAAAAATTTGAGTAAATTAGGAAGAATTTAAGTTAATTAGTCAGTTAGCGTACGGGGAAAATTTGGCTGGGGTACAGGGTAAGGTCGGGTAGAATACGCGGTAAAGTTTTCTAGGGTACGGGGTAAAATCGGTTTGGGTACCATGTAAATTCGGGTAGGGTACGTGGTGAATTCAGATAGGGTACCGGGTATAGTCGGGTTCGGTACGGGGTTAAGTCGGATATGGTACAGAGTAATGTCGGCTAGGTTACGGAATAAAGTTCTCCATGGCTAGAAAGTTGTTTTATGAAAACAGTTTGATTTATAGACTATCCGCTAGCAGTTTATGAACCACCTAGCCATTTGATGAAATCTCTAATTTCACTATGTGATTATGACATATAAACTCGCTTCAGAATATTGCAAAATGGGCTTCATGGAATACCAACGTACTTTGAAGAAATTGATATCCCCTCTTTCTTGTTGCAGATTCAAGTTCACAATTTCATTGTTTACCTAATGGCGAGCTTATTCCTGAAATTCCTCTTGGAAGACCTTCTTCTTCTTCTTCTTTTTCTTTTAATGGAAATAATTCACCTAAGACTTCTCTTTCTGTTGCGGAGGCTCCTAATCATGCCAGGTCCATGTTCTCTCCTGTCGAGTCTTCTCTTCGTTTCGGGTCTAGGTCTCCTCCTGCCAGGACCCTGATTCCTTCTACAAGGCTTCCTTCTTCTAGAGGATTTGGATATGGATTTGATAAACAAAGATTTACTCGGATCATTCCCTTGAGGAATTTGCACCGGATATTCGAACTTCAAATATACACTTTTCCAGCAAATAAAGAACTTGAAATGGAAATAGGAGGATCTATGTATACGTCGATGCCAACCCAAGAGCAAGTTGTATCATCAACATCCGATGGTGAAGTCTTTGCTATATTGGAGACCTATAATGCTCCTGCTGGAATATATAGATATGATAGTCCCATTGAACATCGCCAAAAAAGACGGGCAAAATAAATATGGCAACCGGTATGGTTACCGGATTGACTGAAAAAGAAGTCACTGAAACTCCAGTAGGTGCCCGCCGCACAATAACAGGGTGTTTCATGGTGCGCAACATAAGGCTCAATCCTCCAGACCAATAATAAAAAGAACAGGTAAAACCCTAAAATGATGTTTGCGTTTTGAAGTCGATTTAAAATATTGTATGTAACTGGATAGTGAATTTTTCTCTACATTAAAAATATAATGGGTCATAATTCTGGTGGGTCTAATTTCTAATTTAGCCAGGTTCAGGTCTCCCCCTGCCAAATCTCCGCTTCATGCCAGGTCCAGGTATCGTCCTGCCGATCGTCACATTCGCACAGACGCGGTCACCTCACTGACCAGCAAAGAAGTTACTGGAACTCCGGTAGGTGAACGCCGCGCAATCGCAGGATGTTTTATAGTGTGAAATGTATACCACAATCCTCTACACCATTAATGCAAATTTTGGTTTTTTAATTTCCGTTACAGTCCTAGTCGGTCTTTTTCATAAACACCGATGTACCTGCTTGCCCTATTGTCAGAAAAAGGTATGTACTATTTAAGAAAACAGGGCGTACACGACAACGCACCTGCTAATTAATCGTAGCTCATTCATCAATTCCCAGTGAAACGCAAACTCATACAATTTCGACCCCCGTGAAATCAATTTTTTAAAAAAGGGATAGAAATAAAATTAATATTAAAATAACAACATTGGGTTGCTCACAATTTTAAATTTCAATAATCTGTGTGCAGAGTATTCTTATTTAATTATAAGATTTTATCTCAGCAGAAATGAGAAGGAAATAAATTAATTAATAACTTAATTTGGGATTTTATTTCGTAATGAGCTCTTATCAAAAGACAAAACTTGTGAATATACATTCTTTGATTCAAAGAACATTTGTTTGTATAAAAAAATGTCTAATTTAAAAAAAAATGTGTGGCTTTATTACCGACCTTGTTATCGTATTTTAAATTCCTCAGTGATTTTCCGTGCTGCTCACGCTAACCTTGTAGATAATCGCCGGCTATAATGTATATAAGTTATGACATCAATTTTGAAGAACTTAGTAAATAAATTTTTTTCTTAAAACTGGCTAATGACATGTAAATACTTCAAAAGGACAATCTCTATGAGATAACGCTTGTAGAATAGATTTATATAACGAAGCACTAGAATTAATATTTTCAATATTGTTTTCTCTACTTGGACAAAATGAGGGTCATTTATACTTTCGTTTTCGCCTTTTCAATTATCCTGAATTCCATTGGTGAATATAATAGTATAATATATATTTTCACTCGAAAGCAAAATTCCTAGGAAAAGAACTTTAACATAAAATCATAAATTTTATAAGAAGACTTCAAATATCTAGAAATTTTAGGTTGTGTTATTTTTTTCACTGGAAATTAGAACTTTCTACTCTTTGTACAGCGTAACTAAATTTGGCTTAAACTGATTGGCTCTAAATTTTTTTAGAAGATCGTCCAGAGATTTTTTACATTTGTCGCAATCGGAATCAAACCAAGTTCTTTTATTAGGGAAACTCATCATACGTAGTTTTTTGGCATTTTCGGTGTCAGTTTGAGTTCAATCATAATTTAATAATTCAGCTCAAACTATCACCGAAAATTCCAAAAAAACTAGGTATGATGAGTCTTTTTAATAATATAAAAACAACCAGCAAAAAAAAAGAAACATACAGATTTTTCATTTGTGTACAACTTGTATCAGCAAAAAACTCTCCAACCTTCTGGAAAATAATAAATAGTAATAACTGTAGACATATTCCTGAGGACTGAATTGATTTGCAGACTATTATGCTTACTTTCAGTCAATTGACTTATGGATAGCCTAGAAAGCTGTTTTGGGAGGCTTGCATCAGTTCAATGTAGTTATCAGTTAAGCTTTTTCTCCATTTTAAGCTTTGTTCAATTTTAACATCAACAAAAGCGATTTTAATTTAAAAGTAATCGGAAGATGGTCTAGTTCAGTAAAGATTTAGACATTACACCGTTTAATAACATGCAACGTTTACTTTCCATGCAATCCACCACTTCTTCCCCGCGCTTATTTGAAATCTTGTTCAGGTTCTCTCTTTTGCTAAAAATATTTAAATTATCATAAAGCATTTAGTCAGAGAGGTGGTTCAAATCTGAAACTCTGCCATTAAAATTTTAACTTATTTACATAGCTAGATTAGGGCATTTTTATATAACAACATCTACTATCTCATCCAATTCAGCTGAGAAGCGATAAATATCAGATCTTGGGTTGATATATACAGCGCCTACGATAATATTAAATCCGTTACCTGATAATTCAATGAGAATAAGTTCATCACAAGTATGTAGAGTTACAGCTGTATATTTACATGAATTAAAAGCGATGAATATTCGCCCTTCGCCCTTCCCTTGATTTCCGTCTTTGTTGCTTGTCTATGGATAACATTGAGTCATACGGTTGATGGTAGTGTATTGATGAGTGGGGACATTGTGTGCCATCTTTTAGTGACACAAATTATATTATTGGTATCCATAATCGAAAGCAGGTCCGAGAGATTATTTTATCCTGTGGCATTCCAGAAAAGAATTTTTGGCCACACTCTGTTAAAGAGTGGCTATGCATTTTTAGCCCTTTCTTTGATTTTTGGAGATGATTTGGTCGGCGCATGAGAGGCGGATTGAAGGAACCGACTGAACAGGTTTTCAGGTTGTTGAGTCTTGAGACTTTTTGATTTATTTTCTAGTTTCATTGATATTTCACGTGTACGTCCTATTTTGCGGCTAATCGAGTAGATTGTTGATGCGCAGGAGTCAACACTGTCAGTGTTATAATTATTTTCATTTTCAAGCCGATTCAATAATTTCTGGCGAAACACGACATTACACAACTTCGAAAGTTCCAAGACCGCTCTGTCTTGTCTCCCTGCGATTCCTGGCTGTTAGCCAAATTGAAGTATCTATGAAAGGAAAACGATTTCAAGATGTAGAGGAAATAAAGCAGAAAACAACGACGAAACGTGAAGTTACGGAGCACTTCCAAAAGTAGGAAGATCGTTGAAAGAAGGTCATGGCTTCCAATGAGGATTTCTTTGAAAGTGATATCATCGCTATTGACCAGAATTGAATCTTGCTCCTGGTGAACCAGAATGTTGGATACTTTCCAGACAGACCTCTAGTATAAAGAAACTGGTTAAAGGACCACGAAAGGATCTCCTTATGAACAACGTGTATCCATAAAAATCGCACCGGCTCGCATCGGCCACTTCTTATAATCGCGAAATGAGTGGCCACAGGGCACAATGAAATCAGTATAAGAGGGGGACAAACCTTTGTATTGTTATCGAACAATAGAAAATGTTTTAGAAAATATTGACTTTCCAACAAAATACATGATGTTCAAACAACTAGTTGAATTTTTTACTAAGAATGTTCAACTAAAATGATGATCTTCAACCGACAAAGAAGAATTTTAAACAAGGGACCTGAAATTAAGCCAAGTAATTGGATTTTCAAAACAAGTTACAATAGATAAGGTCTTACAATAATTAAATCTCACAAATATAAAAATGATTTTACAGGCAATGCTTTTGTCAGCGTGTCTTTTAATAATGGAATCGCGCTCTGATTATCAATGTATGGTTCAGGCATTTTGCAATCATAAAAAGCTTCAATCAATCTTTCGGTTCAAATCACCTCTTGTTGCATTTCAATGAATTTTCGATGGATTTTCCGCATATCGGCTGAGCACTCCCACTGCAAATGCAATGTCCGGACGAGTTGTGGTCGCGAGAAACATAAGGCTACCTATAGCTTCTTTAAACGGAACACTGTTTTTACTCCTATCTCCACCATTTTAAATAATAGCAGAAATTCTATTTGGATTAGCCGGTATTCGTACGCTATTAGCATTGTCTAAGTTAAATTTAGTCACAATATTTTCATCATATGTTTTTTGATGTACCAAGGACGAACCGTTACATAAAGTATTAATTGCTAAACATAAAAAGGCTTTTGGAGAATTGAACGTTATTTCGAAATTTCGTTCGAGATATTTTCAAAACAGATATAGTCTTTCCTACTTTTCGAGGCGATTACACCCTCATCAACGTAACTTATTATAAACAGTTTTTCTTTATCACCTTTACTAATAAAAACGCACCATGTACAAACTCTTTTTTAACAAACATACTTCATCCGATCCGTCTTCAAAACCTTCAGGTTGGTGCATATACACGGTTTCTTTTAGATCGCCGTTCAAAAAAGCTGATTTTGTATCGAATTGCATACAATGCAAATTTTCTCAAGCGCTTATAGCTAAGAAGACTCGAATCATATTGTACCTTGCCACGGGGCTAAATATTTCTTTATAATCTACATCCTATTTTTGAAGGGAACTTTTAACAACTAATCGTGCTTCTAATCCGTAATAAGCAAATCTTCAATGCTCTCAAAATCAAACATATAATTGGTTACTATGTTACCACGGCCTGGTGGTTGAAAATTTCTGAGGTTTCGCAAGTTACATCCTTCTTCGTTTGGTTTTTGGGGTACAATTATGTTCAGATTTATATTTTTGTTTTGTAAATTTTCGGGTATATTATTTTCATTTTACAGATTATTTACTATATAATGTTTGGGTTAATTAGTCTTATAAGATGCTTCAAAAATGAAAAACTCATGCTCATTATCTTTTGTTTCTACAATATTAGATTTTAACTCATTTTTAAATAAACCATCTCTGTTTTTTCTATTTTATTTATATACACATCACTATCCTATAGCCTTTCATACAATCGTCATAAACTACAAAAATACCGACTTTAGATTTCGCATCTCATTTTCTTCTCTGATTTCTATCAATATGTGCATAAACCTCAGTACCGAAAATGTATAAATAGCTGAAGTTACATTTATTTTCTCTGCCCATAGATTCTTTGGTAAATTTGTAGCGAGTAACATCGTGCGCGCTACTTCTACAAGCGTGCGATCTTCGCGCTCGGCTCTGCCGTTTTGTTGAGGCGTGTGAACAACGGTTCTTTGATACTTGATACCGTTTCTAAAAAGTATTTCACTCAAATCTTTATTAACATATTCTAAGCTATTATCAGTTCTGGTTATACTTACTTTCATGCCTGTTTTTTTCTAAGCGTTGCATATAATTGATAAAACAGTTTTAAAAAGTAAAGATCACTCGAATGCGAATAATCATCTTTAAATAACAAAAAGTATCGAGAGCCATCGACGGAATTAGTTTCCATTGGCCCACATAGGTCTGAATGAATTATTTCACCTACTCTAGTTGTATGGTTTTCACTAAATAGAAAGGGTCTTTTGGGCATTTTGCCGAACGTACAGGCATCACAGAACTGGTTTGATTTATTTGTCTTAAAATTATTATATCTAGGAAAATTCTTGACATGCGCAAGATATTTGTGGGCGAAACACTCGTGCTACACCTGCACTATATCTTTCTTATTAGGCGTATTCGCGCCTTCTTTAGTAAAATACGAGTTTTCTACTGTATCGAATTTTATTTTCATTCTAATTAAATTACTATTCTCAGATATTTCTTCTATTGCCGAGATTTCATTACCTTATAAAACTTACATTAAACATTATACGATTAAAACATCATATTTTTGCAATCGCTGCTCGCATAGAAAACAGGTTATATTCAATTTCAGCACTTAAAGAACATTTGGCAAATATTTTTCTACCAATACGCTCGAACGATGTAAAGTACTCCCGCTTGTTAGACTTGTGCTGCGATGCTCCAAAATCTAAGAAACATGCTGTTGACTGTGTATTTCCATTTGTTGAGATTGGCGATTCTCCTACGAAGGCGTTGCTGTCATGCGACGATCTGTCGTTGTTAAGGCGTCGTGAGTCACAATGCTCAGGCCGTTGAGAATTGCCTGAAAGTGCCAGCAGCCACGGCGCTTGTGACCGATCTTTCCACAGTGCCAACAGCTTGCTTGTTTTCATTTGTTTCTAGCAGCGTCGTATTTTTTTTCTCGATCGTGTTATTCTGCTCTTTATTCTCCTTAAATTTTCTTGTATTTCTACGAAAATAGCCACTTCCACTGCTAGCCACAAGAGCGCCACTATCCGAACCTTCTTCAATAGGGATTCGCGGTTCCTCCTCAACCACACGTGACGTTAAATTTTCTAGTGTTTGCTCACTAGCTGCAGCTGAATCGCAAGCAGATCGAAGATAATTGTAATTCGAGGGAAGGGTCATGAGAATTTTGGTTATCAGCATGCTTTCAGATATATTCTCATTCAACCCTCTGAATATGTGACACATATTTTTAATCTCCGAAATGGATGCTAAACCATTTTTGATATAACACGTGAAAACTCGCGTCTGACCGATTTCCGTAGATAGCATGGAGTTTATCCCACATTTCTTTTTCTGACTGGCAGTTGAGTACGTGCGTCATTGGTTGCCTTTCTATCGACGTCACTATAAACTTTTGAGCAACGCCGTTCTTTTTGTTGAACTCTTTTGAGTCTTTCGCATACTGCGTTCTTTGCTGTAAAGTTGGCGTATCTCCGTCGGTATTTCCTAACGCGTCTGGTTTTTTCATTGTTCCGTCCACAACTTCAAAAGCTTCATAAAGCAATAAAATCACACCCTCCTGTTTGAAAACTTTTGCACTTTCACACTATAGGCTGGCTTGGTTCAAAATTTCACTCTTTTTGTACAACTTCGATTGTATGTAGATTCTGTTTTTATGCGGACTGATTGTCTGAGCCCAATATCTGTTAAAAGAGTGGCCACGGACGAGCGATCTTCGCGGAGTGAGCGAAGTTGCGTGTAGCTCCTCCTGAAGCCCGACACATAGCACTACTCTAGTGCTCCGATGGCAATAGTCACACTTGTGCATTCCATATCTCTAACATATATATATATATATATAATTGAAAACTAAAGGTTAACAACCACCGCAGGATCCCACTGGGAGCAATTGTCATCTAAAAAATGACATCGTCTCCCAGTGGGACCGCGGTAAATCCCATTCTTGGCCACGTCTCACAACCGTGAGATGGGTGGTCACAGGATACAAGGAAATCATAACGACAGGCGGCGAAACTCTCGTGTGTTCTGAGGACACGAAGCGAACCAAGGATGACAGCTTTCTGCATCCATCTCGCAAGTGCTGTGGCATATTTTTGGCACGCGGGAATGGCTTCAAGGTTACGAACCAGTGATATTTTTGCACCTCCGAGAGCACCTAAGAGCGACAAAGATGGTTATAAAGCACTCTTAGGGCCGCATTGTGTCTGTAGATATAAGTCGTTCCTTCATATTTTGAATCCGACTGAATGTATAATATTTTTGATTCTTTCATTTTCCAGCAACAGTTACGCAAAGTTTACAGCGTTTCATGGGGATCGTCACATTATGTGGTGTCTAGTTAAAATCATTTGATTATGTAAAATATAATTTGGAGATCAAATTGAAGCAGAAAACGTTTCTAATTAAACAACTTCCAGACAACTTAGAAATAAGAGCCTTTTGAATTGAAAAAAAAATCAAATTTTGAGACTTCGTAATAATAAAAATAGTTTTTAAAGGTATATTCTTTCGATGTGAAAACCAGAATTAAACACTTTTATTTTCCAATTTAAGTTTAAAAATGAATTCGTTTCAGTTCATACACTTTCAGATCTTCAACTAAGTATTAAATTAATTATTAAAACTTCAAGAAAGGTTCAATGAAAAGCTCCAAGCATTGTTTCAAAACTTCACGTCTTCCAGGGGTTTTAAAATTTCCATGCCTTAAAAGAAAGATCTGATTATTTTGAATACGAAGCAAGTCAACAGGACTGTTCGTGGCAATAAACTACACTAAATGGAAAAATGTTTGTTTCATTCAAACAAAATAATTTGTTCCAATACATTTTGTTTGATTTGGACAAAACTTATACTTGAATTTAATACATTTTATTGATTGATTTATATTGAAGAAATATAAAACTCCTAAGTCCATACACGATGAAATAGTAATTATAATTATTATAAGACTTTAAAAAAAACCCAACTCTTAGCAAAAAAACGCCTTTAACATTTGGGCTGTAACCATCTTAAGCCGAGAGCTTCCAACAAAATAATTTGTTTCAATACATTTTGTTTGATTCGACCCAAACTCACCCTTGAATTTGTTACATTTTTTTTCCTAAGTCGGTACCTCCGTAAATTTTTCTATGTAATTTTGCGGAGGTTCTGGTGGTTGGGATCTGTAGGTCCCCCCATCATGCACTTGCCTGTAACCTAGCCCGTGACTGGTGGGGTAAAAACCCCAGGTTTTGCCCAATATGTCCAATCAGGCATACTGCTCTTATCAGACAACTTGATTGCATTACAAAAATGCGACCGTGACTGATAATATATACGGGACATTCCCGTATAGACTCTTGAAAAAATCCAATGCTGAACAAAAATGCCTTCGATATATTTGGCTATAACTATCTTAAGTCGGAGAGAAAACTGAGCTACCTCATTTTTTAAATAATAATAATAACACTGGCGACCCTATAGCCCGAGAGCTTCGGCTCTTGCAGTCAGCCACGATCCGTTGAGCGAACTACCCAACGCAAAGAATGATGCGGTTACGTCACCACTATCGCGCGATGCCACCCACAATAGGCCTATCTCGGATGGAAGCCATGGTTCAGTTGGGAGTGGCAATAGGATCAAACCGAGGTGACGACCAGGCAACAGCAAAACAGCGCCTTGAATGTCGAGTAAAATGGATTCAGGAAAATTCCACCTTTTCAACTCATCCTTCCCGTCTGTTCAATGAAACGTCACGTGCCGTTTGTTGATTGTTTCTTTTCCTAATTGGAAAATGTAATAATCTAAACAGATTGGTTCATAATCAACCATAAAGAAATAATATTGTCATAAATAATATTGAAATGTTTCAACATTTTTTTTTAATGGCGCAGATAAGGGACTTTGAAATTTCTTAAACGTATTTTTTTTAAATAAATTAATTTTGTAAGATGAAGGTCTAAATGTATTTTACAATCTGCAAGTTTAACATTGGGACAGCCAGTGGTTCACGAGAAAAAAATTCTCATCCGATTTGCATAAAACTCATCACTTAAAAGTTTTCAAATTTCAAAAAGGCTGTAGCTAGTTATAGGTCACCATCGGAAAATGTTAATTTTTACATGAAACCGAACTTTAAGAATTCTTGTTTAATTCCCTATGGTTCCTAGGCCGCCAGAGATATTTTATTCTCTAGGAAGGTTAGTATCTAAAATGCAAAGAAATTCTGTAAGCCTATGTCAACCAAGTTTTGAAATGTTCTAAGCAATTTCCTGTTGCTTCTAGGACATCGGAAATTTTGTATCCTTCAGAAAAATTGCTATATGAAGTCAAAAGAAACTCTGTTCGAAATGATCAAATGAATTCCGAAGAAGCTGTAACCGTTTATGGGTAGAAGAGAATTTTATATCAATTGTAATTCCCGATTTTTTAATGTGGGATTTATGGTTTACTATACGTTTTTAATAATGAAAAAGGTGTTGCAATTATGGTCATGGAACAAAGCAGCAATTAATTACCTTTTAACTCAAAATTGATCATCCTCAAACAACAGTTTTGATTTAAAATTGAATAAAAGTTTAACGATTGAAATTCAAATAAAAACTATTTTATTCCATTTGAAAGTTTTCAGTTGAACGTTCTTTGATTATAGAAGCTTTTAAATTAAATTTCTCAATTCTGAATGTCGTTAAATAACAAAAAAATGGAGACTCAAAAATTTAAATTTCGAAAACCAAACTTGCAAAACTGTACAATTTAAAATATGTGAAGTCTCAAAAGCTGAACGTTTTTTAAATAAAGCTTTCAAAATCGAATAATTCAACATTCTTCAAATAAAACAATGCAACTCCCGCAGCTTTTAGTTGAGACGAAATAAATATTTTTTTGTTACTTCTTTAGGACAGCTACATGCTTTTTTGATTTCAATAAACTATTTTTCTCAGCATGTAAAACAATTTTTCACCTTAAATCTGGATAAAATAATAACGTTTGACTTGATTATCATAATTCTCACCTAAATATGACTAGAAAGAATAAATTTCTCAAACTGAGGAATTGGAGTAAGGAATGCTACATTTGAAATGATATATGCTGATAACCAGCCTAAGAATTCAGGAAGAAGTTCAATCAGTCGCGGTGAGTGGAAAGTTTAGGGAAACTTCTATTGCCTAAAGCCATATTTTATACATCCTCGGTTGGAGTAAAATTTGGAAGTTCTACATTTGAAAGTTTCATCATGTCGTGCTCAAAATTTCATCCGTAAATTTCATTCCGCATTAAGTCTATATAATGAAAGTTTCAAATATGAAGTTTGAATTAACTGACGCAGCTATTTTATGTCATCACAAAAAAAGTTTATGAGAAAGTTTGTGGAATGAAGGAAAAGATACAGGAACCAGTGAACAGGAAGAAATTATGCAATGAAAGATAACAGAATAAAGGAATGAAGAACTTGGTTAAGTAATCTGAGGATTGCTAATTAAAAATAGTGTTCATATGATCAGATCTTTAATTTTGGAAGGCAAACCAATGGAAAGATTTGAGAAAACTCAAGGAACAAGTCAGATGGAAATTTTTTCTTCGACTCGTTATCCTAAATTCGATTTATTTCAGGAAGCATAAATATTTTTCCGATTTTATTGTATGGAACGGAGAGAAAGCCGTAATGCGCGGAGCTGAAGATCCAGGACGTCCACATAGAATTTTTACAACTAGTCCGTTAAAGACAGTCGTAATTTAACGTTAATGTTTTCCTTTTTCACATTAATGCAATTTGCCCTCTTTCCCGAGGCAATTGTTTCCTACCTTTCTTACATCCCCGACGTTGGAGACTCATCCCTCGTCTTCATCCCTTTCTTTTCACGTCCCCTATCTTGCTCTCCTTCTATGTTGCCATCGCCTTTCTTTTTCGCGTCTCCGCTCTTTGTTTTATCATTGAATTACGTCTCGCTGAGCATTAACATTTTTCCGTGATTATTTAAATTTAAGACAATCGTGCTCACGACTGGCTGCTGGCTGCAGGTTGGCTACTTCAGTTTAAATACCAAATGGGATGGGTGGAGCTGCTTCTTCCTTTTCTTGGCTTTGATACTTTTTTCGTTTCTGCTGTTTTTCATTCTGGGAAAGTACCCCCCGCTAGCTGTTTCTTTTTCAAAGGACAAATCGACTTCGAATGCGAAACTGGGTCTTTAGTTCGCTCAAAAACGTGTAAATTATAGGATAGCTCAACCTAGAAAATTGTTAACCTAATTTTTGGAAATTGTGCCTTGAAAGACTCATTTAATGCGATTTTCTGTCAGCTTCAGTAATAATAATCTCGTCAAATTTACATACTTCATTCCTTTTGATACATTCTTGAAGTTTCAATAATATTTTTATATTCGATAAATTTTTTAAATTATATTTACAGTCGAACTCGGATTTCAAGTTCCCGGATTTATCGTTTCCGAGAACTGACACCGCGCCGCGTGTAGGCTTGTCAGGAGCTGCGCGGGGTGTTCGGGGTTCAGGAAGGTGTGACCAAACAGAAACTGTTTACGTTCAAAGTTGAGCTAAATCCGGTTCAGTTAGGGCAGGTCAGGTCCAAGGACAGCCCCAAAACCGACGTTAAATCCGAGTTCGACTGTATTTTAGAATTGCTTAGAAAATGTGTATTACATAAACAATATTGATTGTACTGATAACTTATTATTTGTCGCTGTTTTTTTGAATTAAAGATATTTTTGATGAGATTGCATACTTTTTAAAAAATAAAAATATTCATAAAGTACCATAGGTATTTATTTTATGTAAGAAAAATATTTAATACTTACTAGAAAACAAACACGTGCGCGATTATTGTTTCCTTTATCTCACGCAATTTTCAAATAAATATTTGTTAATAACAATAGCAATTTTGAACGGAAAACAGAAACATAACAAAAATTTATTTCAGATTGTAAATATTTTTTAAACCTACATTTTTTCTTCAAACAACAAAATTTCCGATGAAAAGTACTAGCATAGCCTAAAATTGTTAAAAAATATTTAATCTTTTTTGGAATCTATTCCAATTTTTAGTAAAAATCGCGAGCATAACCTGAAATTGTTGAAAAAATGTTTAGTATTCTTTGAAATCCAATGATTTTTTATTAAAAGTACTGATTTCCGGCATAAAAGGTCTATTTACCCAAAAATTGTAAATTTAATGAATGAATGATAATCTAAAAAATATTCTGATTTAAAAAAAATGGAAACTGGCAATTTTCAGTAAAAAACACTAACATAACTTAACATAAGAACAAATTGTACTAAATAGTAAATCTTCTTCGAAATTTAATTACTTTTGTTTTAAATAACCGATTTCCGATGAAAAGCAATAACATCACCTTAAATTATTCCAAAAATTGTAAATCTCCTTCAAAATCAATATGGATATTTCCGGGAAAAACAATTAACTGTAACGGAAATGCAGTTTTTTAAATCTAATTAATTTTTTAGTATAAAAATACGATTGAAAAATGTTGCGAATCTTCTTTGAAATTAGCAAGAGATTCAAAATCCTGTTCAAATTATAATGATTTTTGTTTGAAAACACTATTTTTTTATGTCAAACGCGAAAATAACCTAGGCTTGTGCAAAAATTATGAATCTTCTTTGAAATCTAGTTATTTTTAAATAAAAATTGTAATTTCTGAAGAAAAACACTAACATAATCTGAAATTTGTAAAAGACTCTAAACCTTGTTCAAATTCGAATTACTTTTGTTAAAAAATACTTATCTTCGATATAAAATGTCAGCGTAACCGGAAATTGTTTAAAAATTATGAATCTTCTTTTAAATATAATGATTTTCGCGAAAAAAATCAATTTTTGACAAAAAGTGCTGATAAAATCCGAAATTTTTCAAGCTTGCATTTTTTCATTTTATATAAAAATGATTGGATTCAAAACTAAGTATGTTTGTTTAAAATACGAATTTCAGGTGTCACACACCGACATAACCTAAAGTTGGTGAAAAATTATGAACTTTTGAAATCTAATAAATTTTGTTCAATATTTTGAAAATACTAATTTTTAGCGAAAAACAGTAACATAAAATATGTATAATATTTTAATGATTCATTAGGTAATTTTAAATCGACGGCATTAGCTGCGCAGTGAATCTCGCCTCGGGAAGAGTCCAGATGTCAAGCCATCTCCAGCGCGGATAGCACTTGGATGGATGAACATCTGCGACCTACGACCGGGTTGTATATTCATTTTGTTTTAACTAATGTTGAGCGGGAGTTTTGACGCCGAGGATGATTATGTGCATTTGATGGGTAGAGTTGAATGTCTGCCTTCAAATTCTATCGTCGAAAAGGAAACTGAACTCGGGAGGAAGTTTTCTGTAGTTTTCTTCTCTCCTGGTCAAACGTCCAGTCAAATGCGAGTTCTTCTAATAAAGTCGGATGAAGCTGCGGGGTATCACTGCACCGAGAGAACATACTTACTTTTCTCGTATGATCTCATCTCACGCTACCTTAGTGTGGGTTATTTCAAACTATAACAGCAAACATTCATATTCATTTACGGTAGAGGTAGCGCTATACAAAATACGTATAATACCATGCATTTCAAGTCCAAACTGTATGCTCTGAGAGTAACAACGACACGCGTTTAATGTACAACGACACGCGTTTAATGTACAACAGAGCTAATACCTTGAACGCATGGGGACCATACTATTTTAGTATGGATCACAAAAGTTCGGAGTAAGATTATGCTCATCACACTTATTCACTCGCTTGGCCACCTTACTATAATGGCATGGAGTTTTAGAGTTTCGAGTATGAGACCTGTTATTAGTTAAATTCTACGCTATTGTATATTAAAAGTATGTCAGCTGTAAAAATTCATGAAAAACAAGTTAGAGCGCAGTGATACTTTTCCATGGATATTGTTTTGAATTTTCAGTACGAACTTTAAGCTATTGACGCTCGAAATTCATACTGTCTTAGCATGAATAGGTCAAGCATCAAATTCATAGATTTGTCATACATAAGACGTAAGTATGTTCTCTCGATGTGGTTATGATTAAATGCATACAGTGATTCTCAGCCAACCTAAGTAAAATAAAAACTGTTTACTAAGGGGGCTAAAAAAATTAAACTACCCTTACAAAAGAAAATTAACAACACTTCCAGACCAAAGAAGATTTAATAAAGTTTGACGTTTCGTCACATGTCATAGTAAACTCATCAGAAATCCATGGTTAAATCTATTTAAAAAATTACATAGGATATTACATAAAAAGTAAAAGTGTTTTGAAACATAATTTTTTAACATTTAAATACAATGAATTACCGTTAGGTAGAGCGGTGAAGTTCAGTTACCATAGTAAAATTTCCGCAAGAAGAAAAGGAGAGTTTCCTCCAAAAAAATGCAAATTTGATCTGACATCGTGGTAATTAGAAACGTGAAAGTTTCGTAAATAAAAGAGTCAATTATGTAGAAAAAATTGAGATTAGCATTCTGAAAAACCCCATTTTGGCAGTTATTTCATTGTGATAAAGAATTTAGAATTCGAATAAAATTAATGATTTCTAGAAAAAGAGTTTGAAAAAAGGAGCATGGTACAATGCACCATGCAGGCCCCGAGTAGATCGAGTACTGAGTGGAATTCTAAAGGATATTTCGGTAGTAATTTCAAATTAAAGTCATTGTCAACTTCCAATACTAATATGGCAAGAATGTATGGCCTTCCAAAGGTTCATGAAATTAATTTTCCTCTAACACCTGTGGTATCTTATATTAACACTCCTACTTATTACTTGGCTTGAACTATGAGTAAAATCTTATCCGATTCCATTCCCAAATTAAATTTCTTCGTTAAAAATTCTATTAATTTTCGAGAAAATATTATTAAAATTAAAATTCCAGATGACCACATTTTTGTGTCTTTAGATGTAATCTCACTATTTACTAATATACCTTTAGATGTGGTTCTCTCTGGTATCAATAAGAGATGGTGTCACATTAAAAACTTCACTAATATTTCTCAAAATGATTTAAAATCCGGTATCTCTTTTCTCATGAACTCTACTAGTTTTCAATTCGATAATAATTTTGACAATCAAAAATTCGGGACTCCAATGGGGTCTCCGAAATCAGGTATTCTTGCTGAAATTGTCTCACAAGATCTCGAATTAGAAATTTTTAAAAATATAAGGGTCAAAATCCATTCGTTTTATAGATTTGTTGATGACACTTTCCTTATTGTTCCAAAAGACGAAATTGAAAACATTGTTTTATGTTTTAATAGCTATCGAGAAAGGTTAAAATTCAAATTTAAAGTTGAATCTGAGATATATATCAGTTTTTCAAACTTAAAACTTATCGGAAAAAATTCAAACGATATTATAACGAACTAGTTTCGAAAAAGTGCACATTTCGGTAGACTTTTAAATTTTTTGTCCAATAATCCCATACACCAAAAGATTGGTATTGTGAAGAATTTAGTCGATTCAGCTATTCTTCTCTCCGATTAATATTTTCACCATGAAAATTTAATTTTTGTTTGAAAAATATTAAATTACAATAGTTATCTTAAACTTTTTATTGAAAAACACATCAAAATAAGACTTTTTCAAATTATTAATAAAAAACCTTCTTCCGAGTGAAATTTAACAAATAATAATCAACAGAAAGAATTGGTCTCTTTTAACTTTCATCCAGATATATCTTATCCAATTTTCCTTTACAATACATAAAAATTATTTTATTTTTGCCTTCAAAGTGCCTTCAAAGTGCCGAAAAGTTGAAAAACTATCCTCAGAAATTGAAAAAACTCCTTTTTCTGTAGAGAAAGAATTATATTCGACTAATAATAAATTAAATTATTATATTCAAAATGATGTAAATAATTGAATTAGAAGCTGCAAGGAGCTCCGTAATTTAATTTTTGTTTGAAACGGGTTGTTTTCTTACTTCCTGAGGGTAGATTTTCCACTTTCCTGTACATTTTCATTTCCTTAGCTTTTCTTATGAAGTTTACAATTTGTAGACAAAAATTAAATAATTAGGTGTAGTTCATTCAATCTTAGTGGTGTTACTAACCATGCATAAAATACATGGTATATTTTTAAATGTTTCCATGCACCTTTATACTTATTTTTTATAGAACTTTGCTTCATTAAATAAGCAATCTATCATCAAAAATTGAAAAGGGGTTGTTTTTGACCAATAAGGGTGCCATATGTCATCTATTTTGTATCCAATATTTTTTGCGTAATGTTCGTAATTATTTTGGTTCAAATCCACCAAATATTTGCGAAAGAAACTACAGGAAGTTGAAACTTTATTTTTTGTTCAAAAAAGGGGTGTTATTTAATTTATGCGGGAGCTTTTTGAACTTTTTCAGACTTTTTAATTTTATTCCCTTTTTTTGACTACTTTCTACGATATTTAGACAAAACTAGAAATTTTTTTCAATCAACCTGTGAGAAAATACGTATTTTTCAGGGTTGGGGGTGGCTTATCACCCGTGGGATCCAAGATCCCTGTGTTCAAGAAATTTGAAGAAAGAAAATCATAGTTGTTTTTTCACCAAATGGAAGCTTTTTGGATGGCGAGCCCAAAAATCAAAGGAACTTTCATTTTTCTGAGCCACCCTATTGTTCACCATGCCAAGTAAAGTGGCTTCGTCTAACGGCATATGAACTCATGCTAAGGGCTTAAATGATATTTTACCAGCGAGGGTGACCTGTGCATAGACCTCTATTTCATAGAAGTTCAAAAATAGAAAGGCATCGCACAATAGGTTTTTGTAGATTGATTAAAAAAAATTTTAATTTAAGATGAAATAAAACAACTTCGGGTACTAAAAATCCAATCAGGTTTTGAACTACAATTAGTGCGAGATTTTTGAGACATATCGTTACACAACAGCCATGAAGGAAGATATGTGAAAAAATAAAAAATCGCTACTGAAAATGATTATCTGTAACTCAAATTATTTTAAGCACTTAAAGTGGAATATTTTGGTTAACTTATGAGATATTTTAATGAAACTTGGTGGGTTGGATGATATTAATAGAAAATTAAATAAGTGCGCTATAATCGAATTAAAAAAAATACGTTTAACAAAAAGCCACCTGCAGGCTATAATATCATTCCATTAATTATAAATTTTGGACAATCACATTTCACGTTAAGATTCTGAATATGAATCAGGACAAAATAAATTCGCTATTGCATCCCTTAAAAGAAGAAGAGGTGAAAATGTGGTTTTTGAAATGCAGACCAAGGTACAGCTTACACGCTTTTACCAAATAAGAAATAAATTCAAACTTTTTTTGAAGAAACATATCATGATATTGCAAAAGTTTTTTTAATGAATTTTAAATACATTAAAAAATTAGATAATTCACATTTTTATCTTTTAGTCATTTTTTAACGATTTCTAAGATGCAGACGCACCTGCAGTCAAAACCTATTTATCGATTTTGATGGAACTTCGCATAAATATAATAAATAAATTGCCCATGCATATTTTGTACCAAGCGTCCAGAAAAAATTATTAAGAAGTAACTACTTTGTATATATAGGAGACAATAATTGAAATTTTGATATATCGAAAATTAAACAGAAATGTTGGACCAAAAGTCGACTACAGACTAAAATTTGATTCTATTGTTTATGAAGCCGTTATAATGACATATTATTTTACATATTGTTAAGGAACAGATAAGTCCATAATTGCATGAATTAAAAATAGAAAAAGGAAAAACGTGATTTTGGAGATAGAGATCAAGACACAGCTTCTATCCATCAACTTCTAACTTTTTTATAGTCGGATGTTATCATATGGCAAAAATATTTATAATTAGTTAATAATTAGCATTTGGTCTACGCTTACCTATTTTCAGTGAAACATAGATACGGCCATAGATAAAATTTTAAGCAGAAAATTACCTCTATAAAACTGTGAATAGCGGGGACATAGTCCTCTTTTCGACGTTGTCCCTATGATGCCTATTAAAATTGATGTTTGGTTTTGGTAGACAGTTTACGAGACTCGTATTCACAGAAAAAAAATAAAATCCCACCAAAAATACTACGTGTGAAAAACTTCCGGCAAGTGCATACGTATTAATATTTTATTTATTAATGTTAAAGGTAATCAAAGTTGTAAAATAAAAATAATAAGGCCAAGTACGAATATCATGAATTTTATGAATAGAAGTGTTTTGTAATAAAATAAGTTGATTCAAATTGAATTGGTTCAAAATATAATTATCATTTTAGGGTAATGAAATAAATCGTCATTTTAGAGGAATAAAATCAATATGGCAAGACTATTATTGTGTTATATAATAAATATAAGCGTCGCGAAATAGAAATGATAAATTATTATATTCTAGGCCCGTCCATTTTTTTCACCTCTAAAATATCGATTAATTTTTTTCGATCCAATAAATAAAAATTCTTCATTAAACCAAATCATTGAATTTATTTCATTTATTACAAGAAACTTCCATTTATAAAATTTCTCCTATTCGTACTTAGCTGGTGTTCTTGGTGGGTGACAAAAAATAATAACTATATACAATAATGTAATGAATTAATATGTTTTGATAAGGATTCTAAGGTAACAAGTAGTTCAAAAGAGTAGACACTAGGTCTACTGAAAAAATAAGACATCAATTTTTTCAATTAAAAGTGCAAAATCTCAAAAAATATTCGATAAATCAAAATTTGATGAAAAATCTACCTCTAATTTTAGCCAATACATGCATCATGTCCACATTTTTGTAATAATCGGTTCAATATTACAGACTCCAAGTCAAGTCTACTTACATGTTCAAATCTTTAGTATTATTCGATAAATCAAAATTTCATGACAAACAATAACAGAGTTTTACATGAAACTGTGTGATTTTGAATTTCAAAAAGACTAATTTTTACACTTACTCCTTTTGGGAAAAAAATACTGCCATAAATTTTCTTTGATTTCTAAAAAATTTCTTAGAGGTTCCGCTAGGCCATTTTAGGTCTGAAGATTAATCTTCTTGGTTTTTAATTTTAAAAAGGTATAAATTTAAGGCTAATAAATTCTTTAACGGCAAAAAATAACTTCATATTGATAAAGAATTGGCTGAGATAACCAATAAAGGTAGAATAATTAGCGTTCAATCGAGAAAATACATTCGTGATGTAGTTTATACTGCGCTGTGATTCACTGCCGTGAATCTTGATTTAAAAAATAGGGAAAACCTCACTTTTTTCGAAATTTAAGCAATTTTAAGAAGTAACCAATTATTAGAAATTTTGAGTATACTACCGAAATGATCACTGAAGAGTACTGACTTGATACTTGGCCTATAGAATTCTTTTGCATTTTCCATTTAACAGTCCGAACAGGATTTTTGGCGCAGATTATTAAAAATTAAGTTATTAACATTTTTTACTTTTTTACAAATTTAGTTTCTCTTCAATCTTGAAAAAGATTGATTTGAAATAAAAACTTTGTGCCTGAAAGTTGTCAATCTCATAAAAATACATATCTTTGGTCAGTACACTTTTCCCCTAAAATTAATAGTTCACACAAAAATGACAAAAATAAATTTTTGATTACACTGTATGAAATTTAAAATATTAATTAATTTTAAAGGGTGGACCATGAAAAGGGCCACATATTCTGTGAAGCGATAATGATTTGAACAGAACACATTCCCCTCACTCACGTCGAACTCCTATTCGAGGGGTCAACAAAACATACGCGTCTTATTTTTGGGCATTGGACCTTGGACAGGTGGGAGAAATTATTTTTTTGTACAACTTTCCTAATTTAAGATGTTCAACAGTAGGACACGTAATATTCAATGCTGTGGGACACATCCCCCCAAATGTGGAGGAGAAGCGGGTACTGTGGCCAAGTAGATAATGCGGCGCGGTCGCTTTGCGAAAAATTTGCGTATTATGTACGAGTTAGCTTAGGTTCAGTATATGAATTTATAACTACAATATCAAATAGTGATAAAATTAGGTTATTCAAGATAATTTTTCAATTTTTTAGGGCGAAAAGTTTATTTTGAATGTTTCTCGTCTATTATGACCTTTGTAAAAAAATCATTAAAGCTTGAAATATTTATCTCCAAATGTATTGAAACTTCGTTTATTTTCTTCTTCGGACTTTTCCAAGAGTCCCTAATAGATCACTAATAGGTGAAGTCAGTTAATGTCTACAAATAAAAGGCTTATTTCAATACTATATGTTATAACATATAGGGTAGGGCCAATTTTTCATAAGCGGGCAATGTAGCACGAATGTTGAATATTGTATTTTCATAGCTTTGAATGCTTATAACTCCCAAAATATGAATTACTTTTTTTTTGAACAGCAAATGAATATAGATGCTTGATTTTACTGTAATTGTGCGTTCGATTTTCAACAAATTATTGTTAATTTGAAAACCGACAAAATTAATAGTGCGCGCCTCATTACCCAGCAGGTAGGAAAACTTGATGCACTTTGAATTTTCGGAAGACATAATAATTAAGTATTTTCAATGATGTAGATGAAATTTTTTCAATGAATAATGCAAAGCTATGATATTGCTCTACGTCTTACATATTTTGTTATTACATTACCGATTATGTTTTTCTTTCTATCAATTGATATATGTTATGCTCACTGCATTACCCGCTTCTCCCCTAAAGTCAAATTTTCTCTGCATGAAAAACAGGAAACTAATTTGAAATGTAGCTGGTGGTAATTATAAAATCAAAACGATCTTGTAATTTGTACTTTGCAGTTTCGTCAGGAGCTTTGTACGTGAACGTAGTTCCCCAACAGGGACAGAGACAGTTCACTACTTGACTCGCGACAATAGAAGTTTCAAGTTCCTTCCTTTACGTGACTCCATAATGTGGCACACAAAGCGGAGGCTGTGCTAGCCTTTAAATTCAATCGCCTCTATGCGGACCTCGCCAGAACTAATCTAGGCAGCAATAATTCCTTAATTACGAACTCTACTACAGTTTGGACGGCGAGATTAGAACTACGTAACAACACAGGGATTACAGCAAAACCGCGCTGGTTTGTGGAGGCGCGAATACATGCCAGGTTGGGCGAAAGGGAATGCCATGTTACGAGTGAAAACTATGCTCATATATCATCGAACAAGGTTCACGGGTCAGCAGTGACTTAGTGGCATTTCTCCTCGTAAAACAAGACTGCCAGAAGGACCATAACACTGCTAAAGACTACCGGCAATGTCTCCCTTAAACTTATGTATGTACATTGTGTGTGCGTTTACCAGCACGGAATGTATATCAGCGACGCTGTTCATAAGTGACTTTTCACCAATTTTTGATGGAAAAAAGTACATTACGGAATATAGGGTACATGCACCAGTAGTGAGCCACTTAAGGTAAGAATCATTTTCAAAGATGTATGAAAAGTGATTGTTAAGCTTGAGAAAGATGAAATGCATTTATAAAACATTCTGGACATTTTACATAATCTTATTCATACATTTTTTCTATTAATCACCATTTTTCATAGTATATTTAAACTTATATGTTAAAAAGCATTATGCAAGAGACAAGTTCAATAACGGGAGGAATACTACTAAAGGGTGGCCCACTATTGGTGTTATACCCCTAGCATTCAGTGTGTGGTAAATGAGGGATGTTTATATCGAGCCGAGAAATTCTTATTGTCGTTCGAAATCATTCGAAACTTTGCAATTTTTCCAAGCAAACCATAAAATAAAATCGCTTAAGAGAGCAATGAATCAGTTGTCGATGTGACAAGAAGGTTGAAGAAATAAAAGTTTTTTGTGAATAATAATAAATTATATAAAACTAACATAATGGCTCGCAATTTACTGTGCATATCAGCCACATACGTATCAGCAAAGCGAGTTTTATCTTGTGGTTCCCTCACTATCAAATGTTTATAGATAAATAGAGCATATACCTATTTCTTAGTTTTTTTATCATGCATTAATTACATGAAACTCAATATATTTTTAATATTTATTCAATGGATTAAGCCATAATCTTATAACAATACGATAATGCTTTTAATACTTTAAAACACTATGAAAATTAGTATCATAAAAAAGTTGTTTCAGCTTAAACTTGTTCGGGTTCAGCTTAGTTTCGACATGTTTAAGTTAAGCTGAGTTAAGTTGAGCCTTGAAGTTATGTCAAGCTCAGCTTGACTTAAAAGCTCAAATTCAGTTATCAAACTCATCAACTGAAGTGGTAAACTTAAGATTAAAACAAACAAAAATACCCAGAAGGTAATGTACAATTGGCTCAGGATTGGAAGCCATACTTGACAAAATACAATTAACAACTAAACAAGTATTACTCTTTGTCATTCATTAAAAATTATTGTCAGTAATTTAGTACTGTACATTACTATTTTATGTAATTTTAATTCATTACTTCTCACGATAGCGCCCACTGTTGACCCAATATTGCGCCAATGTTGAGTCTTGGCAATTTTCCACTGGAAAGAATCAAATTGTCTTCTCAAAAATCAAGTCCGTATTTTTAACAAACTTTTCATGATTTTAAAATTGAATAAAACATGTCCTCAATCAGTATAAGAACTGTGATTAGAAGTTGAAATTCATAGTTTTCGTATAAAATATGAGACAAATTTATGTAAGATCACGATTAGTTAAAATTAGCTGCTCTTTTGCAATTATTCAGACAATTATTGTAAAACAAATAGACAGTCTGACAATGTCATAATGAATAGACTCATTTTTTTCAAAAATAATCTGAAAATGGCTTTTTAATGACCTTTTGTACTCATAT
This sequence comes from Andricus grossulariae, assembly GCA_011634705.1. Classification (NCBI taxonomy): domain Eukaryota; kingdom Metazoa; phylum Arthropoda; class Insecta; order Hymenoptera; family Cynipidae; genus Andricus; species Andricus grossulariae. The sequence goes on along the minus strand of JAABKJ010007545.1, from coordinate 25,418,865 downwards.
CTTGTAATTCAATAAAATTTGTTATGTATTAAACAATTCTTATGAACAAATACCCATGTTTGGTACTGAATATGTCTTTCCGATAACTTATCGCTGTCACATTTTTTGAATTAACAATAAATGTTAATTATTTCAAAAATTCTATAAACTAATGCACAGTTCGATCTTTTTTCCATGAATACTCTAATTTTTTTAACGAATCTGCGAAAAATGTCTTACCAATGATTTCTTTTTGTCATACTTTTGAAATTGACAGCAAATGTTAATTATTACAACCATTTCTGTACAAAAATACCTATTTTAACCTTCTTTTTTTAGTAGGCTCATTTTTTCACGAAATCAACTTAAATATTTTTCCATTGACTCTTTGCTCCTAAGTTTTTCAAAATGACAAACACTGTTAATTATCTCAACCATTTTTGTATTTAAATGGTCATTTTCTACCGTGTTTTCATGAATAATAATCTTATTTTGTTGTAATCCTTATGAGGTCCTACGTTATGTATGCAACACTTTGAAGTAACGTAATTGATTGAATATACTGACCAGAAAACTGAAAACTTCAAACGTATATTATTATACTATTCATCGTTAAATTGTTATATTTGAAAGGTAATATGTGATATTTTTCAATTATTCGAGAATGCGTGTACTTTCGTCTTAAATATTCTACCACAAGCGACGACTTATTCGGAAATTGAGAGAGGTTAGGAAACGAACCTTAAGATTGTTTCTGAAAAATATCAATAGCAATTAGGCAATCGATTGATTCGACAATTTATGAAAATATTAATTACATAAATTGTCTAGTCTTCCCATATCATCAAAAACTATTCTCAATAATTCACAACAAATTATGTAATACATTTATAAATTTGTTGTGACGTCTAGCATAGTTTCCCCTACATAAACTTCCAGCGGCTAGTGTAATCACAGTTTAAAATCTCATAGCAGGAATTTCAATACGTATAGTTTCAACACATGTTTGACTTGCGATAAAGAAACATAACAATTTCAGATTTTTTTCCTCTTTTACGTAGTTAAAATGCCTAGTTTTCATAGAAGTTATCCAGCATAAATATTTACCGTTCATCGTTTCTCGCCACATCCAGGAGGAAGTTCAATATAAACCAGTGTTTGTAAATTCACATTTATACACTTTTCAATTATATATAAGGGTCCTCTTGATGCCGATAAACGATTGCAAACCACAAAAGGTGAGTGAAACTAGATATGCAAAATTGTTCCCAACAATAATCAACGTAGAGGTAAGCGAACAAAATATCATAAATTCATTGGAGATGAATCCTCAATAATAAGACAAATGTTATACTTCAAAAACACTAGGGATATGAGAAAAACTAAAACAGGGTCATATAGAAGAAATCATCTAGATGGTTATGCAATATTATCAAATTATTGAATCTATTACCTTGGATTTATCCAACTTTTATAACATATGGAACACTTTATTACAATATATATGGAATTCAATTATTGTATTTTAAAGGTTAAAAAATTGTAAAGCATAACTTTTATGAGAGAGAATTTTTTTATTCATTTCTTTTTCAGTCAGTAATCCTATTCCTCGAATCCTGAAAATGCTAAAACCATGCATTACTCATTTTTTTTCTTCAAAAAATGGATTTATCATGTTTTGTTCGCTTACAACACAACTGGTACCAACTGAACCCAGGTGGAAAAATTACATGCAGTTTATACATAGTGAAAAATTGCCTGTCATGCAACTTTGATTTACTTTAAGTTACAAAATGTCGAGGCTGCTGTTGATTCTTTGTATAGCTCTTCTAGCGGTGAGTGTCGCTAGCCAGTGCATAAGAAGAAAGCATTTCGTAAGTCACAATTATTTATAAAGTGATTCAACCTACACGACAAAAATTCATTGTGTAATAGTTGTTTTCATGGATAAATTGCCGTCAAAGTGGTACACTCTGTTATCCCTACCATTGTGGCTATTTTTCGTACAGGTGCGACAATAGTATATTATATGCTGAGTTGCATAATGAGCGACTTTACGCGACGAGCGGCAATGCTCGCAGACGCATATACTATTTTATGTGAAGATGCTGCATTTACAAGTTTTGTTACGACAGCGTAAAGTATCGTAATGTTGTACATTACGATACAGCTGAGTGTAATGTGTACGGTTAAATCACTTTATAAATACTTGTGACTTACGAAATGCTTTCTTCTTATGCACTGGCTAGTGACACTCACCGCCAGAAGAGCTATAAAAAGAATCAACAGCAGGTTCGACATTTTGTACCTTAAAGTAAATCAAAGTTTCAAGACAGGCAGTTTTCCACTATTTATAAACTACATATAATTTCGCCACCTGGGTTTAGTTGTGGTGTAAGCGAACAAAACATGATAAATCCATTTTTTGAAGAAAAAAAAAAGTAATGCATGGTTTTAGCACTTTCAGGATTCGAGAAATAGGATTATTGACTCAAAAAAAAAATAAATAAATTCTATCTCATTAGGCGGAGTGTAGTGTGAAGAGTGATCGTCCGCTGTATCGTAATGTACAACATTACGATACTCTACGCTGTCGCATAAAAACGCGTTTATGCACCGGTGTCACATAAAATACTATATATAACACGGGACGAAAGTAGACTTTTCCCGCGGGTGGGTTGACCCACCCGCGTGAGAAATCTGCTCCTTTCGCCCCTTGTTACATAATGTACTATTAGTTTCTAGTCTTCGTGGAGAAAACCCTAGCAAATGACTGATAGAAACTTTAGGTTCAAAATTTATATTGTGAGTGCAATAAATTTCATCGACATAAAATTTATTTTTACCAATGTCTACATTAGGTATCAAATTGAAGGTTACAAATTCAACAAGTCCGAGCGTGTAATTTTTATAAGAAGATAACTCAATCGGAGGAAAATAGTGACTTTCGAGGATTGAATAAGTTCCTGATAATTTTAGTGTCAATGAATCATCCATGATAACAGCCAGCGTTTGACCGAAGATTACCGAAGATATTGAAATAAACTATGTTGCTGGCAATCTTTTTATAATCACATAAGTGTGTTCTTGGTCCTTTTTTATCATCAAGATTAACAATAGCACTTTCATATTAACGTGATCCAGCCTTTGGTAATCCATCTCACATAAAAATACCTCAAAAATACGAAATTTTCAAAGATTTTGCGAATTTAAGTAAATTTGGATCAGTCAAGACTCGATAAAGTAGCTTTACATTGAGTTTTTTGACTAGTGTTAAACCCTGCTCCTTGCTTATATGGTTTCAGATGAAGCTCTAATACTTTCCTATATGGCTTCAAGTGAAGAGCTTTTCCTAAAGTAATGGCTTCCATCGCTTCATTATGTCGTTAACTCTCTGACAGTTGTTGTTTTGCCGAATTCGCATCATTCACAGCTTTAACTATTCCAGCAGCTCCGCCAGCTAGCACTCCGTTAGCGTTGAAACCCGAAAAATGGGTATGAGAATGGGTAAAAATCCTCCTACTTTGGTCGTTACAGGTAGAATACGAGGCTTATTTACATTTCTTTTATTTCTAAACATCATCCACAATTTGGATTCCATCTTCATTGTGCCTGCTATTCACCAAGCAGCTGCCTTTCACCCATGCCTGCCTTCTGAGCAAGGGATACTTTCAAACTGAAGGGTCAACCTATATAACAAGGATATTTACAGTTTTTCCAGTCAGCCTTTGTCAAGATACAGTTTAAAGCATAATCTGTGAGACTACCTATCCAGAATTTTGATTCGCTTGTTCAAAACAAGAATAGGGAAGAACGACATCGACATTTACTACCAAACAGTATACGAGCAATATTCTGTCGACCTTCCAACTGTGGAAAGACAAATGCTTTGCTGGCTGTACTGATACATCCAAATGGACTAAGATTTGATAGTATGTACATTTACTCAAAATCTCTAAAACAACAAAAGTATGAATTTTTGGAAAAAGTTCTTCAATCAGTAGATGGCGTTGGGTACTATCCTTTCAATGAGCATGAATAGGTTATAATGCCACGTGAAGCAAAACCAAATTCTGTTATTGTATGTATTGATGTGGCCTGTGAGAAACAAGATAATATAAGAGCATTCTTTTCTGTGAATAGACACAAGGATGTCGACTGGTTTTACTCGAATCTGACATATGCCCATATTCCTGAACATCTTGCCATCGACAATGTTCATTTACTTGTATTATTTAAACAAGATGAAATGAATCTGAAGCATATTTATGATGATCGTGTAGATACTGATATGACTAATTCACAATTTAAAAACATGTGTTTGACTTGCTGAAATAATAATAAATATGGATTCTTTGTAATTGACAAGGATAGGAATTTTAACCGAGGTAGATGTAAAAAAAGTTTTGATTGAACTCAATAGAATCTAATGCACTAGACAGCAGCCCATCTAGAACAAATTATTGTCTAACCGTCGTTCTTCGCGTGTGACAACCGAGCGGCTCTCATCAGCCAACTTCGCAGTTGCTCTAATCTGCTCTCTAGTAACGATCAATATAGAAACAGTGACACCATAGATGTTGATGTATCAACATGTCTTGACGTAACGAGAATTTTCGAAAGCAACGAAATATTTTACGTCAAATTTCTAGAGCTAGTGAATCAATTTGACGAAAACATAGTTTAATAAAGTTGGGCAAAGAAACAGTCTCGAGAATATAAAAAAGTTGAAACAATTAAAAGAAAAGAAGAAGAAGCAAAGAGTAAAGTTGAAGAAAATATTAATCATGATGATGACCATTTATCATTTAAATCAATTAATGATGAGAACGAAGCAGACGAGACAGAAGATCCCAGTAATTTAGAGTTATCACTCGTAGTGGAGCGGAAAATAATTCAGAACCGCCTTCTACTTCATGGACTGATGATGATGATGATGCAAATAAGTATCTCATATTGTTAGGTGAAAGTGGTAGAGAGCTCGGTAATGTTTATGGTGTCAGAAAATTAACGAAATCTGGATTAATGATTAGAGGTTCTCCGATAAGATTCAGAAGGAATTATATTCATGTGGGTGATTTGAATTTTCATAAGATGGTAAAATTCGTGACAATAAATCCTTTAAATTTAAAAAATTTATGAAGAAATTAATTCCCACATCTCTATGAAAAAATACAAATAGACGAAGTAAAACCCGAAAATCATTAGCAAGTACAGGTCTAATCACACAGCGCATGAATGCTAGGGAGGGAAGCATAAGGATTACATTAACTGATATGACTCAAGTAGATGGAAATCCAAGTCACACAAACGAAATTATATCAATTATTGAAGAACTGTGACAAGCTGGAATTATATATTAATAAGTGTTTGGTCAAGATTTTCATGATTTGCAAGATGAGTATCGAAATATCACGGACGCCATTCCAAGTGAGCAGAGAGTACCAGTCGTGGTCCTCCTGAAATTGGCTTTAAAATCACATCCAAAGGACATTATGACATGAATAATAAAAGGCTGTGTAAAGCGGATAAAGCTCAAGAGCAGAATCATGCTGGGAATTTCAATATGGTATTTTAGATTTTCGAAAAATTGAACTCATACTTCAGGGTTTGATCGAAACGTGCCAAGTTTTTCAAAGATTGAAAAGGAGTAACTATGGAATAAAACCATACTAATATCTTTTATTATTACCCCCCCCCCCACAGCGCCCCAAATATGACCCAAAAATCAAAAAAATACATTTTTATGAATTATTATTCCTTTTTAGATAAGTTTGATATTATAAGAATTGTCGAAACCTGGCTCACTCAAATTCCCAAAAAGTTGTACGTGGATAATAAATATAATCATTTCTTATCTAACGGTTTAGAAGAAAAAGCACATGGTAGAGTCATTTTGATCCGAAGGTAGATGCATAAGTAGTCCTACGTCTGTTTGTACAAATAAAGAATTCATTTAGGGATGGAGAGGATGTTTCAAATTTTGTGCTGCTTCTCTCTTGAACTTTTTTGAGGCAGGACCTAGAATTATCTAATGGAATGCTTCCGGAGGTAAAATACAACAAAGACTTGGAAAAAAAAAACTTTTTTGAACCATCGTAATGGGGTTTCATATTTTGCCGCAAAAACAGTTCATAACAGTGGTTATAGCTAACTTTTTGATGATGCTGTGATTTACTTTCATTCCTATATTATACGAAGCAGGTTTAGCTAAAAGAAAATTTATTTCTTATAACACTATTTACTGATTTTTCAGTCAAATTTGTTTATAGTAGATACATGTATAAAATAAGCAAATTACATGTATTTTTTAAGTTTCTATGAATTTATTCAGGATGATATATTGTACATAATTATATAATATCTGGAAATAATTTTCTTCTTGATATTTTCCTGCTACTGTAATTTCACCACTTTTTCTACTTTCAAAGAGATGAGAAGAGTCAAATAATGGACACGGTGAAACAATTGTTGGAAGGAATGATAAAGAAATTACCAGTACCGACAATAAGATTTTTGGAAAATTTAAAACCTGAGATAATATCTAAAAGGGTTTTTAAACATTTAAAAATATTTACAAAATTATCAAAAAAATAATCTGAACTACTTTTAGGCAATTTTCCAATTTCAGAGAATGAAAAAAAAATGTTTACAAGTGTATACAACATTTTTGAGTTTCCTCCAAAATTCTATGAGTCCTCAGAAGCCAAATCATAACAAACCAGATAGGATTCTACACTTGAAATGGCAGAATCTTTTGTGCACGAAATATGTTGTTTTTTAAAGGAAATGGGGTGATACGTATTGTCTCGATTTACAAAAAATAAAATGTTTTTTATAAAGTTATGCGTATTTCAATTTTGTGCTTTGTTTTTCGAATACTTAACTTTTTCTTTATACCTGTACAACCTTTGACCCAATAAAGATATTATTTTCTCAAAAAATCCACCCTTACATTTTGGTCAATTATTTTTAAATTTTTTTCTTCAATGACGAATATATTCTATAAGTTTGATACTAGCTACATAATCTTTGCGGCCAGGAGAACTTTTTCTCTCACAATCGAAATTTCCACTTCTATGAAACCATCAAAGGTACGGGAAAATGTTAAAATAAAAGTTTGAACCTCTAAAAAAGTTCTGTGCAAAATGTCTCTTGTTTTTTTCGATATCTTCCGCCGTTAACGAGAAAAAAGAAAATAATTCATTTTTGTCGGGGAAAAATTCTCCTCGCCTCAAAAATGGTTCAGCCTACATGATGCTATCAGCACCATGCAATAAACTTACAACATATCTTCTTTAGCAAAGTACAATTAGAAAAAGAAATTAACATAAAAGTACAAGGTGAGTTTTTTGAGAAAATCGCTATTGCAGTCAAACAGAAAATAATAAATATACCAATTAATTAAAAAGTTATATAGGTTGAAAGAAAAACATTAGGATTTTTTAAAAAACAAATCACAAATATCAAAATACGCATACCTTGTTAGAAGTTTTTTTTTTAATCCGAGAAATGCGTATCGCCTAATTTCCTCTCAAAAAGAGCATATTTCTCCTCTGAGAGATTCTGCAATTTCAAGTGTAAAACCCTGTCTGATTTGCAATGGATTTGGTCTCAATATCTTTTGAACTGACGGGAATGTTTCCTAAAATTAAGTGAAATTCTTTGAAATAAAATTTTTTCAACTTTTTTAGATTCTCTTTTGACTCATTGGAAGCATTGAAGAATATTATTGAATATCATCGTTATATAAATTATTAAATTTACCTGATTCCAAATCCAGTGGCCTGACTCCTATAAGTGCTCCTCCATCACCTACATATGCCAGAAAGTCATAGTCCTTATCTTCATGGTCCTTTAGCCTAACCCAACGGATTAAAAAATTGTTGTATTTATAATATATCGCTAGAGGAATATAAGAGCCGTTAAAATAAGCTTGAACCACTTCTTGTCTATCATCACTAAGCCACAGTTCAATTGGCGTGAACCCATAAAGGACGGTTACATGTGGTGCGCCTTCAGGCCTTATTGCAGCTCGCAATCCTGATACT